>CM024594.1:23540397-23927085 GCA_014182565.1 Eucalyptus marginata
TGCAAGGGTGGTAATGGCACAGTTTTGCAGCAGCTGGGGATGCGCCGAAGTCATAATCGATCTAGTTGGTACGGTCGATTTGCATTTGTCTTGGTTTAAACCATAAATAAAGAGTAACCCTCTCTTATTCTTGTTCTTACTATTATGTTCATCCGCAGGATGATTTACGCCTCTGATTTCCACAGACACGCTTCAAATGATGGGTCGAACAATGCCATTGTCGAACAAAGTCTAAAGCCGAGAAATAGTACGACGAGCCATGAGATCACACTTTGAAAGAAGGATTTAGCACAAGCAAACGCAAATGTGCCAATACTCACTTTGCTTGAGGTGGCGTTGACTAAGAATAAATCACCACACCCTCATAAAAATCCTCTGTTACTTCATTTTTTCAGTGCCATGATGCAGGCAAATCAACCTCATCAACCCCTTACAGAGCATTCCTGATCAACAAGGTTTGGCTTATAACTCCCAGTATAAAACCTCTCCAGTCAAGTCAGTTCCAGCTAAAAGTTCACAGGAGGGATAGAAATTAGAACAAATCTACTGAAGCAAGCATGTTATTATGCACGGGGGGCACCGTTTTTCCCCATCGCACTCCCAAAAATTATCAACCGTTCTCTATCCATCATTTCAGCTAAAAACAATTCCGCATAGAACAAAAATAAGCAAATAGAAACCACAGGCGAAACAAGCCCGGCACATAGTTCAACAATGCATACAACCTGCCATTGCACTACCCATTATCAAACACTTCAAATCATCGAGCTGTCCCATTAATAGTAGGGCAAATAACACACACGAATCTTACCCCGTATCCAATGACCACCGAGGATTTTGCTCACTTCAAAGAGCAGTTCTAAATCAGCTGAAATTCGTAGAACTACACAGAAAAGCCTCAATTCACAGGTGCTCCGGACAATAAAGACTACTCCAAACTAAGAGGGCGGCTTAAAGATTCCAGAATAAACTCCTCATTTTGTACGATTGATAAACCATACTTCCAGCTAAAGCCAAACAATCACCATCTCATCAGACAATCATCAGAACATCCGTGATTTAAAAGAAAATCCTGTATCTCTTTTAATTGCAGATAGAGCACTAGAGAAGCGGAACGAAAAATCAAAGGCTCCATTAAACAAAAAATGAAAATTTTGCCCAACAAGGTAAATCCCTAGGAAACCACTTCAAAAATACATAACAAAATCCTCAGCAAACTGAAATATCAGGGATTCATTGGCAAAACTAACTCCACCTAGTAAAAGAAGCCAAGTACTTTTCCACCAACATTCTTTCTCCTCGCCTCTTCATGATCCATGATGCCAGCTGAAGTTGTTAACACAATATAACCAAACTGCCAAATTCAGAGAACTAATTGATGTCAGACAAGAAAGGACAATGGGCTGCAAAAGTTCAGTCATGCTAAGCTAAAAGCATTAGATTTACTATCAAAAGTTCAATCAACAAAATTGCTAATGTAAGACCATATGAATGCGAAAAGCATTGTAGACTGCAAATGTAAGCTCAGAAAGCCGTATGCGAAATATAATAAACCTATCAAGGCGAACAAGAACAGATAAAGGACAGCTTTGTAGTGAAGTAACTTATAATTGTAGATAGTGATTATAAGTAGAAGCTTTTCGAACAAACCTGTCTTGAGGGAAGCAGCCTTGCTGTCCAGCCTTCAATTTCCTTGACGCCAATATCGAAACGGGGACTGATAACTCCACACTTGTTTAGCCTTCCATTGAGTTCAACCACAATTTTGCCAGACCTGTGGTCGTCAACATACTCAAACTCTCCGATGTAACCTAGCAAGGGCCCAAAAGGAAGTACGATAGTAAGTGCCAACCATACAAAGTATCAAGCATCAAAAGCGATTGATAAGAGCATACCATGCTTCTGCATCACCAGAAGAAACTTGATGACGACTTTCGAGGACGGTCTGATCATGACCTGTCTCTTTCCCCTCTTTTCGGCATTATACATGCTCTTAAGAGCATCATTCAAAACGCTAACCTTCACCATCGTAAACAATCAACAAGCTGCAGCCTGCACCACAGAGAAGCTCGCCATCACTATCATAAACGGGGGCAGGCATTCTCAAGACAACCTCAGAAAAAGGAAAAAAAAAACGGGAAAACTAAGCAGCTCTATGTCCGGGTCATTTCGGTCTAGTCATGCGACACCGGGCGACCACACATGGATCCAGATATCAAAATCATGGGCAACAAAGCTGCCCCGTAATCATCTGGGTACGCACAAAACCACCCCAAACACGATTAGAGCACGACAACAAACGCGAGACACGATTTCGTTTTTCCTCAAAAGAATCAAGGCTTGAATCCACCACTTCAAGCAGGACAAATTAAGTAAATGCTCAAGCAATTTCCATGAACAAAGATCTAAAACAGCAGCAGCGCTTAATCAGTACTAACGAGAACAGTGCACGAAGCATTCGGCAACAAGATAAAGAAACCACATCTGCCAACCTAATCCAAACTCAATTTACTCAAACTCAGCCGCGGAAAAGCAAGACCAGGATCGAATTCTTTCTAGCAAGCAAGCGAGAAAGAATTCATCAGAAACCGACAACAACATGCGATTGGCAGAAGGACGAGGGCTCGAAGGGTAGCAGCGTCGCACCTGAGATCGCGACGGCGGCGGAGGAAGCAAGACGGCGGAGGTCTGTCGGGTTGGAAAAGAGAGCGAAACCCTAGCTCTCTTATACTGTCTGAGGATAACAAAATGACCGTATTGCCCTTCAATCTTTGCGCCGGTTCTCATTTTTTACCTTATGAGTAGCTTCTCCAGTCCTAGAAATTCAAAATGGTCACCAAAAGAAAAAATTTGGCCTAGCAAATTCGAAAATACGAATTAATTGACGCACAAAAAAAAAAAAAAATCACTATCTCTTCTATTTAACAACGTGCATTTTTCTTCTTCCTTATAATGGAATTAATCAAGACTCCTCAAGGTTATCTTCAAGATCACTTAAAATAAAAGTTATCCCGAAATTCCATTTGTATTAATCTATATCTCATTTTGTAATTGATATGTTTATGGAATTACCAAAATATATGAATTCACCGGACATGATAAATGTTGTGTAATCATAATGATGTTTAGTTATATATTACTTGCGTTGCTTTTAATTAAGAAACTTTTAAGTAAACTAAAAACAAGTTCAATGATGTGTCATCAAAATGTATTCAAATGGTTCCTATCTTAATAATAAAAAATAGAAATAATGTACTAAAAAAAAAGATGATGGCAACAATAACAATAACAGGGACCATACCTAATATTATTTATAAATTGCAAGTTCGAGATAACTTAATTTTACTACTTATATCTTATATTACGACCGGGCAAATCTAATTCCAAAGCAGATTAGAATTCCCAACTTTGGTGTCTCCTTCCTAAGTTGCAATTATTTTGATAATACAAAATCAAAATTGTAGATACCAACCATAAGTTTTTTTTTTTTTCCTTTCTCAATTTTGTGTTTATCTGAAGTTTAATTCCAAAGTTTTAAAACTAGCATTGATCTTGCTTATAGGAGGAACCAGATCACGCATTATGGGTATCACCACTAGAGTCAGCATTTTTCGATTCGATCCATTTACACAACATGAAATTAAATAAATTTGAATCTGGCATAAGGGGTTGTGTCATATGACACGATAGAAACCGAGTTTTATTATTTTTCACCGTGAGTTGGTGAAAGATATATGGAAGTGCAAGGGGCAACTTGGCAAAACTAAGAGGCATTTGGGTGCACAATTTTTGCAGCTCATTATTTGCAAGAAGTAATACAAGCGCGTGACTCTGGGGTCCTAAATCACGCGTCTTTTGGTGTGATCCTGTCATTTGAACCATAAGATTGGATTTTAAATCTATAGTCATAAAAAGAGGTTCGCATGTATATACAGATATACACACACATATACATACATATATATAGGGTGCCTTCTTTCATTTTATTCTATCCAAGCAATACAAACATTCTCGAAAGTTTTTCTCTAGACATTGGTTCTCTCTAAAACTCTATAGAATTTCAGAGTGCGAACGAGGCTTTCTGTTTTCAAGAGTAAAATAAGAAATATTTTTAGTTCGGTTATGGAGAAAATCAATTGTTTTTGCCATTTCTTTTCATAATCAAAAAAACGATTTTGACTATCTCTAATCCTCTAGATTAATAGACAATAGTCTTTTGAAAATTTAGGGCAGACAAATAATAGTGTAGCATAATAGTGAACAGAATAACATAGTAACGAAATCGTTTCTAGCTCAGTCTCCTCTGATATCTCTACAATGTACAGACAAAGTGACTTGCAGATGACTACTGGAAAATCAATACAAGTTTGTTTGGCCTAAGCAATGTTATACGTGACATAATGAAGAAAGAGAAACACGTTCCATTTAACAATTCCCAGTTGACAACCCTTCTTATGTGCATTTCCTACCCCAATTCTTCCTTCTAATCATTTGGATCATAACGTGTACCTCAAAAATAAACATGAGTTGCCTAAAGGAGTAGCTTGCAACCAGCAACCAATTGATGCAACCACCTGTAATGATAACTTGGGTGTCTTAATGTTGCAGCTCTCATATTGTGTATATCCGTCTAGCTTAATACATCATGTCTTGTTAAATTCTAAATTAATATCTGAATTAGCCATATTTCGGCGGACACTCCAAGACTTTGATGTTTGTTAACATCTCTCCTGAGCCTTCGTCGGTCAGCAAGTTGCATTGTTCTCTTCGCTTATTCTAAATTAATATCTGAATTAGCCATATTTGGGCAAAGACTCCAAGGTTTTGATGTTTGTTATCATCTCTCCTGGGCTTCTGTTAGTTAGCAAGTTGTATTGTCTCTTCAATTTGCCGCGAAAGTGAAATTTCTCGCTGGAGGTATGGCAGCTAAATATCCCTAAGTCCTGCAGATTCTCGATGGAAGGTAGGGTCACCATATACCCATGCACCCTGTAGAGTCTTCATGGAGGTATGACCGTCAAACAGTTTGCAAATGTGAATGGTCAAAATCCGAGACAATTTGTTGAAATTTGAGTCAGGTTCCATCCCTAAGTTGAGATAATGGGAACTGTGTAAAATGAGAATGTGGTTTATAGGCGTGAGTAAACATTTTTCTTTTTTGTGGCAAATTTGCCGCTAATGAATAGTTGCTTCGAGTTGATTTCTTTGTTGGATCTCAAATATATCATTGTCTCTTCGATGGCTTTCTTTCCTCCTTTCGTATACTTCCCTTGAGTAGAAACCAGTGCAAGTGATAACGGGCGTAACAAAATCATGCTGACCGGTTAACATGCAGGCCAGATGTCCTATTCATGTTGATCCATTTCTACACATAAGGAACAGCTCCTTCAAACCAAGCATATATACCATCACCGCCATGACAATGATAATTCCTCGGACGGAAGATACAGAAAGAATATGAAAACATTATTTTTATCCATTTTGAGACCGTTTTTTTTTTTTTTTCAATTTATAAATTTAGTTTCTACAACTCTGGATGAATATGAAATCGAGCATGATCTGCAACATAAAGTGTCGCTCAGAATAGATGCGCTGTGGGCTGAGATTGTGACGTTGTCCATAAGTGACCGAGCAATTTGTGCAATGATTTTACAGTCAACGATTATGGAAAGCATATAATAACTCCCAAGGCACGCTTTAAGAAGAAATAAAAAGCATGTAGATATACGATCTTCTTTTCTTTATCTATCGGCGTTCGGCCTGAAGGTTTTGGCCCGGTGAGGTGACCAACGAACGGCAGCCTAGCCAAGTGTTGTAGGCGTGGCCGGCAGTTTGATGGGTTCGTGGCTACCGTTGTGCTTGTCCACGGAGGCCACTGGTTTGGCAGGTGCGGGTGTTCGATGAGCGATGAGCGTCGCCGTCGTTAGGGTGTCGAGGGTTGAAGCCGAACCAGGGCCGCAGTTGGGTCTGTCATTGGCGGGCACCAAGAGTCCAGGGCTGCCGGAGTGTGCCCGCGGCAAGGCTGAGCGAGCGGCGCCGCTGGTTTTCTCTGCCTCCGGTAGAGGCAGGCCGGGCCTAGGGTCTGGCCAGGCTAGTTGGGGTTCGGTCCACTTCTGGTCTGGGACGAGGTTATTGGGCTGGTCTATTTTATTTTTTGACAGAAGCTTATTTAGTTTAGGCTCCGGGTCGGTTTTGTTTAGTTATTGGGCCGGGCATACGTTGTTAAATCTTCAAGGGGCCGGGCTGAATTAGGGTCTAATTAGGTGTGGGCCGTCGTAGTTTTGGGCTGGACTGAGTTAAATTTTATTCTTAGGGTTAGTTTTCTTAGAGAAGGTTCTGGGCCCTTTTGTTTCGGACTAGGCCTATCCGTCAGGCCCATTGCAGCCGTGGACCTCAGTACCGACCCGGATCAAATGTAAGGTACGACCCCAGTCCGTTTATATATTATATTATTTTACTACTAAAAATTATTTTTTAAAAAAATAAAAAATTGGGATTTTTTTTTCATGGAATTAAAAAATAGCTTTAAAAATTAGCTTTTCAATACTTTTCTCTTAAAAAATGAGAAAAATATTTTGATAAATAAATTAAACCCAATATTGAATAAGCCTTTAGAACTTTATAATACAATTTTTGAGAGCCATTTTAAACATACGGATCTTTATTGTAAATCTGACTTAAAAGTTTGTTCAAGCTAATTAGGAGTAGAAAGAGTTGGAACTGCAGATGGAAGCACTAGTGAACCTCGAAGGAGATGGTTGAAAAGCGAAAGAGAATTTATGAAGATGGATCAGGTTCAAGGATTTGAGATCATGGGTGATGTACATGAAAATAGGGTTGCAAAATTGCTACGCTTTACTCTTAAGGGTAAACCGGTGATCCCATTAAGTCGATTTTTGCACCAATGGTAAACAAATGACCCAATGGGTTCGATTTTCATAAAAGAAAGATGTTGGGATTTGGAATTTTCAAGAATCGGACATAAGGGTAAGCCGGCGATCCAATTATGATGTCTAGTAGTATTTTTCTTTAAACCTATAGATGACTTTCAATATAATTTTTCATCAAACACGGCTCTCTCATAACTCTAAGAATACCTTTAGGTGTATCTATTGAAAGAAAGCAAGGAGGCTTGATGAAAAAACCGATGAGGTGTGAAATTCTTCATCTTGTACTCTTTCTACAGTTTTGTTATTTCACTAATGTTCATCTCTCTTGATTTGCCCTACTCTCAGACTCTTAGGCTACCCATAGAGTTGGATTTGATGACCGGCAACTACTTCTTCCTAGATGAAGTTATTTCAGGTAGTATTTGTCTCTCCACCTCAATTACACTAGTGTATTCTATCCACCTGGGCCAATCATCCATGAGATGACATGTGATGGAGTGTCTGAGACTGAATGTGTTGTGTGACATTAACTTTTAAGCTGAGTTGGGAATTTTGGAAGACTCCATCAGTTCTTGCGTATGTGATTCTCTTATTTGATATGATATCGATGTTTGTATGTGAAACTCATTTTGTATGATATGAGATGGCTACTACAGTTGAACATTTTTTCAGCTTGGAAACTGTAGGTACTCCAGTAATTTATGTGTTTTTCAGCATCATAAATGTTGTAATGTGATGCATCTCAAGTTTTTCATTTCTGGTAATGCAAGCTGTAGCCCTTTTACATTTCCCCCTCTAGGAAACTAATTAAAAGCATTCTTCTGCCAGGAGTGATTGGTGGGTACATGATTAGCTATTTATTATAGAGAAATAAAATAAAGATATATAGAAATCATTCCACTTCTTTGGATCCTTTATGCTGGTCATGACCATGAGTGATGTACATAAAAAAAGGCTGCAAAATTGCTACAATTCACTCTTAAGGGTAAATTGACAATCCCATTAACTCGATTTTTGCACCAACGGTAAACGAATGACCCAATAAGTTCGATTTTCATAAAAGAAAGATATTAGGATTTGGAATTTTCAAGAATCGAACTTTCGATCTACGTTTTGTTGCTTTCATTCGGGAGCGGTATTCTTGGAGTTATGAGAGAGCCAGGTTTGATGAAAATTCACATTGAAAGTCATCTACAGGTTTAAAGAAAAAACTTCTCCTCTATTTATTAATTTTAGATCTATATTAATTCTTTTATGTTAAGGACATCTTATATGCCATTCATGTTAACTAGACACTTGTAATGCATGTAGATTTATCGCAAAAACTGTGTACCTGACTCATCCTCTCTCGGTATGTTAATATGAAGTGATGATTATTGTGGTCGATTGAAATGAATTCTTGTGATGTGGATCTCCATTTTATATTTTTATGATTCTTTATTAATTACTGATTATAGGTGGAAATGAAGGTGAAGAAGCTACGATAAATGAAATTGTAGTAGAAAATGAAGGTGAGGAAGCTATAAGAAACGAAATTATAGGCGAAAATGAAGGTGAAGAAGCTCGGAGAAATGATGATTACTCTAATTGAATTGTTGGATTTATTCATTCTCCCTGATAGTTTTCTTTTTTGTTGAGAAATCGTAGATATGCAATATCTGGCTTGACATTATCAATTTTACTGAGATATAATTGTACTAGATTTTTTTTTATCTAATCCTTTTATTTTTTGTATCAATCTCATTCGTTTGATTATAAATTTGGTCTTCTGGTAAAATTTGGTGTATTTGTATATTTCTCTCTTTTTAATTGCCAATAGCTAAACCTTTTGCTTTATTTATGACAAAATATTTGTTTGTTTGTTTTTTTTGTTTTTTGTCTACTAGAGATTAGGAAGCTCTCAAATAGAGCATAGATCAATAGTTGAAGGCAAGTTCTTTATTTGTATTTTAGCTTTTTGATTATTAGGAATAACATTGTTAGTTGGAATAACATTGTTAGAGTTAACATTCTGATATTCAGATCTTTATTGTAAATCTGACTTAAAAGTCTGTTCAAACTAATCGGGAGTAGAAAGAGGTGGAGCTGTAGATGAAAGCACTAGTAAACCGCTAGAAGGAGATGGTTGAAAAGCGAAAGAGAATTTATGAAAATGTATAAGGTTTAGGGATTTGAGACCATAAGTGATGTACATAAAAAAAGGCTGCAAAATTGCTACAGTTCACTCATAAACCGACGATCCCATTAACTCGATTTTTGCACAAACGGTAAACGAATGACCCAATGGATTCGATTTTTATAAAAGAAAGATGTTGAGATTTGGAATTTTCAAGAATCGAACTTTCCGATCTACATTTCGTTTTCTTTCGGGCGGGTATTCTTGAAGTAATGAGAGAGTCGAGATTTGATGAAAAATCACGTTGAAAGTCATCTACAGGTTTAAAGAAAAAAATTATTCTCTATTTATTAATTTTAGATTTATATTAATTATTTTATATTAAGGACATCTTAGATGTCATTCATGTTGACTAGACTCTTGTAATGCATGCAAATTTATCACAAAAACTCTGTACCCGACTCATCTTCTCTCGATATGTTAGTATGAAGTGATGATTATTGTGGTCGATTGGAATGAATTCTTATGATGTGGATCTCCATCTTATATTTTTATGGCTCTTTATGAATTACGATTGTAGGTGGAAATGAAGGTGAAAAAGCTACGAGAAATGAAATTGTAGGAGAAAATGAAGGTGAGGAAGCTACAAGAAATGAAATTATAGGCGAAAATGAAGATGAAGAAGCTCGGGGAAATGATAATTATTCGTGAGTTCCAATTCCTCTTGTGCTCTCTTCATATATGAGATGTCAAGTAGGTCATCGGTTGATCATATATCAAGTGGTAACTCTAATTGAATTGTTGGATTTATTCATCCTGCTTGATAATTTTATTTTTTGTTGAGGAATCGTAGATATGCAATATCTAGCTTGACATTACCAATTTTACTAAGATATAATTGCACTAGATTTTTTTTTATCTAATCCTTTTATTTTTTATATCAATCTCATTCGTTTGATTATAAATTTGATCTTCCGGTAAAATTTGGTGTATTTGTATATTTATCTCTTTTTAATTGCCAACAGCTAAACCTTTTGCTTTATTTAGGACAAAATGTTTATTTTTTTTTTGTCTACTAGAGATTGGGAAGCTCTCAAATTGCGCATAGATTAACAGTTGAAGGCAAGTTCTTTATTTGTATTTTAGGTTTTCGATTGATTGGAATAACATTGTTAGAGTTAACATTCTGACATTCGGATCTTTATGGTAAATATGACTTAAAAGTCTGTTAAAACTAATTGGGAGTAGAAAGAGCTGGAGCTGCAGATGGAAGCACTAGTGAACTGCTCGAATAAGATGGTTGAAAAACGAAAGATAATTTATGAAGATGGATCAAGTTCAGGGATTTGAGACCACTACATGAAAATAGGGCTGCAAAATTGCTACGTTCACTCTTAAGGGTAAACCGATGATCCTATTAACTCGATTTTTGCACCAACGGTAAAACGAATGACCCAATGGGTTCGATTTTCATAAAAGAAAGATGTTTGGATTTTGAATATTCAAGAATCGAACTTTCTAATCTATGTTTCGTTGCTTTCTTTCGGGAGCGAGAATGCCGATATCTTCTCTTCTTCAGCAATATATTTTTCTTTAACAAAATCACTGATTGGATGGAGAGGTTTCATAGAGAAGCTGTAGTTTGCACATTTATTGATGTGCTTCTGTATTATTCCTTGCAGTGTTTGTAATTGTGTCACTGGCCAAATAGTAGTTGCTAAATGGCACAATAAACAAGTCATAAAAGCTTTGTAGATTCCAATGCACTTGCTATGTACAGTTGAGCTTTTGGTTCATGCATAAGGATGTGCCATGCAAAAAGGTTTAAAGAAAACTTCTTATCTATTTATAAATTTTAGATCTATATTAATTCTTTTATATTAAGGACATCTTAGATGTCATTCATGTTGACTAGACTCTTGTAATGCATGCAGATTTATCGCAAAAACTCTGTACCCGACTCATCTTCTCTCGATATGTTAGTATGAAGTGATGATTATTGTGGTCGATTGGAATGAATTCTTATGATGTGGATCTCCATCTTATATTTTTATGGCTCTTTATGAATTACTGATTGTAGGTGGAAATGAAGGTGAAGAAGCTACGAGAAATGAAATTGTAGGAGAAAATGAAGGTGAGGAAGCTACAAGAAACGAAATTATAGGCGAAAATGAAGGTGAAGAAGCTCGGGGAAAGGATGATTACTCATGAGTTCCAATTCCTCTTGTGCTCTCTTCATATATGAGATGTCAAGTAGGTCATCGGTTGATCATATACCAAGTGGTAACTCTAATTGAATTGTTGGATTTATTTATTCTCCTTAATAGTTTTCTTTTTTGTTGAGGAATTGTAGATATGCAATATCTGGCTTGACATTACCAATTTTATTGAGATATAATTGCACTAGATTTTTTTTATCTAATCCTTTTATTTTTTGTATCAATCTCATTCGTTTGATTATAAATTTGGTCTTCCGGTAAAAATTTGATGTATTTGTATATTTATCTCTTTTTAATAGCCAACACTAAACTTTTTGCTTTATTTATGACAAAATGTTTGTTTGTTTTTTTTTTTGTCTACTAGAGATTGGGAAGCTCTCAAAATGCGCATAGATGAACAGTTGAAGGTAAGTTCTTTATTTGTATTTTAGCTTTTTAATTGATTGGAATAACATTGTTAATTGGAATAACATTGTTAGAGTTAACGTTCCGACATTCGGTTCTTTATTGTAAATCTGACTTCAAAGTCTGTTCAAGCTAATCGGGAGTAAAAAGAGCCGGAGCTATAGATGGAAGCACTAGTGAACCGCTCGAAGGAGATGGTTGAAAAGCGAAAGAGAATTTATGAAGATGGATCAGGTTCAAGGATTTGAGACCATGAGTAATGTACATGAAAATAGGGCTGCAAAATTGCTACAGTTTACTCTTAAGGGTAAACCGGCGATCCCATTAACTCGATTTTTGTACCAACGGTAAACGGATGACCCAATGGTTCGATTTTCATAAAAGAAAGATGTTGGGATTTGGAATTTTCAAGAAACGAACTTTCTGATTTACGTTTCGTTACTTTCTTTTAGGAGCACGTATTGTTGAATTTTCTTTGATTGTTCCTTGATGAGAGTAATGTCCATCTCCCTGTATCAGTGGTGGAGTGGTGTTCTCCTTTTTAGTAGAATAGTGGTAAAACCTGCAACTTTTTCTTTGTGGTTTGCCATTGTGTCCAGGAGGTCATATTTTTCTTTATATGTATTTGTATTGATTCTCCTGCTTTTTTCTTAAAATTACCCTTTGAAAGTCATCCTTGTTCATTGCAGCGGAGAATGCTTGGCATGTCAATTTACTGCTATATGTTTCATTTTAAAGCAATTATAGGTCTTCCCATGATTAAGACGCTCTTTTTAGGGCGAGGTGCCTTCAATTTCTATTTGACTTCTATCACTCTCCAAAAATCAGGATTGTTCTCGAACCTGATGGCACATCACATCCCAAGGAAAAAATGCTTGATCTTTCAATACTCTTGAAAATTGGCCCCCTCCTTGCTCATTTTTTCGATAACCCGAGAATCAGTCCGCTTTACCACAAAATATGGTTTTTTACTCTTAGTAAGTTGGCTGGCTTGCTCATTATAGATATGAAAATATCATATATTCAGTTGTCAAATTCTCTTTTTGATGGTTTGTGAAGTCGTGAGCAAGAGGTGAGGGAGAAAATCGATCGGGGTTGCATACCTTTAAAGATCCTGAAAGAGTGAAGAGCCACGAGAGTGAAGAAGGACACGTGAGGTCTAAGGGAGATTTGGGTTTAAGCACGAAGAGACGGGAGGGCATGCATGTATGATGTAGTTATCTTTAAGAAAATGAAATAAAAAAATAAAAAATAAAAACATATTTTATGTCTAAATATTCTGAATTTATCAATGACAATTGTCATACCATACCATTAGATGATAACTTAAATTTAGACGACCCAATCAACTTTTTTATGAGGTGGAATGTTTGTTACTCGCAACATTGTCCCTTTGTATATAGGTTAATCGTAATAGGATTGTAATATAGCTATAACAATCTTACTTCATAACAAATGATAACTCGTGCTTTGAAGAGATGTACGGAGTTAGTCATATTGCAAATTAATATCTTGCCAAAAAAAGCCGCAAAAGTGATGCTGATACAAGTGAAAACATTTTCGTCTAGAGTTCCCTTTTGCTATTAGAGTAATGTTCGATGCTTTTGTTCTTCCTCAAGGACTACACCGAGGGCCCCCTAAACCTATGAGGTGATGGAATGGCTAAATTGTCAATGGTCTTAGACGGTGACATCTGATCTTGCCAGTGGGATTGTTTACTGCGCCTTAACCGGATGGAGTCGATCCTACGTGCAGGTTAATTCTTGATGGTAAATCCTTGAGGTACCGCAAACTGAGGGCACCTTGTTGCTCTCTCGATGATTGTTCCTTGGCATGTTGAAGCCCATATTTTTTACTTTCCACTTTTAACCTTTTTCATCCGTTTGTTATTATAGCATGGGCTGCATACCCCTGATAGTTTTAGGCGGACCAGCAGTGCACATGATCTTTGCTTGCATTCCACAGGTACTGGGCACTCGACTCGACGATGTCTTAATATATGGAAGATGAAATTTTGTATACATGTTCAATCCCACTTCTTAATATATATACTTGGTTGTACTTTCCTAATAACTTTAGGATTTTCAATGTACTCATCCCTTTTAATATCTTTGTTCTTAACAATTTAAAGAAATTGGTTGCTTACTATTTTACTACAATGTTGATAAATTCATATTAGCATTGATCATTTGATCGTGACACTCGTAAAATTTCAAACAAGTCATTAATTTACAAATTCATCGATAGATGCCAGATAATGTTGGACGGTACAATCAAATTAGGAATTTATCAACTACTCCAGAAATCTATTGACTCGGAAATGAGTTTTCCCAATATTCCCCAGTCATCCAGCATCGAGTATGATGAAAATAGTGAGTTGCTGTAATGTACATAAACTTCTCAAGAACAACCTACTAGTACGGTTCCTTAAAGTATATAACATAAATGATGCAGCATATTGCAAAGATGATAATGAACACATCGAATGTGAGAGCTGACATGGCCTGGTCACTCAAATCCATGTTCCTCCCGCTGAGCCGATCAACCATATCCGGTACAGGCTTGTAGTTCTGCAAGTCCTGCTCATAAGGATCCTCTAACCTCATCCTCATTTTCTCCGCTTGCCGGCTTGCAGCCTCCTGTGCGAGCGTCCAGTCATAAAATCTCCGGCTCTCTTCATCGCTCAACACGTCGTAAACTTCCCTCAGTTTTAAGAACTTGTCTGACGCAGTTTTTAATGGAAGGGAAGTCGTGTCTGGATGGTACTCTTTCGATAGTCTCCGGTAAGCGGCTTTGATTTCTTCCAGATCAGCATTGGCCGAAATTCCTAGGAACCTGCAGAGCAAAAACAAAAGAGAATTAGTAAAGTGGATAGTCCAAGTTGTAGTGATCGATTATCATCCAGTCTCTCATAACCTAAACCTTGATTGAACCAGTAAAAACTGATTCAACGTGTTCTTATCTATCAACAGAGCTGCAATTATGGCGGACTGACTATCAGCAATTAGAGCGACAAGTGAAGCAAAACTTTACAATGAGCGGTACATGTCCCCAGTAATGCAAATTGCAACTCCTCACTTCATATTGCAATAGTCAACCGACCTTAAATTATCGGAACAATCCGCCTGAATTCACTTTCTCACAGTCATAGATTTCCTTATCTCATGCAACAATCATTTCCATTATCTACTCGATGCATCTTAAAAGAACCGAGAGAAGCCAAGGATCCCTAATTCGGTTAATTCTCTTCAGGCAAAAACTCTTTTTGACAATGTGTTGCTGCAGTTACCTTACCACAGCACTGAACAACCAAAATTTAGGGCTTTTTAAGGGATTTCGGTCATTCTTTAATCGGGTTTCCTTTCTCCATAGAAAAGTATCATAAGAAAGACAAGCACAGGCATAAAGAGCACTAGCCACGCATTCAGTAACTCCCTGACATCACAGTCCCTCAACCAAAAGGAGTGCTTCTGTTTCAGATCCAGTGTTGTCTGCTCATGAAACCCAATGGACCACAGTAAATTTCCTCCATTGCCTTTATTCTATGCCCACTACCAACTTCAATGTACTTATCCAAATGATTTTTTTCCCCTTAAAGCAACTCATTCAAATGATTCACAAGACACAGAAAAAGAGACTGCATTTCCACAGTATTTGCAAACTTCCTGTTGACCTAATCAATCGATGAGCAAAGGCGAGCCGGTCCTTAACGAACCTTAAAATCCTCTCCCAAGCCCGCCCGAGCCTGGACAGCCTAGTGGGTTGGCAGGCATCATCTTAGCCAATTCCAAAAGTCACAACCAATCTCTCCCCTCAGTTCACCATGGATTTTATCAACTATTCACCTTTCAAATTCAGCATAGAACTGACCTCCACTGTCAACGACCGACCTAGGACCGGGTGCTCAGTGCAATTCCAGCAGTTACTTCGTGAAATTTCACGTAAAGTTCCAACATTTCGAATTAATCTAAGTTTCAACCTACGCCACTGTAACGCTTCGGTTCTTTCCACATCACGGTGCCCTGTCTCCGCTCGAGCCAATCCGTGCAGCTCAAATCCACAATCCTCACTTCCGCTAATCAAATGATCGTAGGAGAAACAAACAGAACCACAAAGTGCAAAAACAATCGAGAAACGAAGAAGAGAAAGCGATCATCACACAGAGGGATGCTCACTGGTAGTGGGAATTAGCGGACTCGTTGAGCAAATCGGCGAACTTCTCCCCCAAGAGATTCCTCTGCTCCTCCTCCGCGCCCAACTGCTTCCCGCCCTCCTCCGACCTCGAGCCGTCGCCGCCTCCGATCCATCCTTCGTCCTCGTTTTCCCAGTGGATCCTCGTGTCCACCCCCGGCGGCGGCCGCCGCTCCTGTGGGCCCTGCGTCGCGGAAACCCGCAGGCTGCGGCGGCGGCGGCGTCCCAGAACGCCCGCGCCGGTCCCGCCTCCCCGCGCGGTGCCCGCGGCGGCGGCGCATCTCCTCCGGCCGGCGAAGAGAGAGAACGAGGCCTGGGGAGGCGGAGCTGTCGAAGCCATGGCGCGAATGAGGCATGGCGTTTCCGATTTTCCATTTTTGGACGGGAGTCGAGAGGTCGAGGTTTTTGTTCGATCGTGTGGCGGAGGTGGAGCTTGGAAACCCGCGTGCTTCTCACGTGACTCCCATTTCCCTTCTTTATCTCTATAAATTCACAATTTGGCTTTTAATTCCGAGAAATGTGAAAAACCAACTTATAGAATCACTCGTGCGTTTATTTTTTTGAATCTTGGCCAACATTATATTGAAATTTTCGAAAATTATGAAAATAAACTTCACATGATTCTATATGTCAACTTTCATTTTTGTCAAAGTTTATGTTTTTCGAATTTATAAAAGGTTAAAATGCGTGAGCTGTAATATTTAAATTAAGCAAAAGATAAAAATAAAAGTTGACTTATACTAGCAAGAAATTAACCTCAGGATATTGCACTTCATAATTTATAATATAATTAAGAAAACATGGACTTCTATCTTTTCTTATGACAAACACTTGAAATGCTCTAAAGAATTTGAGAGTCTCGAATACATTGGTGAGGCGATGTATATGATGGATGGAGTAATTAAGTGTGCCTTCTTTGGTAGCTAGCCTTGATGACCTTTGCACTAGATGATTTATTTTCTACACATAGTAGGAGGAGTCCGATTAATTTCCCAAATCTAATTTTTGGAAAGGTGTTTTTGACTTTTCTAATTCATTATAAGTACCATATGAAAAGCCACAACTTTTCAAAAGTAGTTTTTAGGATGCATGCTCGATTTCAAGATCGCTATAAGTATAATTAAGGTCCCCCTTTCTTTATATGATCTGAAAATATAATCCAGCTACTTACTACATTTTCTCAATCATGTTGCTATAATTATATAGTCCACCTTTTTTTTTTCACATGGACCTTTGTTTTTTCTAACATGACTTGAGAGATCGATGTACATATAGCAAAACAAAGTCTCAAAATATAGTCACACAATGATGTGCTTCGTTGCTTAACCCTCGATGATTATGGTTTAAATTAGACTATAGTTTAAAGATGGAGAAGTTTTATAATTAAGTTTGAACTTGGGTCTTCAAATGTAAAGTTTCTATAATTAGAAATTCAATAAAAGAGACAATTTCTCCTGACACGGTTAGAGCGGTATGATAGACGTATGAATTTAAGTAATTTCAAGCCATACGATGTCACTGATTTGAACATTTATGTGGGACGACTCGAACCGGGATTTACCGCCACATTGCCACAAATTACAAGAGCAAATGAACAGACAAAGAATTTCTGAGAAATTGAATAGAAGTTAGAACCAACTGATCAGAAGAAAAACCGATGACCGGGCATGGAAAGTGGGCCGACGATGACGGGCCGGTCCGGCCCAATTCCCGTGACTGGCCCGACCCAAGCATAGCCGCGCATCAAGCAGCGCTGCTGGTTATGGCGGTGTACCTCACTCTCTCTCTACGTTTTCGAGACTGGCATTCTGCTCCTCGCGCCACCCAAGTCCGACGAAGAGATCGATCAAATCGCAGCCAATTCGAATCGAACCCAGTAAGTGATTTCCTCCGATTGGCATTCGGTTTCGGACCCATCAATTACTCTTGCCATTTTCTTGCCAAAGCATTCGTGTCAATCGAAATCGAGCTTCGTTCCAGCTTCTGATCATCGGATTTCCAGCTTAAAGATCGGAGCTTTTTATCTGTTTGTTATGTTTGGGGTCATGTGGGTTGTTGAATTTGATACGTTCGATGCCGCTTCTTGTTGCTTTGATTTGGCCTTGGAGTGGATGTGGGATATACATATATGCTTGGCTCTTTCTTGTTATGCTTGAATTTTGTTTAGCAATTTGGAGGAAACTGGTCTATACTATTTGAAGTTTTCTTGTGCATACATAGAGGCTCTGTGGTAGAAGCTATAGAGAAAGTGATCAATGTGAGCTATGCGGTTGCTGAAGTTTCGGAGATGAAGATGTTTTGGTTTTTTCTCTGTTTGGTAACCCCCATTTTTGCAATCCTGGGACAAAGATGCGATAGAAATGACAAAAAATGAGGCCCCGAAAGACACGGTTGCAGAATCATGAGTTTAGATGATCTTATGGTTTTGTTTTCTCATATTCAGAATCAACTGAACTAAGTCTCGTTCTATCTAATCGGGGTTGGCTTATGAATCCTTTTCACACTGTTCCGCGATAGTTTAAGGTCTAGTCCTTCATGCTAAGCCGAAAAGTCTGGTATTTTATGGGGCGTATGTTCCCTCTGGTACTTTCTTTTTTCCCCTGTTTATATTGTAGGTAGTCCTCTTGTTCTTGCAGGCCTCAGGACATTCAATTTGGCTGTAGTCCTTTGTTTCTCATCATGTTGCCTACGGTGATTTTTTAAATGCATTCCTTTCTTCACTATCCACTTGTATGGTTTCTCAGACCTCAGCATTGGACAGCATCAGGGGCAACATGAATTTCACCAGTTTTTCTTATTAGGTTTACTGTTTTTAACTTATCATCTATCCATTGTGAGAAGGTCCGTGTTATTTTGGGGCATCGAATGCATTGCTTATGAAAATTAATGGTAAAAATGATTCATGACAGTGGATCTAGAAGATGAAGCTGGAGCAGCTGAGAATTCTGGTGGAGTGGAATTGGTAGATTGCGAAGGAGATCCTATAGTGGAGCCATGTGAGGGTATGGAATTTGACTCTGAAGATGCCGCCAAGATCTTTTACGACGAGTATGCTCGAAGAGTGGGATTTGTAATGCGTGTGATGTCTTGCCGCCGTTCTGAAAGAGATGGCAAGATTCTAGCTCGTCGACTTGGATGCAATAAGGAGGGTTACTGTGTTAGTATACGAGGTAAATTTGGACCAGTTAGGAAGCCAAGAGCAAGCACTAGGGAAGGTTGCAAGGCTATGATTCATGTAAAGGTTGATAGATCTGGAAAATGGGTAATCACAAAATTCGTAAAGGAACATAACCATCCACTCGTCATCTCTCCACGCGAAGCTCGTCAAACAATGGTCAGTTTTGCCTATCTTACTTACTTCACATGACTGATCTGTTGCATGATACCTTGATTCTTCAAGTGCTCAAAATCTCTCTATTTGTTATTGAAAGAATAAAAATGGACTTGCATATTTGATTTATTCCTCTTACTATAAGATACTGTATAATCTTTGAGAGTTGGCATGAGGAAAGCATCTTTCAAGAGTTTTGCGTCTGCAACTTAAAAGTGGATTTTGTGAGTGAAAAGGATGGGCTTATACTTGAGAAGCAAAGAAATGACTTTTGTCCCTCTACTGCTTTTGTTAATTCCTGTTGTCTAATGCATGGCCTCCAGATAGTACAGTTAAGGCAAAAGATTCATAATCATGCTTTTGGCATCTCTACTCACTGTTAAGGCCAGCTTTGTCAAAAGATATTGCTCTATATGTCTTTTGGGAGTTACTTTTAATTCTTTGATAATTGTTAGTATGGTGTTATGGTAAACTGATTAATAATACTTTTTGCCGTGTTCTGGTGTAAAACCACATTGCGAATATCAAATCTCATTAGTTGTATTATAAATGTTTGCGGGGGCTTTTACCTCCCAACTTGCAGTATTGTAACGTTTGAAATAATAGATGGGTTGTATGTAACTTCAGATACTAGTACTAGAGATCTAACACATTCCAAATAATTACTACAAGCAAAAGTTGCAGTAAAGGTCAGAAGCTAAACTGCCAGCTAGTCTGGATCATACTTAAATTTTGTGAAAAACTTGGCCTGCCAAACCTAACTCTAGATTTGTTCCTGCAAGTGACATGACGAGATGCATGAGTATTTGGCGGGACAATCAGTCATATTAATGCCTTCTTATAGCTTAAATTGTGCGACCTTTTCTAACTTCTTTCTGTGTTGAAAAGCAGAAAATTTCTTAGATTGTGATGTTCGTCTAGTCATCTGTTTCTTCCTTATTTTCCTTTCCTTGATAATGGAATGGACCAGCTTTTATGTCACGCAAAGTTGGACAGTTATTCAGTTACATTGACATGCTCCCTGTTCAACTTGATCAGATTATGCTGTCTTCACTATCTTTCTTGTCTTTCTAATCTCTGACTACTTATCTTAGTGATCCTGGCTCTCAGCAGGGCAGCGCAACTTAAGAAAAATTGAATCTTGCCAAGAAAGTTTTCAGGAGCATGTTTTGAAAATAAGCTTTTTAGTATGATTATTTTGTATTTTATTGCTTGAATGAAATATGCCATAATTCTTAGGGGCAATGCTTTGTGCTTCATAGAAAATAACAGCAACCCCTCTGATGGAAAGATGGATATTGATTCCCAGTAAAGTGGCTTTTCTTTCTGGTCCAGAGAGACGAGCAATTAGTGAATAGACTGGAGGAGAAACTTATAATTGAGCCAAAATGCCAAGAGCCAATCACGTTTCTGTATGAGCTGATCAATTACTTTTCCACCCCATGTCCCTGTGTCTTACTCATATTAATTCAACTGACTTTCGAACTGGCAGTGGTGGTGGTTGGTGTGCTTGTTTAAATTGGCCAAGACTTTCTGAATGATTGTAGTATAAATTTGAGGTATGCAGCGTCTATGGTGTATGTATGACTAATCAAACTATCATCCTCTGCATTTTCTTTTGTTAATGTAGGATGAAAAGGACAAGAAAATCCAGGAATTAACGGCTGAGCTGCGAAACAAGAAAAGGTTGTGTGCAGCATATCAAGAGCAGCTAACTGCATTTGTGAAAATCGTCGAGGAGCACAACGATCAGCTCTCGAAGAAAGTTCAGTCTGTGGTAAACAACATTAGAAAATATGAACCTGTGGACCCAGGCCTTATGAGGAGAAGTTAGCCTCAGTGTATGGGTATATCCCTATACCTTGTACCGTGTCTTCTATTTCCTCGTACACTCTATGTCTTGCTTTTTGCCGTCTCCACAGTTGCATCGGTCTATTGCTTTATAGTTTTTTCAGGATGCCTTGTGGCGCTTCCGGTAGGAAAGCAGAATCGATGTCTTCTCATCTCCTATCTTTTCCTCCTTTTAATAAGTGCAGATGAATGCAGAAGATGGTGGCAGGAGAGCGACAGGAGCTGTGCATATATGTCGTGGCATGTGCAATCCAAGGGCTTCTTTAAGAGGATTGATGGTTAATGATCGCTAAGCAATCAGCAAGAGATGATTAGCGTGAAAGTATGAGTATACTGGTCATCGGAAGATTGCGTGACCGTTGACAGTGGTTGTACTACGCGCTTTATCTAGCAATGGAGAGCAGTCATATTGTGCTTTTGATCATGGAAGCAGGGCGATTGGAGCCAACAGGAGCCCAGTCAGTATGAATCCTCTAGACTTGATGACCATGTGATTTATGGTCAAGAGGCATATTATATAGTTCGATATGTTCCTAGGGGAAAAAATAGCAAATTAAAAGCTGTAGTTAAATTGTTTAAAACTGATCTTTTTTTCTAGGAGTATTTTCAGATGTAGGCCTACTTTTCTGCACTTCTTACAAGTTTTTTTCTATGTGAGGTACTTTGGATTGGTAGTAGAGATTGTACTAAAAGAATTCATCACAAGGAACAACTATTCAATGCAAGGGTTATCCCTCTGCCTCGTGTTGTGAGGTGTTTTTCTCGTATCAAAAAGATATGAGTAGTGGTTACAACCTAAGAGGTGTTCTGTTTCGTATCGAAAAGATATGATTGTGTGACAATTACTTTTTATCTGTTCAATTGATGAAAAGATATACTGTGTATCTGTTCAATTGAAGATTATTTTTATTTTTTTATTATTTTTAATTTCGAATTTTCAGTTAAAAAAATGAACTCGTGTCATTTTGAAATAGTACGTTGGTTCACAAAAGGATTTCGCTATTTGAGAGTTTTTGGAGAAATACCAAAATTGCAATTTGGTATTATCATTTTAGACTTTGTTGTATCTCGAAGAATTTTTGTCAGTAACTATTAACAATCATGTGGAGCAAATAATTCTTTAAAGAAAGCATCTTTTCACACTTGAAAGTCGGATTTCATTCTTCCCAATCGATTATTTCCCAACATCTTGTTCTCTCATTCTTCTTTTCTTTCTCTTGTGCGATATCAATGGAGCAGAGAGTTTCATTGGTAAAACAATTTCTCAAGGGAGGTTAAATTTTTTGTACGACTCAACTGCAATTCAGAATGTAATTATACGTCATTGTTGAGTGTCAACTTCAGGAGTATCAAAGTCGTCACAATTGCTTTATTCACGAAGTACTAGAGTAAAGTGTGGGCGGGGGCGCTGCACTGATTGAGGTAAACGTTCCACCAATGGAGTGGGTAGCTTGGACTCGCACGCTCAAATTGCTCCAAATTGGTCTAATAGCTGATGCTTATATGTCCAGTGATTCGTGTAGACCAGGGTCAATCACATCTATCAGTCCCGTGAGTTTCACGCATATCCCCCAAATTTAAATGATTATATTCCATTTGGCTCTGTCGAAGTCTGTTCATTTCGCGGAAAGCAATATTTAGAAAAATGTTTTTCGGATTTTCTAGCGTTCATTCCACGTAAATCTCTCAAATGTCAATGGTTATGCAGTCTATTTATTTCACGGAAAACAACGTCTAAAAAAATGTTTTCCAAATTTTCCGTTCATATCGCAGAAAACGACATTTAGGAGAACGTTTTTCGAATTTTCTAGCATTCGTTTAACGTAATGTTCCATTTGGCTTTGTCAAAGTCCGTTCATTTCGCAGAAAGCAACGTTTAGAAAAACATTTTCCGGATTTTCTGGCATTCATTTCACGTAAATCTCACAAATGTCAATGGTTTTGTGGTCCGTTTATTTCGCAGAAAACGTCTAAAAAAATATTTTCCAGATTTTCTATTCACATCGCGACGACGTTCAGGATAACGTTTTTCGGATTTTCTGGCATTCATTTCACGTAATGTTCCATTTGGCTTTGTCAAAGTCCGTTCATTTTGCGGAAAGCAACATTTACAAAAACATTTTCCGGATTTTCCGGTTTTTTTCATTGAAAATGAACTAGTTAGGGAAAACATTTTCCATCAACAAAAAAGTCTTTTGGAAAGCGGAAAACGTTTTTTCACTCACTCTCTCTTATCTCACACTTTCGCATAGCCTGTTAGCCCCCTCTTCTTTCTTTTTTCTTTTCTAAAAATTCAATTTTTAATTTTCTTTTCTATTTTTCTCCTTTTTTCTTGACTGGTCGCACGACCACGCGACAGTTGGTGACTGATCATTGGCGAGCTTGCCGCTTGCCAGATCGGCGAGCACCAGCCTCAAGCTCGAGCTCACCTATGGCAGGTCGTCAACTATCGTCATATTTGGTGATCGACCAAAGAAGAAGAAGGAGAAAAGGAAAAAGGAAAAAAGAAAAAAGAAAAAAGAAAAAAGAAAAAGAAAATAAAGAAAATAATTAAAATTTTGATTTTTTTTTTTAAAAGGACCGCACGGAGGAATCAAATTAAATATTCCATATCAAATGGCTTTCTTATATTTTTCACAAAATGAATTGACGTAAGAGAAATCTCTATCGCTCCTAAAAGTCATGAAGGGGATTTCTTAGCTCTCCGGGTTTTTAGCGTGCTTAGTTGATTAAAAATGACAAAACGTTACGGTCCAACGGGGTAATGATCGCCTTATAATTCTGTGGATGGTCCAATGTAGTTACAACCGTGACATCCGTTAGGAGAGTGGACGGGAGAGGAGAAGACGAACCAACGAATGGAGTAGCTGCAATGACCGCTCACTGTTCTTATAAATATGTCCTGAGAAATCGATACTTTCTTATAAATCTCTTCAAAGTTTCCATTAGCACTATTCCTGCCTCTTGTTTCTTCTTGCCTTGCTTTCATATCTACCCACTTCCGTGGGCTTTGAGTCATGAAACTCTTAAGCATTTGTTTTGCGGAGTTCCCATCATGCCAATTGCTTCTTTGTATTGCTCTTACACTGTGCTTTAACCAAATCTCCTCGAACACCAATGAAACAGACAGACTCGCGCTGCTCACATTTAAGGCCGGCATAACTGGAGATCCTTTTGGCGTGCTCAACTCATGGAACAATAGCATTAAGTTTTGCCAATGGTATGGCATTACGTGCAGCCGAAGACACCAGAGGATAACAGTCTTGAACTTGCCATCACAAGGGCTTTCTGGATCAATCTCTCCTCATATTGGGAATCTCAGCTTCCTAAGGGAAATTTGGCTCCAAAACAACAGTCTCCATCATGAAATCCCTTCGCAGGTTGGCCAGTTGCGCCACCTTCGATTCTTACAACTACACAATAATTCGTTGGTCGGTGAAATTCCCAAAAACATATCAGCTTGCTCTAACCTTGTCAAACTCAAGCTTCGCGGGAACCAACTAAGTGGAAAAATTCCTTCAGAAATCAGTTCATTATTAAAGCTACAATCTATGTGTTTGAGTGAAAATAATCTCATTGGTGTTGTGCCTTCCTCCATTGGGAACTTATCTTCACTAGAGTTCCTTGTTTTTTCGTTTAATAACTTGGGCGGGATGATTCCTCAAGTGCTGGGCCACCTGACAAACTTGCGACTCTTTGCCTTTGGAGTAAACAGATTCTCGGGTACAATTCCATCTTCGTTATTCAATATCTCTTCGCTAACTATGTTTGATGTTGTAATGAATCAAATACAAGGGACTCTTTGTGCAAGCATAGGCCTCAAACTCTTAGATCTTGAATATTTTAGCGTTGGCTGGAACCAACTTGCGGGGCCAATTCCTCCGTCGATATCGAATTGCACAAAGCTAGAAAAGCTTGTACTTGCAAGTAACGTATTTTCTGGGAAAGTACCTTCTTTGGAAAATTTGTATAAGCTCAATCTGCTTTTTATCTCTACTAATCAGCTTGGAAGTGGAAAACCTGAAGACTTGAGCTTCCTTTGCTCGGTAATTAACAGCAGCAATTTATGGGCGGTGATTATTTACAACAACAAGTTTGGTGGGGTGTTACCTAGATGCATGGGTAGTTCATCCACCACTCTCACAATATTTGTTGCAAGCCACAATGAAATAACCGGTGAAATTCCCGAAGAAATTGGGAATTTTTCCAATTTGGAATTATTGTCTCTGGGTGACAACCAACTTTCTGGTGCTATCCCCTCAAATTTGAGGAATCTACAAAATTTAGCTATATTGGTCTTAAAACAAAACAACCTGGGAGGGACTATCCCATCTTTTTTGGGAAATCTAACCAAGTTGTTTCAATTGTTTCTTGATGGGAACAACTTTCATGGGCAAATTCCTTCACATCTATCAAACTGTCGATCTCTTAATCTGCTCGACCTGGCCAAGAACAATCTTAGTGGTGCCATTCCCCCACAACTTATCGGTCTCTCATCATTAGCGATCATTCTGAACCTGTCTTGTAACCATCTGATTGGGATTCTACCCACGGAAGTCGGCAACTTGAAAGCTTTGACCGCGTTGGATATCTCGAACAATTTGTTGGTAGGTGAAATCCCAAGTAGTTTAGGTGATTGCATTGCATTGACAATGCTAAGGATGGGAGGCAACTTCTTCCATGGGTCCATTCCCCAATCATTCAGATGGTTAGGAGGTATTGAAGAATTAGATCTTTCACGAAATAATTTATGAGGCCAGATTCCAACATTCCTAGTTGTATTTCATTCCTTGAAACTTCTGAATCTATCATACAATAAGTTTAAAGGCACATTACCACTTGAAGGAGTCTTTAAGAATGCTACATGTACTTCTATTATTGGGAACAATGAACTTTGCGGCGGATTACCAGAATTTCACCTCCCCACATGCATCTCCAAAAGCTTCAAGAGTAGACGGATCCATATGGTGATATTGTCCACTTCTATTATATCCGGAGTTCTTGGGCTAGCACTTATTCTAGCTTTCATATACCTTTGTTGGTTGAAGAAAGTAAACGAAGAAGTTTCATGTTCGATGGATGATTCATGTCCAAACATATCTTATGGAACACTCTTAAAAGCTACTGGCGGTTTTTCTCCAACAAATTTGATCGGTGTTGGAAGCTTTGGTTTTGTTTACAAGGGGATACTTGCGGAAAATCAAATAGCTATTGCAGTGAAGGTGCTTCATTTAGCCCATCATGGTGCGCTAAAGAGCTTCATAGCCGAGTGTGATGCATTTAAAAGCATAAAACATCGAAATCTTTTGAAAATACTGACAGTTTGCTCGAGTAGTGATTACCAAGGAAGTGATTTTAAGGCCTTGGTTTATGAATTCATGGATAATGGAAGCCTGGAACGGTGGCTACACCCAAACGCATCATCATCTCATGGGAATGAGCTTCCAAAAAGGTTGAATTTTGTTCGGAGGATAAATATTGCTATCGATGTTGCTTTTGCACTGGATTATCTTCATCACCAGTGTCATACCCCCATTGTTCATTGTGATTTGAAGCCAAGTAATATCCTTTTAGATGCTGAGATGGTCGCACATGTTGGCGACTTTGGGTTAGCAAAATTCCTTGTTGGATCATCCCTTGATTCTATAGCCAATCAAATGAGCTCAGCGGGTCTAAGAGGGACAATTGGTTATGCTCCGCCAGGTACTCTCTCTCTCTCTCCCTAAAACCAAGAAATTTTTATTAACGTAAAAGTTGTTGATGTGTCTTCTTGTGTGAAGTTTGGTAGCTATGATTGCTCTTATGGTCTTATGCACAATTGATTCTGATATGATGATTTGCACTCCAAGTCATATTGCAAATGATCTACATGTGTGGCAGAATATGCAATGGGATGCGAGGTTTCAAGAGAAGGTGATGTGTATAGTTACGACATTCTCTTATTGGAGATGTTCACAGGGTTGAGTCCCACCGACGACACCTTTAGAGATAATTTGACTCTTCATAGTTATGTCGCAAAAGCTTTGCCTAAACAAGTGCTCGAAATTACGGACAACATCCTACGTCAAGAAAGAGAGAGCCATTTAGGCCCATATAGTCCTCCGCATTGGCTTTCCAAAAGCGATGGCATATTTCAAGAGTGTTTGCTTATGGTGTATAATATCGGAGTAGCTTGTTCCTACGAAGTATCGGGAAGACGGATGAGCATCAACGGAGTTACAAATAAGCTACATCAAATTAGAGAGAAACTCCTTGCCTTGGGTTTACATGGATAAGGTGCTCCACTAATAGCTTATATTTAGCTGTTATACATTTAGTGTTGAATACGCAAACGGAAGTGGACAGGTAAAATCTATAACAAAGAACCAATCATTCTTTTTTCCTTAAGATGATAGTTGATCATTATTCCCCTTCTGTAGCTATACGTATTTAAACTGGCACAAGGCCTATGGCAGCAAAATAGTTCCGTTTGTTTACTTAAAACTCTATTTTCCTGCCATAGTATTTTAAAATGAATCCAAAATAAATTGCCTTGCTTCTTCTTCTTTTTTTTTCGTTTCATTAGTATGATGCTCTTTAAGATGAATTGCAACCAATTAGCTATTCAAATCTTAATTGAAGGAAATCTTGGTTTCTGCAGATTGACTAGGAATGGCTCGGCGTTGCTTTGATTCGAAATAATCCAATGCCAGGAAGTGAGCTCTGGCCCCTAAAGCTATGTTCAGTCAGGTGTAGGCAATAATGTTGTCCCGGTGGGTTAATAAGGATGTATGGCGCACGGATTCAGCATTCTAGCATGTGGTAATTTGAGGACACCTATCCGGGTTTGATGTGTGTAGCAGGAATTACTCGAGAATGCTTTAGTAAAATCATGCAACCTGTGTGTATTGGATTTTTCTTCGGGTGTTAGTGCAAATTCTTCAGCACTGTTATTTCTGATGTTTACTACTGCTTGTACTTTTATTTCCGCATTTAAGTAAAGTTGCCAAATGACCTAATCGCATAGGCTAAAACTTAATATAGATATACTGACAGTTACTCTTTTTATATGGGGATTCGTTAATCATATGGATAAGCAACTTTCAAGAATAGAAATTACCAACTACATCAAAAAATTACTAGTTGCCAATATGCTCAGTCTTACTTCGCAAACTAAAAAGTGACCATTAGCGCAGAGAAATTACTAAATATAATAGTTTAAAAGTAAAGTTACTTTTCTTCATGACAAAATCAGTAGTCATTGTTATACGCAAACCTACTTTCCATGGTGAAAAGTTATGTTGTTAAAAGACTTGGTATAATTCTGTTTTGCCAGAACAACACTCTGAGTTCACCACTTGAGTGTTATGACTTACCTAATTTTCACATGAAAGTTAATAATGATGTGGAGAAATTATCAAATTATTAATAGGCCGAAAGTTAATTTTTCTCTTAAAAAGTTACTATCCTGGTTGAAATAAATCTAGTTATTAATAGACACGTACATGCCTCACAATGATGTCTCTAACTGATGAGCAGGTTTATCGGTCAACTATGAAATGATTCGACTGATTAAGCTATTGTGAGTCATGACTCTGACCAGCTAAGGAATCGCGCTTGATCATCAGCCTTCGGTTTATTTTCCAAAGCGGAAGACTTCAGAAATTTGCGGGCTTTACATGACTTCCAAGTCAAAATCTGGAAAGGCATCTAGATGGATCCACCATCCATCCCCTCAATACACGCACTAGGATAGACAGAGTCAAAAAGAAACTCGCGCTATATACGCCAAAATCTTGACTAATCAAGCTTCCAGCATTCAAAAATGCACAAGCATGGCTGGAGACAAAACTGAGCTGCCAATAGGAACATCATATCTGCCTTATCATAGCATTCCTGTGGCTTCACGTCTTCCATATCTTCATTCGCCTTTCGAATCTTGTTTCTCTTCATTCTGGTGGACACGTTCTTTCGGAGCAGCTTCTTTCCACCTTCAGGACGCAATTATCCTGAAAGAGAATGAAACGAGCCACAAAAGCAAAGGCTGGCCGAACTATATATTAATCAGGTAAGAGGAACATTAAGGTGGCCAAACAGAAGGTTTAACTGAAATAATGTGTTATCTCCATTGTAGAAAGCCTGCACTCTTTTGGAAAAGGGCTGCGATGCAGTGATCGAAAAGTCGTTTATCGTTCAGGAGAGCAGCATCATTTAATTTGGACGCACTTGCATATTTAATTTCAACCGAAGCTCGTGGGGGTCTTACCCCGGAGCTTAATAACATGTCGGTGAAATACTCTTTACCCGACATTTTATTGGATAATATTTTCGCCCTTTATTTTACGTCATTATTATCGTGATATTATGTCGTTTACATGATCAATGAGTGCAAATCAGTGAACTAGCAATGTATGGTCACATATATAGATGTACATATGATTTCTAAAATGAGCAAGATTGCATGGGCAAATGTTTTCGTAAAGAGATATTGGTACCAAAATTGGGCGTTAGGTATTGCTAACGTAATCAAGTCGTCGAGGCCAAATCTTAATTCATAGAAATAAAACAAATGTTTCAAGTTTTACTCGGCCACTAACTGGCCTCTAATCGGTTAGTGGAGGACTCATTAAGTATGAATAGATTTCCATTGTGATCAATGGATTTGGGAGAACCCCAATCAAATTTTAGCGCCTCCTCATGAGAGAAATCGTCCCCGGTAGCTTGTCAATTCGTTAACCATCTCCAGGGTATATCCATCTCGAGAGGATCTTACTGTTTACTCGCCATTCACGTTATGTTCACTCATTGACCGGATCTTACTGTTCACTCACGCTCAATCACCATTCAATCTTGATCGGATCTCACTGTCCACTCATTGATCAGAATACTGTTCAATCACTTGACGGTATTTACTGTTCATGTCGACAGCATTTATTTGGCCAAAAGACAAAGGAGTAGGAGTCTGTAACTGTGAAGTCGTACAAATACATGAAAAGTCCGCAAGTGAAAATGTAGGTGTCAACAAACACTCCTAAAAGTAGCTAATGGTTTTTCTTCAATGAATTTAATTGGTATTGGAAGCTTTGGTTCTATTTACAAGGAATACTCAAAGACAATGGAGCTATCATTGCCGTAAAGGTGCTTCATTTAGTCCATCATGGTGCTCTAAAGAGATTCATAGTCAAGTACAAGACATTAAAGAATTAAACATCGAAATCTACTGAAGATATTGATTGCTCAAGTAGTAATTACAAAGCAAATGATTTTAAGGCCTTGGTTAATGAATTCATGAACAATGGAACCCTAGAACAGTGGCCACACCTAAATGCTAACATTATCTCATGGGAATGAGATTTCGAAAATGTCAAATTTCATTGGGTGGGTAAATATTGCTTCCGCATTGGATTATCTTCATCATCAATGCCACATTCTCTTTGTTAGTTGTAATTTAAAGTAAAGCAATATCCTCTTAGATGTTAAGATGGTTGCACATGTGACAACTTTGGATTTTGTGAAATTCCTTCTTAGATCATCCCTTCATATTATAGCTCAAGGTTTGTTGGTGTTGGATCTATCCCTTCCTTTCAATTTTTGACTTTTTCCTTGACCTTAAGATAATCTAATATAGATAATTACACTCCTCCATTTTGGGAATTTTTTAGGAAAAAAGGACTTTTTTATTGGATGGGAATGAATAGGAGTGAGTATGGACTAGGTTGGGCCGATCCACCACCTGACCCAAGGACCAACTTGCACATTATTGGTCCCCAAGTTTTGGGATTGAGGACCAACTTTGTTGAGCTTGGAGTTAAGGATCAGACCAATTTGTAGGTCCGGTCTGGTTCCAGGATCAACTCGAGACCAATCATGTTTCTGTATGAGCTGATCAATTGCTTTTCCGCCCCAAGTCCCTATGTCTTACTCATATTAATTCAACTGACTTTGGAACTGGTAGTGGTGGTGGTTGGTGTGCTTGTTTAAATTGGCCGAGACTTTCTGAATGATTGTAGTATAAATTTGACGTATGCAGCGTCTAAGGCTTACGTATGACTAATCAAACTATCATCCTCTGCATTTTCTTTTGTTAATGTAGGATGAAAAGGACAAGAAAATCCAGGAACTAACGGCCGAGCTGCGAAACAAGAAAAGATTGTGTGCAGCATATCAAGAGCAGCTAACTGCATTTGTGAAAATCGTCGAGGAGCACAACGATCAGCTCTCGAAGAAAGTTCAGTCTGTGGTGAACAACATTAGAAAATATGAACCTGTGGACCCAGGCCTTATGAGGAGAAGTTAGCCTCAGCGTATAGGTATATCCCTATACCTGGTACCATGTGCTCTATTTCCTTGCGCACTCTGTCTCGCTTTTTTCCGTCTCTGCATCAGTCTTTATTGCTTTTCAGTTTTTTCAGGATGTGTGGTGGCGCTTCCGTTAGGAAAACAGATCGATGTCTTCTCCTCTCCTTTCTTTTCCTCATTTTAATAAGTGCAGATGAATGCGGAAGATGGCGGCAGGAGAGCGACAGGAGCTGTGCATATATGTTGTTGCATGTGCAATCCAAGGACTTCTTCAAGAGGGTGGATGGTTAATGATCGCTAAGCAATCAGCAAGAGATCATTAGCGTGAAAGTACGAGTATATTGGTCATCGGAAGGTTGCGTGACCGTCGGCAGTGGTTGTACTACACGCTTTATGTAGTGATGGAGAGCAGTCATATTGTGCTTTTGATCATGGAAACGGGGCGATTGGAGCCGATGGGAGCCCGGTCAGTATGAGTCCTTTAGACTCGATGACCATGTGATAATGGTCAAGAGGCATATTATATAGTTCGATATGTTCCGAGGGGGAAAAATAGCAAATTAAAAGATGTTAAATTATTTAAAACTGATCTTTTTTTTTTTTTTTTTTTGTAGGAGTAGTTTCAGATATTTCTATCTCGATCTGTAATGAAAATATGGACGTTTAATTATTGCATTTGATGATATTTATCTTAATTGGGCTATCAATTAGATTGTGCACACTTATAAACGTAGAAATCACGAATTAATATTTTGTTTTTGAAATTGACATTTTCATGATGTTTTAGAAATGCGGTGAATAATTTACGGACTAGTTTTGTAACTAAAGTAGCGTACAAAAGAACTAAAACGGAACATGATTAAAAGTATTGAGGACCGAAAGTGTAACCCTTCTGTTAGAAACTTGTAAATGTAGGTATAACGTATCGCGGGTGCTGACTCAACATACCCGTCCATATTTGGACTGAAAGTTGAAGAATTGTCACCAAGATAAGATTTGGAGGATTGAATTTGTCAGAAGTATAATGCAGGGACCAAAAGTAAACATTCAGCCAATGAAGTGGGTGACTCGGACTCGCACGCTCAAATTGCTCCAAATTAGTCCAATAGCTGATGCTGATGTATCCAATGATGATTCGTGTAGACCGGGTTCTATCACAGCTATCAATCCCGCGAGTTTCACGTAAATCTCACAAATGTCAATGGTTATGTTCCATTTGGCTCTGTCAAAGTCCATTCATTTCGCAGAAAACAATGTTCAAGAAAAGGTTTTCTAGATTTTTCGACGTTTGTTTCACGTAAATCTCACAAATGTCAATGGTTATATTCCATTTGACTCTGTCCGTTTATTTCACGAAAAATAACGTTCAGGAAAAAGTTAAGGAAATGATTTTGAATGATTAAGCTATTGTTAGTCATAATTCGTGTAGACCGGATTCTATCACAGCTATCAGTCCCGCGAGTTTCACGTAAATCTCACAAATGTCAATGCTTATGTTCCATTTGGCTTTGTCAAAGTCCATTCATTTCGCAGAAAACAATGTTCAAGAAAAGGTTTTCTAGATTTTTCGACGTTTGTTTCACGTAAATCTCACAAATGTCAATGGTTATATTCCATTTGACTCTGTCCGTTTATTTCACGAAAAATAACGTTCAGGAAAAAGTTAAGGAAATGATTTTGAATGATTAAGCTGTTGTTAGTCATAATTCGTGTAGACCGGGTTCTATCACGGCTATCATTCCCGCGAGTTTCACGTAAATCTCACAAATGTCAATGGTTATGTTCCATTTGGCTCTGTCAAAGTCCATTCATTTCGCAGAAAACAATGTTCAAGAAAACGTTTTCTAGATTTTTCGACGTTTGTTTCACGTAAATCTCACAAATGTCAATGGTTATATTCCATTTGGCTCTGTCCGTTTATTTCACGAAAAATAACGTTCAGGAAAAAGTTAAGGAAATGATTTTGAATGATTAAGCTATTGTTAGTCATAATTCGTGTAGACCGGATTCTATCACAGCTATCAGTCCCGCGAGTTTCACGTAAATCTCACAAATGTCAATGCTTATGTTCCATTTGGCTTTGTCAAAGTCTATTCATTTTGCAGAAAACAATGTTCAAGAAAAGGTTTTCTAGATTTTTCGACGTTTGTTTCACGTAAATCTCACAAATGTCAATGGTTATATTCCATTTGGCTCTGTCCATTTATTTCACGAAAAATAACGTTCAGGAAAAAGTTAAGGAAATGATTTTGAATGATTAAGCTATTGTTAGTCATAATTCGTGTAGACCGGGTTCTATCACAGCTATCAGTCTCGCGAGTTTCACGTAAATCTCACAAATGTCAATGGTTATGTTCCATTTGGCTTTGTCAAAGTCCATTCATTTCGCAGAAAACAATGTTCAAGAAAAGGTTTTCTAGATTTTTCGACATTTGTTTCACGTAAATCTCACAAATGTCAATGGTTATATTCCATTTGGCTCTGTCCGTTTATTTCACGAAAAATAACGTTCCGGAAAAAGTTAAGGAAATGATTTTGAATGATTAAGCTATTGTTAGTCATAATTCGTGTAGACCGGGTTCTATCACAGCTATCAGTCCCGCGAGTTTCATGTAAATCTCACAAATGTCAATGGTTATGTTCCATTTGGCTCTGTCAAAATCCATTCATTTCGTAGAAAACAATGTTCAAGAAAAGGTTTTCTAGATTTTTCGACGTTTGTTTCACGTAAATCTCACAAATGTCAATGGTTATATTCCATTTGGCTCTGTCTGTTTATTTCACGAAAAATAACGTTCAGGAAAAAGTTAAGGAAATGATTTTGAATGATTAAGCTATTGTTAGTCATAATTCGTGTAGACCGGGTTCTATCACAGCTATCAGTCCCCATGAGTTTCATGTAAATCTCACAAATGTCAATGGTTATGTTCCATTTGGCTCTGTCAAAGTCCATTCATTTCGCAGAAAATAATGTTCAAGAAAAGGTTTTCTAGATTTTTCGACGTTTGTTTCACGTAAATCTCACAAATGTCAATGGTTATATTCCATTTGGCTCTGTCCGTTTATTTCACAAAAAATAACGTTCGGGAAAAAGTTAAGGAAATGATTTTGAATGATTAAGCTATTGTTAGTCATAATTCGTGTAGACCGGGTTCTATCACAGCTATCAGTCCCGCGAGTTTCACGTAAATCTCACAAATGTCAATGCTTATGTTCCATTTGGCTCTGCAAAGTCCATTCATTTCGCAGAAAATAATGTTCAAGAAAAGGTTTTCTAGATTTTTCGACGTTTGTTTCACGTAAATCTCACAAATGTCAATGGTTATATTCCATTTGGCTCTGTCCGTTTATTTCACGAAAAATAACGTTCAGGAAAAAGTTAAGGAAATGATTTTGAATGATTAAGCTATTGTTAGTCATAATTCGTGTAGACCGGGTTCTATCATAGCTATCAGTCCCGCGAGTTTCACGTAAATCTCACAAATGTCAATGGTTATGTTCCATTTGGCTCTGTCAAAGTCCATTCATTTCGCAGAAAATAATGTTCAAGAAAACGTTTTCTAGATTTTTCGACGTTTGTTTCACGTAAATCTCACAAATGTCAATGGTTATATTCCATTTGGCTCTGTCCGTTTATTTCACGAAGAATAACGTTCAGGAAAAAGTTAAGGAAATGATTTTGAATGATTAAGCTATTGTTAGTCATAATTCGTGTAGACCGGGTTCTATCACAGCTATCGGTCCCACGAGTTTCACGTAAATCTCACAAATGTCAATGGTTATGTTCCATTTGGCTCTGTCAAAGTCCATTCATTTCGCAGAAAACAATGTTCAAGAAAACGTTTTCTAGATTTTTCGACGTTTGTTTCACGTAAATCTCACAAATGTCAATGGTTATATTCCATTTGGCTCTGTCCGTTTATTTCACGAAAAATAACGTTCAGGAAAAAGTTAAGGAAATGAGTTTGAATGATTAAGCTATTGTTAGTCATAATTCGTGTAGACCGGGTTCTATCACAGCTATCAGTCCCGCGAGTTTCACGTAAATCTCACAAATGTCAATGGTTATGTTCCATTAGGATCTGTCAAAGTCCATTCATTTCGCAGAAAACAATGTTCAAGAAAAGGTTTTCTAGATTTTTCGACGTTTGTTTCACGTAAATCCCACAAATGTCAATGGTCATATTCCATTTGGCTCTGTCGGTTCATCTGTGGAAAATATCATTCAGGAGGAAATGATTTCGACTGATTAAGCTATCGTTAGTCATGATAGACCAGCTAAGGAATCGCGCTTGATCATCAGTCTTCAGTTTATTTTCCAAAGCGGAAGACTTCAGAAAATTTGTGGGCTTTGCATGACTTCAAGTCAAAATCTGGAAAGGCATGGTGGACACGTTATTTCGGAGCAGCTTCTTTCCACCTTCAGCGGGCTATCATCCTGAAAGAAATGAAATGAACCGCAAAAGCAAAGACTGGCTGACCTACATACTAATCAGGCAAGAGGAACATTGAGGTGGCTAAACAGAAGGTTTAACCGAGAAAATGTGTGTTATCTCCATTGAAGAAAGCCTGCACTCTTGTGGAAAAGGGCTGCGATGCGGTGATCGAAAAGTCGTGCATCATCAGGAGAGCGGCATCATTTAATTTGGACGAACTTGCAAATTTAATTTCGAGCGAAGCTCGTGGGGGTCTTATCCCGGAGCTTAATAACATCTCAGTGTAATACTCTTTACCCGGCATTGTATTAGATATTATTTTCGCCCTTTATCTTAAGCCATTATTATCGTATTTTTATTTATAGTGATATTATCTCATTCACATTATCAATGAGTGCAATTCAGTGAACTAGCAATGTGTGGTCGGATAGATAGATGTACATACGATTTCTAAAATGAGCAAGATTGCATGGGCAAATGTTTTCATAAAGAGATACCGGTACCAAAATTGGCCATTAGGCATCTCTAATGTAATGAAGTCCTCAAGCCCGAATCTTTAATTCGTAGAAATAAAAAAAGATGTCCCAAGTTTTACTCGGCCACTAACTGGCCTCTAAAATTAAACTTCTATTGAAAAATAATTTAAGGACTAGTTTTGTAACTAAAGTAGCGTACAGAAGGACTAAAACGGAACATTATTAAAATTATGAGGACCGAAATTGTAACTTTTCTGTTAGAAACTTGTAAATGTAGGTATCATGTATCAATTCACCGGTGCTGACTCAACATGCATGTCTCATATCGAAAAGTTATGAGTGTGTGACGATTATTTTTTTATCTTTTCAATTGATGAAAAGATAAGTGTGTATTTGTTCAATTGAAGATTGTTTTTATTTTTTATTACGAATTTACAGTTAAAAAAATGAATAGTTGTGTCATTTTGAAACTATTTGTTCACAAAAGGTTTCGCTTTTTTAGTAAGAACGTTCTGGTTCAATTGAAGTAGCTGCGCAATGGCCGCTCACTGTTCTTCTTATAAATATGTCCTGAAAAATCAGACACCTTCTTATAAATCTCTTCAAAGTTTCCAGTAGCGCTGTTCCTGCCTCTTGTTTCTTCTTGCCTTGCTTTCATATTTACCCGCTTCCTTGGGCTTTGAGTCATGAAACTCTTAAGCATTTGTCTTGCGGAGTTCTCATCATGCCAATTGCTTCTTTGTATTGCTCTTGCACTGTGCTTTAACCAAGTCTCCTCTAACACCAACGAAACAGACAGACTCTCGCTGCTCGCATTTAAGGCCAGCATAACTGGAGATGCTTTCGGCGTGCTCAACTCATGGAACAATAGCATTGGGTTTTGCCAGTGGTATGGCATTACGTGCGGCCGAAGACACCAAAGGGTAACAGTCTTGAACTTGATATCACAAGGGCTTTCGGGATCAATCTCTCCCCATATTGGGAACCTCACCCTCCTAAGAAAAATTTGGCTCCAAAACAATAGTCTCCATCATGAAATCCCTTCACAAGTTGGAGAATTACGCCACCTTCAAGTCTTACGACTAGACTATAATTCATTGGTCGGTGAAATTCCCAAAAACTTATTAGCTTGCTCTAACCTTGTTAATCTCACCCTTCAAATGAACCAACTAAGTGGAGAAATTCCTTTAGGAATCGGTTCATTATCAAAGCTACAATATCTTTCTTTTTATGACAATAATCTCACCGGTATTGTGCCTTCCTCCATTGGGAATTTATCTTCACTGAAGTTCCTTTCTTTAACCATGAACAACTTGGGCGGGAGCATCCCCCACGTTCTAGGCTACCTGCCAAACTTGCGAGTCTTAGCCTTTGGAGGAAACAGATTCTCGGGTATAATTCCATCTTTGTTATTCAATCTCTCTTCGCTAACTCTGTTTGACATTGGAAACAATCAGATACAGGGGACTCTTTATGCAAGCATAGGCCTCAAACTCTTAGATCTTGAATTTTTTAGCGTTTTGGGGAACCAACTTGCGGGGCCGATTCCTCCGTCGATGTCGAATTGCACAAAGCTAGATAAGCTTCAACTTGGACGTAATGCATTTTTTGGGAAAGTACCTTCTTTGGAAAAATTGTATAAGCTTAGTTGGTTTGTGGTCACTTTTAATCAGCTTGGAAGTGGAAAACCTGAAGACTTGAGTTTCCTTTGCTCGTTGATTAATAGTAACAAATTAAAGTTGGTGGAAATGGACGGCAACAAGTTTCGTGGGGTGTTACCTAAATGCATGGGTAATTTATCCACCACTCTTACAATATTGTCTGCATCCGACAATGAAATATCTGGTGAGATTCCCCAAGAAATCGGGAATCTTTCCAATTTGGAAGCATTGGCTTTGGGTGGCAACCTACTTTCAGGTGCCATCCCCTCAAATTTTGGGAATCTACAAAATTTAGTTGTGCTGAGCTTAAGTCAAAACAACTTGGGAGGAACTATCCCATCTTTTTTGGGAAATCTATGTGACATCCTGAAATTTGAGCCCTTTGAGGAATGAATGGATGTGAATTTCGTCAATACATTGTTGGTTGATCTCACTCGGAATTGATCACTCTTGAGATACTGACCTTGAAGGGAAAGGCTATTGAGGACAGAACTCGTACGACTAAAGGACTCGACAGGAAAACGACTTGACCGTGAGACTTGCGTGAGGATGATCCAGTAGATAGGCGAGCCCGATTCAAAGGACGACTAGAAGTTGATTCGCGGACAGAACATAATGGAACGACGGGTGATTCCGTTTATCGTTATCGAACCCGCGAACGACCCTATGTCGATCCTTAGTGATCGTGTACTTTGAAATAAGAATCTATCCTCCGTAATTTCATGCGTCAAGGACGTCCATGCGTCGAGATGTCTTGAACGTGGTTTGGCACGAGTCGGTTACGCGTGAATCCTCCGAGCCGCCCGTCGATCCGAGTTATAACCAAAATGGCATTAGGGCGAAATTGACATGGCAAGAGAACTTAGGACCTGGACTTCGAATTATCGGGAATGTCGGGACGGACTTTGGATGAGGCTACTTGGACGGTCGACGAGAGCCGGTTAAGCGAAGCGGTGGAAAAAGGGATTTTCAGACCGAGGAAGCAAGCCCATGAGGACGTGGGCCGGGCCAGGTCAGTGTGGGCCTTAGGCCCAAGTTGGGACAGCCACCAAATGGGCCTAAGTCAAGCAAATGAGCCCATTGGGCCAAACCAACTATTCATCTTCTAAGCCCATGGGCCAAGCCTTAACCATTTCAAAGCCCAATAAATTCCCAAGCCCACTCCTATTCATGGCCAAGCCCATTTCTTAGGCCCATCCACCAATTTTTGCCCAAGGATAGAATGGTAATTTGTGCAAGGTGGAAATGACCAAATTGCCCCTAAAAGCATTTGGATAAGAGCAAAGGAAGAGAGAGAAGATGATGTCATGCATGGGGAATTGAAGTGGCCATTTAATGGCTTTAATGAGGAGTGCAACAGCTCTCCCATCACCCTCTCTCTCCCTCATTCGGTCCCCATCTCGAACGGAGCTCTCTCTCCTCGTTTTCCCTCTCTTCCAGTTTCTGCTCCAGCTGACCCTTCGGTGAAGAATCGAGTCAAAAGTGGTCTTCCCGATTGAATCAGAGAACGAGCCACCTATCACCGTGACCGGGAGAGACAGACCGTTCCAACGAACCCAATTTCGTCCCGAACGGAGCCGCCTTCCGTCCTGTACGGCCGTCGCAAGCCGCCGGTCGCCGGTCCGTCGGTCCGCCTGCAGCCTGCACTGTTTCGCGTTTTCGGGCATTTTTCTCCCATTCCAGCCGTTCCTTTGCCCATTCCATCCACCCACAAGATCCCCAAGACCCCGGGAGCCGCCGGTTGCCGGACAACCCCTCACCGGAGCTCCGGCCAAGCCGTTCAACTCAGTTTCTCCTCCGGCAGGGCTGTTTTCAGTGTTTTCAGTGGGAGTCCGAGCTGTGGTTGCTGTGTTGAGCTTGGGACCGCCTTGGATCGTCGTGGTAGAGGTTCCGGTGCGTAGCCACCGTCGTCGCCGCCGCGTCGGTGTGTCCGGCCCGCTTAACGGGTGAGTTTAGCTCCTAATCCTTCGATTAGTGCCTAAACTTGCTTAGGGTTGGTTTAGTTAGATTTAATTCTAGTTTATGTGATTTAATTAAGTTGTATTAGCCCTAAGATAGGTGGTTAGATGGATGGATTAGATTAGTTTAGCTTAATCTTGTTTTATTTGCTTAATGTGGTTTATGTGGTTAATTAAGCATGCTTATCTTAATTGATTGGTTTCCTTAATTTAATCATTGTTTTAATGATTTTTGAATATAACTTATTGTTTATTGAATTCTGGAAATTTACTGTTCACGCGACACTATTCACGAATTACTTGTTCACGATTCTTGTTCACGAAACACTTTTTGTTCATCGAGGAATGCGAAAAGTTGTCTAAATTCATGTGTGTTGGTTTTATGAAGTGAATGGATGTGTAAATGCATGGGCATCCGCATGAATTGAATGTGATTTGCAATTTTGGGTATTTATCCCAAAATTTATTAATTTTAGTAATTAATTGGAAAATAACCGGGCGTCGGTTGACAGCGCCAAAAATATTTTGGTAAACCATGAAATAGTGGGATTTTCTGAAAGAAAAGTATTGTATTTTGGCTAAGGCCGATTGTGTACCCACACACGATATTTTATCGAGTATCTTTGATATCAACAAATTAGGCCAAGATATTATGAAATTGAGGAATTTAATTACAAGGTGCAATATCGTTGGCCATAGTTGAGAGGGTCGGGTGGGACCGTAAAGCCACTAAATCTTGAGAGGGTCGGGTGGGACCGTAAAGCCACTAGATCTTGAAAGGGTCGGGTGGGACCGTAAAGCCACTAGATCTTGAGAGGGTCGGGTGGGACCGTAAAGCCACTAGATCTTGAGAAGGTCGGGTGGGACCGTAAAGCCACTAAATCTTGAGAGGGTCGGGTGCGACCGTAAAGCCACTAGATCTTGAGAGGGTCGGGTGCGACCGTAAAGCCACTAGATCTTGAGAGGGTCGGGTGGGACCGTAAAGCCACTAGATCTTGAAAGGGTCGGGTGGGACCGTAAAGCCACTAGATCTTGAGAAGGTCGGGTGGGACCATAAAGCCATTGAATCTTGAGAGTGGCATCGATAAAAGGGCACGTGGGCTCGGTGAATTGATGCATCACTTTGGTGAACGAGTGCCTTAGAGAATGCACGTGGGCCCAGGGAATTAAGTGAGGCATCTTGGAAGAGACACGTGGGCTCGGTGATTTGATGCATCACTTTGGTGAACTAGTGCCTTAGAGAATGCACGTGTGCTCTGTGACATGTAATCGACTGGGTCGGTTGATCGATGACTCGATCTGAATTGATGAATTGATGTGTGAAATTGTTATATGCATTAATTATATGCATGAATGAATCACATCGTTTATGGTATGCATACATGAATCGATAATGTGCGGGGGGTGTGGCAATGGCCGGGTGAGATCGCTTATGATGCGACTCGTGTGTGATTGATGAACTGCATCATCTAATGGTCATGTGCTTTGTGTGTATCATGCTGAGTGATATCGTGCAGGGTATGGCATACCAGGTGAGGTTGTATGTGAATCGACTATTGTTTGTTGGTTGCTGGCTGTTGGTTGTTGTTTGTTAGTGGGGTGGTTCTGGATAGATACCCTGGGTTGAGTTGGTGTACTAACCGGGGCTTAGGGGTGTAACTCGGCCGAGATTTATATCTCTTTGGTTATTGAATAACCATTTTCAGGTCGCTTGTGTGAAGAACCCAAAGCTTGAAGCGGAAGGGTCAGGAGCATAGGTGGCTCAGTAGTTCTTTATGACATAGACCTTCTGTATAAGCTTGAAGTGTTTATAAAAGTGTATTTGATTTGAAATTGGTTGTCTTGCTTTCCTATCCCATATATGTTGTTGTCAGGGGATTAGTGAATTCGCTTCCGCATGTGCAATAAAATGAAAAGGGTCGGTGACAAGTCCTGGGAACGTCGCAAAATTCTATCGACCACCGAGGGATGTGCGCGTGCTCGAGGTTCGGGGCGTGACAATCTAACCAAGTTGATTCGATTGGATCTTTACGAGAACAACTTTTATGGGCAAATTCCTTCACATTTATCAAACTGCCGATCTCTTATTCGGCTTGATCTGTCCTATAACAATCTTAGTGGTCCCATGCCCCCACAACTTATCGGTCTCTCATCATTAGCGATCATTCTTGACCTATCTTGTAACCATCTGACTGGGATTCTACCCACAGAAGTTGGCAACTTGAAAGCTTTGACTGCGTTGGATATCTCGAACAATTTGTTGGTTGGTGAAATCCCAAGTAGTTTAGGCGATTGCATTGCATTGACATTGCTAAGGATGGAGGGCAACTTCTTCCATGGGTCCATTCCTCAATCATTCAGATGGTTAGGAGGTATTGGAGAACTAGATCTTTCACGAAACAATTTATCGGGCCAGATTCCAGCATTCCTAGCAGTATTTCATTCCTTGAAACTTCTGAATTTATCGTACAATAAGTTTGAAGGCATGCTACCATGTGAAGGAGTCTTTAAGAATGTTACAGGTACTTCTATTATTGGGAACAATGAGCTCTGCGGTGGATTGCCAGAATTTCACCTCCCCATATGCATCTCCAAAAGCTCCAAGAGTAGAAAGATCCATATGGTGATATTGTCCACTTCAGTTATATCCGGAGTTCTTGGGCTAGCTCTTATTCTAGCTTTTATATATCTTTGTTGGTTGAAGAAGAAAGTAAACGAAGAAGTTTCATGTTCCATGGATGATTCATGTCCGAACATATCTTATGGAACACTCTTAAAAGCTACGGACGGTTTTTCTCCAGCGAATTTGATCGGTATTGGAAGCTTTGGTTCTGTTTACAAGGGGATGCTTGAGGAAAATCAAACTGCTATTGCAGTGAAAGTGCTTCATTTAGCCCATCATGGTGCTCTGAAGAGCTTCATAGCTGAGTGTGATGCAGTTAAAAATATAAAACATCGAAATCTTTTGAAGATACTAACAGTTTGCTCAAGTAGTGATTACCAAGGAAGTGATTTTAAGGCGTTAGTTTATGAATTCATGGATAATGGAAGCCTAGAAGAGTGGCTACACCCCAACGCATCATCATCTCATGGGAATGAGTTTTCAAAAAGGTTGAATTTTGTTCAGAGGATAAATATTGCTATTGGTGTTGCCTTTGCACTGGATTATCTTCATCACCAGTGCCATATCCCCATTGTTCATTGTGATCTGAAGCCAAGCAACATCCTCTTAGATGTTGAGATGGTCGCACATGTTGGCGACTTTGGGTTAGCAAAATTCCTTGTTGGATCATCCCTTGATTCTGTAGCCAATCAAATGAGCTAAGCAGGTGTAAGAGGGACAATTGGTTATGCTCCACCAGGTACTCCCTTTCTCTCTCTCTCCCTAAAACCAAGAAAATTTAATAACCTAAAAGTTGTTGATGTGTCTTCTTGTGTGAAGTTTGATAGCTAATGATAACTCTTATAGTCTTATGCACAATTGATTCAAATATGATGATTTGCACTTTGATTTGAATTGCAATATGATTCATGTGTGGCAGAATATGCAATGGGATGCGAGGTTTCAAGAGAAGGTGATGTGTATAGTTACGGCATTCTCTTACTGGAGATGTTCACAGGGTTAAGTCCCATCGACAACACCTTTAGAGATAATTTAACTCTTCATAGTTATGTTGCAAAAGCTTTGCCTGAACAAGTGCTCGAAATTACGGACAACATCCTACTTCAAGAAAGGAAGAGCCATTTAGGCCAATATAGTCCTCCGCGTTGGCTTTCCAAAAGCGATGGCATATTTCAAGAGTGTTTGCTTATGGTGTATAATATCGGAGTTGCTTGTTCATACGAAATTCCCGAAAGACGGATGAGCATAAGCGGAGTTGCAAACAAACTACATCAAATTAGAGAGAAACTTTTTGCCTTGGGTTTACATGGACAAGGTGCACCACTAACAACTTATATTTAGCTGTTATACATTTAGTGTTGAATACGCAAACGGAAGTGGACAGGTGAAATCTATAACAAAGAACCAATCATTCTTTAATCCTTAAGATGATAGTTGATCATTATTCCCCTTCTGTAGCTATACATATTTAAACCGGCACAAGGCCTATGGTGCATGCGCATTCTTGATTTCCGTTGGTTTACTTAAAACTCTATTTTGCTGTCATAGTATTTTAAAATGAATCCAAAATAAATTGCCTTGCTTCTTCTTTTTTTAATTTCATTTGTATGATGCTCTTTAAGATGAATTGCAACCAATTAGCTATTCGAAATCTTAATTGAAGGAAAGCTTGGTTTCTGCAGATTGACTAGGAATGGCTTGGTGTCGCTTTGATTCGAAATAATCCAATGCCGGGAATTGATCTCTGTCTCTAAAGCGATGTTTAGTCAGGTATAGGCAATAGTGTTTCCCTTGTCGGTGAATAAGGATGTAAAGCTTTCGGATTCAGCATTCTAGCATGTGGTAATTTGAGGACACCTATCGGCGTTTGACGTGTGTAGCAGAATTATCCGAGAATGCTTTAGTAGAATTATGTAACTTGTGTGTATTGGATTTTTCTTCAGCATTGTTATTTCTCATGTTTACTACTGCTAGTACTTTTATTTCCGCATTTAAGTAAAGTTGCGAAATCACCTAATCATGTAGGCATAAAACTTAATATGGATATATTGATAGTTACTCTTTTTATATGGGGATTTGTGAATCACATGGATAAGCAACTTTCAAGAATAGAAATTACTAGTCGCCAATATGGTCAGACTTACTTCGCTAACTAAAAGGTGACCATTAGTGCAGAGAAATTACTAATTATAATAGTTTAAAAGCAAAGTTACTTTTCTTCATGACAAAATCAGTAGCCATTGTTATGCGCAAACCTACTTTCCATGGTGAAAAGTTATGTTGTTAAAAGACTGACTTAGTATATTTCCATTTTGCCAGAACAGCACTTTGAGTTCACCCCTTGAGTATTATGACTCACCTAATTTTCACATGAAAGTTATTAATTATGTGGACAAATTATCAATTATTAATAGGCCGAAAGTACATTTTCCTCTTAAAAAGTTACTATATAGGTTGAAATAAATCTAGTTATTAATAGATACATACATGCCTCACAATGATGTCACCAACTGATGAGCAGGGTTATCGGTCAACTTGAAATTATTTTGATCGATTAAGCTATCGTGAGTCATGACAATGACCAGCTAAGGAATTGCGCTTGATCATCAGTCTTCGGTTTATTTTCCAAAGTGGAAGACTTCAGAAATTTGCGGGCTTTGCTTGACTTCAAGTGAAAATCTGGAAAGGCATAGAGATGGATCCACCATTCATCCCCTCAATGCACACGCACTAGGATAGACACTAAGTCAAAAAGAAACTCGTGCTATGTACGCCAACATCTTGACTAATCAAGCTTCCAGCATTCAAAAATGCACAAGCATGGCTGGAGACAAAACTGAGCTGCCAATAGGAACATCACATCTGCCTTATCATGGCATTCTGTGGCTTCACATGTCTTCCATATCTTCATTCGCCTTTCGAATCTCGTTTCTCTTCATTCCTGTGGAGACGTTCTTTCGGAGCAGCTTCTTTCCACCTTCAGCGCGCAATTATCCTGAAAGAGTTTTGCCCCTCTACAGCTTTTGTTAATTCCCGTTGTCTAATGCATGGCCAACGGATAGTACAGTTAGGGCAAAAGATTCATAATCGTGCTTTTGGCATCTCCACTTCCTGTTAAGGCCAGCTTTATCTAGAGACATTGCTCGATATGTCTTTTGGGTGTTACTTTTAATTCGTTGATAATTGCTAGTATAGTGTTATGGTAAACTGATTAATAACTTTTTTCCGTGCTCTAGTGTAAAACCATATTGGCAATATCAAATTTCATTAGTTGTATTAGGGAGTGTTTGTGGGGGCTTTTACCTCCCAACTCGCAGTATTGTAACGTTTGAAATAATAGATAGGTTGTATCTAAATTCAGACACTAGTACTAGAGATCTAACGCATTCAAAATAACTATTACAAGCAAAAGTTGCAGTAAAGATCAGAAGCTAAACTGCAGCTAGTCTGAACCATACTTAAATTTTGTGAGAAACTTGGCCTGCCAAACCTAAATCTAGATATGTCCCTGCAAGTGACATGACGAGATACATGAGTGTGTCGCAGGACAATCAGTCATATTAATGCCTTCTTTGTATAGCTTAAACTGTGCAACCTTTTCTAACTTCTTTCTGTGTTGAAAAGCAGAAAATTTCTTAGAACTCTCATGGGCATGAAATGGCCTTCATTTGCGATGTTCGTCTTGTCATCTGTTTGTTTCTTATATTCCTTTCCTTGATAAAGGAATCCACCGGCTTTTACGTCACGCAAAGTTGGACAGTTATTCAGTTACATTGACGTGCATTCTGTTCAGCTTGATCAGATTATACTTATCTGAGTGATCGTGGCTCTCGGCAGGGCAACGCAACTTAAGAGAAATTGAATCTCGCCAAGAAAGCTTTCAGGAGCATGTTTTGAAGAAATAAGCTTTTTAGTATGATTATTTTGTATTTTATCGCTTGAATTAAATATGCCATAATTCTTAGGGGCAATGCTCTGTGCTTCATAGAAAATAACAGCAACCCCTCTGATGGAAAGATGGTTATTGATTTCCAGTAAAGTGGCTTTTCTTTCCGGTCCGCAGAGACGAGCAGTTAGTGAATAGACTGGAAGAGGAACTTATAATTGAGCCAAAATGCCAAGAGCCAATCACGTTTCTGTCTGAGCTGATCAATTACTACCCCTCCCCCCCAAAAAAAAAAAAAAAAAAAAACAAAAAACAAAGTCCCGTATCTTACTCATATTAATTCAATTGACTTTGGAACTGGCAGTGGTGGTGGTTGGTGTGCTTGTTTAAATTGGCCGAGACTTTCTGAATGATTGTAGCATAAATTTGAGGTATGCAGCATCTATGGCTTGTGTATGATTAATCAAACTATCATCCTCGGCATTTTCTTTTGTTAACGTAGGATGAAAAGGACAAGAAAATCCAGGAATTAACGGCCGAGCTACGAAACAAGAAAAGGTTGTGTGCAGCATATCAGGAGCAGCTAACTGCATTTGTGAAAATCGTCGAGGAGCACAACGATCAGCTCTCAAAGAAAGTTCAGTCTGTGGTGAACAACATTAGAAAATATGAACCTGTGGACCCGGGCCTTATGAGGAGAAGTTAGCCTTGGCGTATAGGTATATTCCTATACCTTTGTACCAAGTCCTCCATTTCCTAGTGCACCCTATGTCTTGCTTTTTGCCGTCTCCACAGTTGCATCGTTCTTTATTGCTCTTTAGTTTTTTCAGGATGTCTTCTCATCTCCTCTCTTTTCCTCCTTTTAATAAGTGCAGATGAATGCAGAAGATGGCGGGCGGCAGGAGGGCGGCAGGAGCTGTACATATATGTTGTCGCATGTGCAATCCAAGGGCTTCTACACGAGGGTTGATGATTAATGATCGCTAGGCAATCAGCAAGAGATGATTAGCCTGAAAGTACGAGTACATTGGTCATCGGAAGATTTCACGGCCGTCGGCAGTGGTTGTACTACACGCTTTATGTAGTGATGGAGAGCAGTCATATTGTGCTTTTGATCATGGAAAGGGGGCGATTGGAGCCGATGGGAGCCCGGTCAGTATGAGTCCTCTAGACTTAATGACCGGGTGATTAATGGTCAAGAGGCATATTATATAGTTCGATATGTTCCGAGGGGGAAAAATAGCAAATTAAAAGATGTTAAATTATTTAAAACTGATCTTTTTTTTTTTTTTTTTTTTTGTAGTAGTAGTTTTAGATATTTCTATCTCGATCTGTAATGAAAATGTGGACGTTTAATTATTGCATTTGATGATATTTATCTTAATTGGGCTATCACTTAGATTGTGTGCACTTATAAACGTAGAAATCACGAATTAATATTTTGTTTTTGAAATTGACATTTTCATGATATTTTAGAAATGCGGTGAATAATTTAAGGACTAGTTTTGTAACTAAAGTAGCGTACAAAAGAACTAAAACGGAACATGATTAAAAGTATTGAGGACCGAAAGTGTAACCCTTCTGTTAGAAACTTGTAAATGTAGGTATAACGTATCGCGGGTGCTGACTCAACATACCCGTCCATATTTGGACTGAAAGTTGAAGAATTGTCACCGAGATAAGATTTGGAGGATTCAATTTGTCAGAAGTATAATGCAGGGACCAAAAGTAAACATTCAGCCAATGAAGTGGGTGACTCGGACTCGCACGCTCAAATTGCTCCAAATTAGTCCAATAGCTGATGCTGATGTATCCAACCATGATTCGTGTAGACCGGGTTCTCTCACAGCTATTAGTCCCGCGAGTTTCACGTAAATCTCACAAATGTGAATGGTTATGTTCCATTTGGCTCTGTCAAAGTCCATTCATTTCGCAGAAAACAATGTTCAAGAAAACGTTTTCTAGATTTTTCGACGTTTGTTTCACGTAAATCTCACAAATGTCAATGCTTATATTCCATTTGGCTCTGTCCGTTTATTTCACGAAAAATAACGTTCAAGAAAAAGTTAAGGAAATGATTTTGAATGATTAAGCTATTGTTAGTCATAATTCGTGTAGACCGGGTTCTATCACAGCTATCAGTCCCGCGAGTTTCACGTAAATCTCACAAATGTCAATGGTTATGTTCCATTTGGCTTTGTCAAAGTCCATTCATTTCGCAGAAAACAATGTTCAAGAAAACGTTTTCTAGATTTTTCGACGTTTGTTTCATGTAAATCTCACAAATGTCAATGGTTATATTCCATTTGGCTCTGTCCGTTTATTTCACGAAAAATAACGTGTAGGAAAAATTTAAGGAAATGATTTTGAATGATTACGCTATTGTTAGTCATAATTCGTGTAGACCGGGTTCTATCATAGCTATCAGTCCCGCGAGTTTCACGTAAATCTCACAAATGTCAATGGTTATGTTCCATTTGGCTCTGTCAAAGTCCATTCATTTTGCAGAAGATAACGTTCAGGAAAATGTTTTCCAGATTTTTCTACGTTTGTTTCACGTAAATCCCACAAATGTCAATGGTCATATTCCATTTGGCTCTGTCGGTTCATCTGTGGAAAATATCGTTCAGGAGGAAATGATTTCGACTGATTAAGCTATCGTTAGTCATGATAGACCAGCTAAGGAATCGCGCTTGATCATCAGTCTTCAGTTTATTTTCCAAAGCGGAAGACTTCAGAAAATTTGTGGGCTTTGCATGACTTCAAGTCAAAATCTGGAAAGGCATGGTGGACACGTTCTTTCGGAGCAGCTTCTTTCCACCTTCAGCGGGCTATCATCCTGAAAGAAATGAAATGAACCGCAAAAGCAAAGACTGGGTGACCTACATACTAATCAGGCAAGAGGAACATTGAGGTGGCTAAACAGAAGGTTTAACCGAAATAATGTGTGTTATCTCCATTGAAGAAAGCCTGCACTCTTGTGGAAAAGGGCTGCGATGCGGTGATCGAAAAGTCGTGCATCATCAGGAGAGCGGCATCATTTAATTTGGAGGAACTTGCAAATTTAATTTCGAGCGAAGCTCGTGGGGGTCTTATCCCGGAGCTTAATAACACCTCAGTGTAATACTCTTTACCCGGCATTGTATTAGATATTATTATCGCCCTTTATCTTAAGTCATTATTTTCGTATTTTTATTTATAGTGATATTATCTCATTCACATGATCAATGAGTGCAATTCAGTAAACTAGCAATGTATGGTCAGATAGATAGATGTACATACGATTTCTAAAATGAGCAAGATTGCATGGGCAAATGTTTTCATAAAGAGATACCGGTACCAAAATTGGGCATTAGGCATCTCTAATGTAATGAAGTCCTCAAGCCCGAATCTTTAATTCGTAGAAATAAAACAAATGTCCCAAGTTTTACTCGCCCACTAACTGGCCTCTAAAATTAAACTTCTATTGAAAAATAATTTAAGGACTAGTTTTGTAACTAAAGTAGAGTACAGAAGGACTAAAACGGAACACTATTAAAATTATGAGGACCGAAATTGTAACTTTTCTGTTAGAAACTTGTAAATATAGGTATCATGTATCAATTCACCGGTGCGGACTCAACATGCATGTCTCATATCGAAAAGTGATGAGTCTGACGATTATTTTTTATCTATTCAATTGATGAAAAGATAAGTGTGTATTTGTTCAATTGAAGATTATTTTTATTTTTTGTTACGAATTTACAGTTAAAAAAAATGAATAGTTGTGTCATTTTGAAACTATTTGTTCACAAAAGGTTTCAACGGTTCTGGTTCAATAACTAAGTATCAATTTTTCATATCTTTCTCATTTTTAATTGTTTTCCTTTCGAGAGTTTTTGGAGAAATACCAAAATTGCAATTTGGTATGTCTCATTTGAGACTTTTTGTACCCTAGAGAATTTTTGCCAGTAATCATTAGCAACCGTGTGGGGGCAATGCTCTGTGCTTCATAGAAAATAACAGGGAACAGCAACCCCTCTGATGGAAAGATGGATATTGATTCCCAGTAAAGTGGCTTTTCTTCTGGTCCAGAGAGACGAGCAATTAGTGAATAGACTGGAGGAGAAACTTATAATTGAGCCAAAATGCCAAGAGCCAATCACGTTTCTGTATGAGCTGATCAATTACTTTTCCACCCCATGTCCCTGTGTCTTACTCATATTAATTCAACTGACTTTCGAACTGGCAGTGGTGGTGGTTGGTGTGCTTGTTTAAATTGGCCAAGACTTTCTGATGGTGTATGTATGACTAATCAAACTATCATCCTCTGCATTTTCTTTTGTTAATGTAGGATGAAAAGGACAAGAAAATCCAGGAATTAACGGCTGAGCTGCGAAACAAGAAAAGGTTGTGTGCAGCATATCAAGAGCAGCTAACTGCATTTGTGAAAATCGTCGAGGAGCACAACGATCAGCTCTCGAAGAAAGTTCAGTCTGTGGTAAACAACATTAGAAAATATGAACCCGTGGACCCGGGCCTTATGAGGAGAAGTTAGCCTCAGTGTATGGGTATATCCCTATACCTTGTATTGTGTCTTCTATTTCCTCGTACACTCTATGTCTTGCTTTTTGCCGTCTCCGCAGTTGCATCGGTCTATTGCTTTATAGTTTTTTCAGGATGCCTTGTGGCGCTTCCGGTAGGAAAACAGAATCGATGTCTTCTCATCTCCTATCTTTTCCTCCTTTTAATAAGTGCAGATGAATGCAGAAGATGGTGGCAGGAGAGCGACAGGAGCTGTGCATATATGTTATGGCATGTGCAATCCAAGGGCTTCTTTAAGAGGATTGATGGTTAATGATCGCTAAGCAATCAGCAAGAGATGATTAGCGTGAAAGTACGAGTATACTGGTCATCGGAAGATTGTGTGACCGTTGGCAGTGGTTGTACTACGTGCTTTATCTAGCGATGGAGAGCAGTCATATTGTGCTTTTGATCATGGAAGCAGGGCGATTCGAGCCAACAGGAGCCCAGTCAGTATGAATCCTCTAGACTTGATGACCATGCGATTTATGGTCAAGAGGCATATTATATAGTTCGATATGTTCCTAGGGGAAAAAATAGCAAATTAAAAGCTGTAGTTAAATTGTTTAAAACTGATCTTTTTTTCTAGGAGTATTTCAGATGTAGGCCTACTTTTCTGCACTTCTTACAAGTTTTTTTCTATGTGAGGTACTTTGGATTGGTAGTAGAGATTGTACTAAAAGAATTCATCACAAGGAACGACTATTCAATGCAAGGGTTATCCCTCTGCCTCGTGTTGTGAGGTGTTTTTCTCGTATCAAAAAGATATGAGTAGTGGTTACAAACTAAGAGGTGTTCTATTTCGTATTGAAAAGATATGATTTGTGTGACAATTACTTTTTATCTGTTCAATTGATGAAAAGATATACTGTGTATCTGTTCAATTGAAGATTATTTTTATTTTTTATTATTTTTAATTTCGAATTTTCAGTTAAAAAAATGAACTCGTGTCATTTTGAAATAGTACGTTGGTTCACAAAAGGATTTCGCTATTTGAGAGTTTTCGGAGAAATACCAAAATTGCAATTTGGTATTATCATTTTAGACTTTGTTGTATCCTAAAGAATTTTTGTAAGTAACCATTAACAATCGTGTGGAGCAAATAATTCCTTAAAGAAAGTATATTTTCACACTTGAAAGTCTGATTTCATTCTTCCCAATCGATTATTTCCCAACATCTTGTTCTCTCATTCTTTTTTTCTTTCTCTTGTGCGATATCAATGGAGCAGAGAGTTTCATTGGTAAAACAATTTCTCAAGGGAGGGTTAAATTTTTTGTACGACTCAACTGCAATTCAGAATGTAATTATACGTCATTGTTGAGTGTTAACTTCAGGAGTATCAAAGTCGTCACAATTGGAGTCTCCGCTTTATTCACGAAGTACTAGAGTAAAGTGTGGGCGGGGGCGCTGCACTGATTGAGGTAAACGTTCCACCAATGGAGTGGGTAGCTTGGACTCGCACGCTCAAATTGCTCCAAATTGGTCTAATAGCTGATGCTTATATATCCAGTGATTCGTGTAGACCAGGGTCAATCACAGCTATCAGTCCCCTGAGTTTCACGCAAATCCCCCAAATTTAAATGGTTGTATTCCATTTGGCTCTGTCGAAGTCTGTTCATTTCGCGGAAAGCAACATTTAGAAAAACGTTTTCCGAATTTTCTAGCATTCATTCCACGTAAATCTCACTCACAAATGTCAATGGTTATGCAGTCTATTTATTTCGCGGAAAACAACGTCTAAAAAAATGTTTTCCGAATTTTCCGTTCATATCGCAGAAAACGACATTCAGGAGAACGTTTTTCGAATTTTCTAGCATTCGTTTAACGTAATGTTCCATTTGGCTTTGTCAAAGTCCGTTCATTTCGCGGAAAGCAACGTTTAGAAAAACATTTTCTGGATTTTCCGGCATTCATTTCACGTAAATCTCACAAATGTCAATGGTTTTGTGGTCCGTTTATTTTGCAGAAAACGTCTAAAAAAATATTTTCCAGATTTTCTATTCATATCCTTTTGACGTTCAGGATAATGTTTTTCGGATTTTCTGGCATTCATTTCACGTAATGTTCCATTTGGCTTTGTCAAAGTCCGTTCATTTTGCGGAAAGCAACATTTACAAAAACATTTTCCAGATTTTCCGGCATTTTTTTCATTGAAAATGAACTAGTTAGGGAAAACATTTTCCATCAACAAAAAAAGTCTTTTGGAAAGCGGAAAACGTTTTTTCACTCACTCTCTCTTATCTCACACTTTCGCATAGCCTGTTAGCCCCCTCTTCTTTCTTTTTTCTTTTCTAAAAATTCAATTTTTAATTTTCTTTTCTTTTTTTCTCCTTTTTTCTTGATTGGTCGCACGACCACGGCAACGATTGGTGACTAATCATTGGTGAGCTTGCCGCTTGCCAGATCGGCGAGCACCAGCCTCAAGCTCGAGCTCACCTATGGCAGGTTGTCGACTATCGTCATATTTGGTGATCGACCAAAGAAGAAGAAGGAGAAAAGGAAAAAAGAAAAAAGAAAAAAGAAAAAAGAAAAAGAAAAGAAAGAAAATAATTAAAATTTTGATTTTTTTTAAAAGGACCGCACGGAGGAATCAAATTAAATATTCCATATCAAATGGCTTTCTTATATTTTTCACAAAATGAATTGACGTAAGAGAAATCTCTATCGCTCGTAAAAGTCATGAAGGGGATTTCTTAGCTCTCCGGGTTTTTAGCGTGCTTAGTTGATGAAAAATGCCAAAACGTTACGGTCCAACGGGGTAATGATCGCCTTATAATTCTGTGGATGGTCCAATGTAGTTACAACCGTGACATCCGTTAGGAGAGTGGACGGGAGAGGAGAAGACGAACCAACGAATGGAGTAGCTGCGCAATGACCGCTCACTGTTCTTATAAATATGTCCTGAGAAATCGATACTTTCTTATAAATCTCTTCAAAGTTTCCATTAGCACTATTCCTGCCTCCTGTTTCTTCTTGCCTTGCTTTCATATCTACCCGCTTCTTCGGCTTTGAGTCATGAAACGCTTAAGCATTTGTTTTGCGGAATTCCCATTATGCCAATTGCTTCTTTGTATTGCTCTTGCCCTGTGCTTTAACCAAGTCTCCTCCAACACCAATGAAACAGATAGACTCGCCTTGCTCGCATTTAAGGCTGGCATAACTGGAGATCCTTTTGGCGTGCTCAACTCATGGAACAATAGCATTGAGTTTTGCCAATGGTATGGCATTACATGCAGCCGGAGACACCAGAGGATAACGGTCTTGAACTTGCCATCACAAGGGCTTTCTGGATCAATCTCTCCTCATATAGGGAATCTCAGCTTCCTAAGGGAAATTTGGCTCCAAAACAACAGTCTCCATCATGAAATCCCTTCGCAGGTTGGCCAGTTGCGCCACCTTCGATTCTTACAACTACACAATAATTCGTTGGTCGGTGAAATTCCCAAAAACATATCAGCTTGCTCTAACCTTGTCAAACTCATCCTTTACAGGAACCAACTAAGTGGAAAAATTCCTTCAGAAATCAGTTCATTATTAAAGCTACAATCTATTTCTTTGTGTGAAAATAATCTCACTGGTGTTGTGCCTTCCTCCATTGGGAACTTATCTTCACTAGAGTTCCTTTGTTTTTCCTTAAATAACTTGGGCGGGATGATTCCCCAAGTGCTAGGCCACCTGACAAACTTGCGAGTCTTCTTCTTTGGAGGAAACAGATTCTCGGGTACAATTCCATCTTCGTTATTCAATCTCTCTTTCGCTAACTCAATTTGATGTTGGACTGAATCAAATACAAGGGACTCTTGATGCAAGCGTAGGCCTCAAACTCTTAGATCTTGAATATTTTAGCGTTGTCTTGAACCAACTTGCGGGGCCAATTCCTCCGTCGATATCGAATTGCACAAAGCTAGAAAATCTTCAACTTGCAGGTAACGCATTTTCTGGGAAAGTACCTTCTTTGGAAAATTTGTATAAGCTCAATATGCTTTTTATCTCTACTAATCAGCTTGGAAGTGGAAAACCTGAAGACTTGAGCTTCCTTTGCTCGGTAATTAACAGTAGCAAATTATGGGGGATGGGTATTGACGACAACAAGTTTGGTGGGGTGTTACCTAGATGCATGGGTAGTTCATCCACCACTCTCACAAGATTTGCTGCAGGCCTCAATCAAATAACCGGTGAAATTCCTAAAGAAATTGGGAATTTTTCCAATTTGGAAGCATTGTCTCTTGGTGACAATCGACTTTCTGGTGCTATCCCCTCAAATTTGAGGAATCTACAAAATTTAGCTAAATTGATCTTATATCAAAACAACCTGGGAGGGACTATCCCATCTTTTTTGGGAAATCTAACCAAGTTGTTTCAATTGTTTCTTGATGGGAACCACTTTCATGGGCAAATTCCTTCACATCTATCAAATTGTCGATCTCTTAATCAGCTCAACTTGGCCGAGAACAATCTTAGCGGTGCCATTCCCCCACAACTTATCGGTCTCTCATCATTAGCGATCATTCTAAACCTGTCTTGTAACCATCTTACTGGGATTCTACCCACGGAAGTTGGCAACTTGAAAGCTTTGACCGCGTTGGATATCTCGAACAATTTGTTGGTAGGTGAAATCCCAAGTAGTTTGGGTGATTGCATTGCATTGTCAACGCTAAGGATGGGAGGCAACTTCTTCCATGGGTCCATTCCCCAATCATTCAGATGGTTAGGAGGTATTGAAGAATTAGATCTTTCACGAAACAATTTATCAGGCCAGATTCCAACATTCCTAGTTGTATTTCATTCCTTGAAACTTTTGAATCTATCATACAATAAGTTTGAAGGCACATTACCACTTGAAGGAGTCTTTAAGAATGCTACAGGTACTTCTATTATTGGGAACAATGAACTTTGTGGCGGATTACCAGAATTTCACCTCCCCACATGCATCTCCAAAAGCTTCAAGAGTAGAAAGATCCATATGGTGATATTGTCCACTTCTATTATATCCGGAGTTCTTGGGCTAGCACTTATTCTAGCTTTCATATACTTTTGTTGGTTGAAGAAAGTAAACGAAGAAGTTTCATGTTCGATGGATGATTCATGTCCAAACATATCTTATGGAACACTCTTAAAAGCTACCGACGGTTTTTCTCCAACAAATTTGATCGGTGTTGGAAGCTTTGGTTCTGTTTACAAGGGGATACTTGTGGAAAATCAAATAGCTATTGCAGTGAAGGTGCTTCATTTAGCCCATCATGGTGCGCTAAAGAGCTTCATAGCCGAGTGTGATGCATTAAAAAGCATAAAACATCGAAATCTTTTGAAAATACTGACAGTTTGCTCAAGTAGTGATTACCAAGGAAGTGATTTTAAGGCCTTGGTTTATGAATTCATGGATAACGGAAGCCTGGAACGGTGGCTACACCCAAACGCATCATCATCTCATGGGAATGAGCTTCCAAAAAGGTTGAATTTTGTTCGGAGGATAAATATTGCTATCGATGTTGCTTTTGCACTCGGATTATCTTCATCACCAGTGTCATACCCCCATTGTTCATTGTGATTTGAAGCCAAGTAATATCCTTTTAGATGCTGAGATGGTCGCACATGTTGGCGACTTTGGGTTAGCAAAATTCCTTGTTGGATCATCCCTTGATTCTATAGCCAATCAAATGAGCTCAGCGGGTCTAAGAGGAACAATTGGTTATGCTCCGCCAGGTACTCTCTCTCTCTCCCTAAAACCAAGAAATTTTATTAATGTAAAAGTTGTTGATGTGTCTTCTTGTGTGAAGTTTGATAGCTATGATTGCTCTTATGGTCTTATGCACAATTGATTCTGATATGATGATTTGCACTCCAAGTCATATTGCAAATGATCTAAATGTGTGGCAGAATATGCAATGGGATGCGAGGTTTCAAGAGAAGGTGATGTGTATAGCTACGGCATTCTCTTATTGGAGATGTTCACAGGGTTGAGTCCCACCGATGACACCTTTAGAGATAATTTGACTCTTCATAGTTATGTCGCAAAAGCTTTGCCTAAACAAGTACTTGAAATTACGGACAACATCCTACGTCAAGAAAGAGAGAGCCATTTAGGCCCATATAGTCCTCCGCATTGGCTTTCCAAAAGCGATGGCATATTTCAAGAGTGTTTGCTTATGGTGTATAATATCGGAGTTGCTTGTTCCTATGAAGTGCCGGGAAGACGGATGAGCATCAGCGGAGTTACAAATAAGCTGCATCAAATTAGAGAGAAACTCTTTGCCTTGGGTTTACATGGATAAGGTGCTCCACTAATAGCTTCTATTTAGCTGTTATACATTTAGTGTTGAATACGCAAACGGAAGTGGACAGGTAAAATCTATAACAAAGAACCAATCATTCTTTTTTCCTTAAGATGATAGTTGATCATTATTCCCCTTCTGTAGCTATACGTATTTAAACTGGCACAAGGCCTATGGCAGCAAAATAGTTCCGTTTGTTTACTTAAAACTCTATTTTCCTGCCATAGTATTTTAAAATGAATCCAAAATAAATTGCCTTGCTTCTTCTTCTTTTTTTCGTTTCATTAGTATGATGCTCTTTAAGATGAATTGCAACCAATTAGCTATTCAAATCTTAATTGAAGGAAATCTTGGTTTCTGCAGATTGACTAGGAATGGCTCGGCGTTGCTTTGATTCGAAATAATCCAATGCCAGGAAGTGAGCTCTGGCCCCTAAAGCTATGTTCAGTCAGGTGTAGGCAATAATGTTGTCCCGGTGGGTTAATAAGGATGTATGGCGCACGGATTCAGCATTCTAGCATGTGGTAATTTGAGGACACCTATCCGGGTTTGATGTGTGTAGCAGGAATTACTCGAGAATGCTTTAGTAAAATCATGTAACCTGTGTGTATTGGATTTTTCTTCGGGTGTTAGTGCAAATTCTTCAGCACTGTTATTTCTGATGTTTACTACTGCTTGTACTTTTATTTCCGCATTTAAGTAAAGTTGCCAAATGACCTAATCGCATAGGCTAAAACTTAATATAGATATACTGACAGTTACTCTTTTTATATGGGGATTCGTTAATCATATGGATAAGCAACTTTCAAGAATAGAAATTACCAACTACATCAAAAAATTACTAGTTGCCAATATGCTCAGTCTTACTTCGCAAACTAAAAAGTGACCATTAGCGCAGAGAAATTACTAAATATAATAGTTTAAAAGTAAAGTTACTTTTCTTCATGACAAAATCAGTAGTCATTGTTATACGCAAACCTACTTTCCATGGTGAAAAGTTATGTTGTTAAAAGACTTGGTATAATTCTGTTTTGCAAGAACAACACTTTGAGTTCACCACTTGAGTGTTATGACTTACCTAATTTTCACATGAAAGTTAATAATGATGTGGAGAAATTATCAATTATTAATAGGCCGAAAGTTAATTTTCCTCTTAAAAAGTTACTATCCAGGTTGAAATAAATCTAGTTATTAATAGACACGTACATGCCTCACAATGATGTCTCTAACTGATGAGCAGGTTTATCGGTCAACTATGAAATGATTTGACTGATTAAGCTATTGTGAGTCATGACGCTGACCAGCTAAGGAATCGCGCTTGATCATCAGCCTTCGGTTTATTTTCCAAAGCGGAAGACTTCAGAAATTTGCGGGCTTTACATGACTTCCAAGTCAAAATCTGGAAAGGCATCTAGATGGATCCACCATCCATCCCCTCAATACACGCACTAGGATAGAATCAAAAAGAAACTCGCGCTATATACGCCAAAATCTTGACTAATCAAGCTTCCAGCATTCAAAAATGCACAAGCATGGCTGGAGACAAAACTGAGCTGCCAATAGGAACATCACATCTGCCTTATCATAGCATTCTTGTGGCTTTACATGTATTCCATATCTTCATTCGCCTTTCGAATCTTGTTTCTCTTCATTCCGGTGGACACGTTCTTTCGGAGCAGCTTCTTTCCACCTTCAGCGCGCAATTATCCTGAAAGAAAATGAAACGAGCCACAAAAGCAAAGACTGGCGAACTATATATTAATCAGGTAAGAGGAACATTAAGGTGGCCAAACAGAAGTGTGTTATCTCCATTGTAGAAAGCCTGCACTCTTTTGGAAAAGGGCTGCGATGCGGTGATCGAAAAGTCGTTTATCGTTCAGGAGAGCAGCATCATTTAATTTGGATGCACTTGCAAATTTAATTTCAAGCGAAGCTCGTGGGGGTCTTACCCCGGAGCTTAATAACATGTCGGTGTAATACTCTTTACCCGACATTTTATCGGATATTATTTTCGCCCTTTATTTTACGTCATTATTATCGTATCTTTATTTATCGTGATATTATGTCGTTTACATGATCAATGAGTGCAAATCAGTGAACTAGCAATGTATGGTCAAATATATAGATGTACATATGATTTCTAAAATGAGCAAGATTGCATGGGCAAATGTTTTCATAAAGAGATATTGGTACCAAAATTGGGCATTAGGCATCTCTAACGTAATCAAGTCCTCGAGCCCGAATCTTTAATTCATAGAAATAAAACAAATGTCCCAAGTTTTACTCGGCCACTAACTGGCCTCTAATCGGTTAGTGGAGGACTCATTAAGTATGAATAGATTTCCATTGTGATCAATGGGATTTGGGAGAACCCCTATCAAATTTTAGCGCCTCCTCATGAGAGGAATCGTCCCCGGTAGCTTGTCAATTCGTTAACCATCTCCTGGGTATATCCATCTCGAGAGGATCTTACTGTTTACTCGCCATTCACGTTATTTTACTCATTGACCGGATCTTACTGTTCACTCACGCTCAATCCCTATTCAATCTTGATCGGATCTCACGGTACACTCATTGATCAGAATACTGTTCAATCACTTGACGGTATTTACTGTTCATGTCGACAGCATTTATTTGGCCAAAAGACAAAGGAGTAGGAGTCTGTAACTGTGAAGTCGTACAAATACATGAAAAGTCCGCAAGTGAAAATGTAGGTGTCAACAAACACTCCTAAAAGTAGCTAATGGTTTTTCTTCAATGAATTTAATTGGTATTGGAAACTTTGGTTCTATTACAAGGAATACTCAAGGACAATGGAGCTATCATTGCCGTAAAGGTGCTTCATTTAGTCCATCATGGTGCTCTAAAGAGATTCATAGTCAAGTACAAGACATTAAAGAATTAAACATCGAAATCTATTGAAGATATTGATTGCTCAAGTAGTAATTACAAAGCAAATGATTTTAAGGCCTTGGTTAATGAATTCATGAACAATGGAACCCTAGAACAGTGGCCACACCTAAATGCTAACATTATCTCATGGGAATGAGATTTCGAAAATGTCAAATTTCACTGGGTGGGTAAATATTGCTTCCGCATTGGATTATCTTCATCATCAATGCCACATTCTCTTCGTTAGTTGTAATTTAAAGTAAAGCAATATCCTCTTAGGTGTTAAGATGGTTGCACATGTGACAACTTTGGATTTTGTGAAATTCCTTCTTAGATCATCCCTTCATATTATAGCTCAAGGTTTGTTGGTGTTGGATCTATCCCTTCCTTTCAATTTTTGACTTTTTCCTTGACCTTAAGATAATCTAATATAGATAATTACACTCCTCCATTTTGGGAAATTTTTAGGAAAAAAGGACTTTTTTATTGGATGGGAATGAATAGGAATGAGCATGGACTAGGTTGGGCCGATCCACCACCTGACCCAAGGACCAACTTGCACATTATTGGTCCCCAAATTTTGGGATTGAGGACCAACTTTGTTGAGCTTGGAGTTAAGGATCAGGCCAATTTGTAGGTCCGGTCTGGTTCCAAGATCAACTCGAGACCAGTCATGTTTCTGTATGAGCTGATCAATTGCTTTTCCGCCCCCAAGTCCCTATGTCTTACTCATATTAATTCAACTGACTTTGGAACTGGTAGTGGTGGTGGTTGGTGTGCTTGTTTAAATTGGCCGAGACTTTCTGAATGATTGTAGTATAAATTTGACGTATGCAGCGTCTAAGGCTTACGTATGACTAATCAAACTATCATCCTCTGCATTTTCTTTTGTTAATGTAGGATGAAAAGGACAAGAAAATCCAGGAACTAACGGCCGAGCTGCGAAACAAGAAAAGATTGTGTGCAGCATATCAAGAGCAGCTAACTGCATTTGTGAAAATCGTCGAGGAGCACAACGATCAGCTCTCGAAGAAAGTTCAGTCTGTGGTGAACAACATTAGAAAATATGAACCTGTGGACCCAGGCCTTATGAGGAGAAGTTAGCCTCAGCGTATAGGTATATCCCTATACCTGGTACCATGTGCTCTATTTCCTTGCGCACTCTGTCTCGCTTTTTTCCGTCTCTGCAGTTGCATCAGTCTTTATTGCTTTTCAGTTTTTTCGGGATGTGTGGTGGCGCTTCCGTTAGGAAAACAGAATCGATGTCTTCTCCTCTCCTTTCTTTTCCTCATTTTAATAAGTGCAGATGAATGCAGAAGATGGCGGCAGGAGAGCGACAGGAGCTGTGCATATATGTTGTTGCATGTGCAATCCAAGGGCTTCTTCAAGAGGGTGGATGGTTAATGATCGCTAAGCAATCAAGCAAGAGATCATTAGCGTGAAAGTACGAGTATATTGGTCATCGGAAGGTTGCGTGACCGTCGGCAGTGGTTGTACTACACGCTTTATGTAGTGATGGAGAGCAGTCATATTGTGCTTTTGATCATGGAAAGGGGGCGATTGGAGCCGATGGGAGCCCGGTCAGTATGAGTCCTTTAGACTCGATGACCATGTGATAATGGTCAAGAGGCATATTATATAGTTCGATATGTTCCGAGGGGAAAAATAGCAAATTAAAAGATGTTAAATTATTTAAAACTGATCTTTTTTTTTTTTTTTTTGTAGGAGTAGTTTCAGATATTTCTATCTCGATCTGTAATGAAAATATGGACGTTTAATTATTGCATTTGATGATATTTATCTTAATTGGGCTATCGATTAGATTGTGCACACTTATAAACGTAGAAATCACGAATTAATATTTTGTTTTTGAAATTGACATTTTCATGATGTTTTAGAAATGCGGTGAATAATTTACGGACTAGTTTTGTAACTAAAGTAGCGTACAAAAGAACTAAAACGGAACATGATTAAAAGTATTGAGGACCGAAAGTGTAACCCTTCTGTTAGAAACTTGTAAATGTAGGTATAACGTATCGCGGGTGCTGACTCAACATACCCGTCCATATTTGGACTGAAAGTTGAAGAATTGTCACCGAGATAAGATTTGGAGGATTGAATTTGTCAGAAGTATAATGCAGGGACCAAAAGTAAACATTCAGCCAATGAAGTGGGTGACTCGGACTCGCACGCTCAAATTGCTCCAAATTAGTCCAATAGCTGATGCTGATATATCCAATCATGATTTGTGTAGACCGGGTTCTATCACAGCTATCAGTCCCGTGAGTTTCACGTAAATCTCACAAATGTCAATGGTTATGTTCCATTAGGATCTGTCAAAGTCCATTCATTTCGCAGAAAACAATGTTCAAGAAATCGTTTTCGAGATTTTCCGACGTTTGTTTAACGTAAATCTCACAAATGTCAATGGTTATATTCCATTTGGCTCTGTCCATTTATTTCACGAAAAATAACGTTCAGGAAAAAGTTAAGGAAATGATTTTGAATGATTAAGCAATTGTTAGTCATGATTCGTGTAGACCGGGTTCTATCACAGCTATCGGTCCCGCGAGTTTCACGTAAATCTCACAAATGTCAATGGTTATGTTCCATTAGGATCTGTCAAAGTCCATTCATTTCGCAGAAAACAATGTTCAAGAAAACGTTTTCGAGATTTTTCGACGTTTGTTTAACGTAAATCTCACAAATGTCAATGGTTATATTCCATTTGGCTCTGTCCATTTATTTCACGGAAAATATCGTTCAGGAAAAAGTTAAGGAAATGATTTTGAATGATTAAGCTATTGTTAGTCATGATTTGTGTAGACCGGGTTCAATCACAGCTATCAGTCCCGTGAGTTTCACGTAAATCTCACAAATGTCAATGGTTATGTTCCATTTGGCTCTGTCAAAGTCCATTCATTTCGCAGAAAATAATGTTCAAGAAAGCGTTTTCGAGATTTTCCGACGTTTGTTTAACGTAAACCTCACAAATGTCAATGGTTATATTCCATTTGGCTCTGTCCATTTATTTCACGGAAAATAACGTTCAGAAAAAGTTAAGGAAATGATTTTGAATGATTAAGCTATTGTTAGTCATGATTCGTGTAGATCGGGTTCAATCACAGCTATCAGTCTCGTGAGTTTCATGTAAATCTCACAAATGTCAATGGTTATGTTCCATTTGGCTCTGTCAAAGTCCATTCATTTCGCAGAAAACAATGTTCAAGAAAACGTTTTCGAGATTTTCCGACGTTTGTTTAACGTAAATCTCACAAATGTCAATGGTTATATTCCATTTGGCTCTGTCCATTTATTTCACGGAAAATATCGTTCAGGAAAAAGTTAAGGAAATGATTTTGAATGATTAAGCTGATTCGTGTAGACCGGGTTCAATCACAGCTATCAGTCCCGTGAGTTTCACGTAAATCTCACAAATGTCAATGGTTATGTTCCATTTGGCTCTGTCAAAGTCCATTCATTTTGCAGAAAACAATGTTCAAGAAAACATTTTCGAGATTTTCCGACGTTTGTTTAACGTAAATCTCACAAATGTCAATGGTTATATTCCATTTGGCTCTGTCCATTTATTTCACGGAAAATAATGTTCAGGAAAAAGTTAAGAAAATGATTTTGAATGATTAAGCTATTGTTAGTCATGATTTGTGTAGACCGGGTTCAATCACAGCTATCGGTCCCGTGAGTTTCACGTAAATCTCACAAATGTCAATGGTTATGTTCCATTTGGCTCTGTCAAAGTCCATTCATTTCGCAAAAAACAATGTTCAAGAAAACGTTTTCTAGATTTTTCGACGTTTGTTTCACGTAAATCCCACAAATGTCAATGGTCATATTCCATTGGGAAAAAGCCACCAAAAACCCCAAACTTTGCTCAAAGTGACAAATTTACCCCAAACTTTTTTTGTGACATGAAAAACCCCAAACTTTGCAAACTGTGACACATCTACCCCATTAAGGGCATTTTCGTCTTATTTTTTCTATTTTTTATTTTTATCGTTATTTTTAATTTTTTTCTTCTTTCTTCCCTCCATTGGTCATGGCGGAGCCCTCGCCCGATGCCGGACGCCGGCGGAGGGAAGAAAAAAAAAAGAAAAAACAAATAAAAAAATAAAAAAAGTTTTTAAAAAAAAAGTAAAAAGACCAAAATGCCCCTATGATTTGGGGTAAATGTGTCACACAAATGAAAGTTGAGGGTTTTTGTGTCACAAATAAAAGTTTGGGGTAAATGTGTTACGGTTAGCAAATTTCAGGGTTTTTCATGTCACAAAAAAAAAAGTTTGGGGTAAATTTGTCACTTTGGGCAAAGTTTGGGGTTTTTGGTGGCTTTTTCCCTATTCCATTTGGCTCTGTCGGTTCATTTGTGGAAAATATCGTTCAGGAGGAAATGATTTTGACTGATTAAGCTATCGTTAGTCATGATAGACCAGCTAAGGAATCGCGCTTGATCATCAGTCTTCAGTTTATTTTCCAAAGCGGAAGACTTCAGAAAATTTGTGGGCTTTGCATGACTTCAAGTCAAAATCTGGAAAGGCATGGTGGACACGTTCTTTCGGAGCAGCTTCTTTCCACCTTCAGCGGGCTATCATCCTGAAAGAAATGAAATGAACCGCAAAAGCAAAGACTGGGTGACCTACATACTAATCAGGCAAGAGGAACATTGAGGTGGCTAAACAGAAGGTTTAACCGAAATAATGTGTGTTATCTCCATTGAAGAAAGCCTGCACTCTTGTGGAAAAGGGCTGCGATGCGGTGATCGAAAAGTTGTGCATCATCAGGAGAGCGGCATCATTTAATTTGGACGAACTTGCAAATTTAATTTCGAGCGAAGCTCGTGGGGGTCTTATCCCGGAGCTTAATAACACCTCAGTGTAATACTCTTTACCCGGCATTGTATTAGATATTATTTTCGCCCTTTATCTTAAGCCATTATTATCGTATCTTTATTTATAGTGATATTATCTCATTCACATGATCAATGAGTGCAATTCAGTGAACTAGCAATGTGTGGTCAGATAGATAGATGTACATACGATTTCTAAAATGAGCAAGATTGCATGGGCAAATGTTTTCATAAAGAGATACCGGTACCAAAATTGGGCATTAGGCATCTCTAATGTAATCAAGTCCTCGAGCCCGAATCTTTAATTTGTAGAAATAAAACAAATGTCCCAAGTTTTACTCGGCCACTAACTGTGATGTGAATTGCTGCGGAAGGATCGTTCTACGAAGGCCTAGATGGTGCGAATTGCAAACCTCGACCTCCAATCAAACCCGTGATTGGCAACCTCGGTATGAACGTGACCTGTTGACGAACACGTGTCAACCAACCAACGTTATAGACGCCACGAACGAAAGAATTCGCTATCTCGCTCGATAAGTCAAATCAACCGTCACAAGGGAATCTTGATTAGGTCAAGTCCTCAAAAGAACAGTAAAAGAGAATCTCTCAATTATTTCTCAAAGTAAAATATATCTATCTCCAAAGAAATTCAGTCAGTCTTATATATAGGCTTTCTAGCCATCACACAAACCCTAAAACCAACCCTAGAAATATAATGCGTCATATTCTAGAATATTCCTAAACAAGAAGATATATATATATCTCTCTCTCTATAAATATATATCTATATATATTTGACTTGGTCAAATATTTGGTGTCCATATAATCAAATTGCGCCAAGATTTCCAAGATTCTTCAAGATTTGATCCAAGGTTATCTCCACGCTGAAGATCACGAACCATGACACCAACAGCTTGCCTAAATTGCTTGGCCCGCGCTCGAGTGATCGAACCAGTAGGAATAGACAATGGGTCCTTAGCACCTCCTCCTCGATATGGCTCGATGTCCACATCATTCCCTCCCCCGTGCAAAGGATTTGCCCTCAAATCAATACTGGCATCGAAAAGAGTCAAGTCAGAAACATTAAATGTGGCACTAACATCATACTTACCTGGAAGATCAAGCTTGTAGGCATTATTGTTAACTCTTTCCAAAACCATGAAAGGTCCATCCCCTCGCGGTAATAACTTAGAATGTCGCTGCTCAGGAAATCTCTCTTTGCGCATATGAACCCAAACCCAATCGCCGGGTTCAAACACCACTTCCTTACGCCCTTTGTTGGCTTGCCTTGCATATTGCTCAGTCTTGCGCTCAATATTTGCGCGCGTCTTCTCATGCAACACCTTGACAAATTCAGCTTTCTTTGCTCCATCTAAATCCACACGCTCATCAATAGGTAAAGGGGTTAAATCTAACGGAGTTAACGGATTAAAACCATAGACAACCTCAAATGGTGTAAATTTAGTAGCAGAATGCATGCTCCTATTATATGCAAATTCAACATGTGGTAGACAATCTTCCCAAGATTTTATGTTCTTTTTAATAATAGCTCGCAACAATACCCCTAAAGTTCTATTAACTACCTCGGTTTGACCATCGGTCTGTGGATGACAAGTAGTAGAAAATAACAACCGTGTTCCTAATTTTTTCCACAATGTTTTCCAAAAGTAGCTAAGAAATTTAGAATCTCGATCTGAAACAATCGATCTAGGCATGCCATGCAAACGTACAACTTCCCTAAAGAACAAATCAGCAACATGAGATGCATTATCAGTTTTATGACAAGGTATAAAATGAGCCATCTTTGAAAACCGATCAACAACCACATAAATAGAATCTCTACCATTCTTAGACCTAGGCAATCCTAACACAAAATCCATAGAAATATCAGTCCAAGGATGCGTTGGAATAGGTAATGGTGTATACAAGCCATGCGGTTTAGTTGTAGACTTTGATTGCTTACAAGCAATGCATCTCTCACAGACACGTGTAACATCTCTCTTCATATGTGGCCAATAAAAATGTTCATGTAGTACTTCATAAGTCTTACTAATGCCAAAATGTCCCATTAAACCACCACTATGCGCTTCTCGCACCAACAATTCACGCAAAGAACACTTAGGCAAACATAGTTTGTTTTCACGGAAAAGATAACCTTCATGCCTATAGAATTTATCAAATGCAGCGTGTTCACATGCTTCATATACTCTCCCAAAGTCATCATCATCAGTATATAAGCCCTTGATATGCTCAAAACCTAGACACTTTGCTTCTAAAATAGTTAGAATCGCGTACCTTCGAGAAAGTGCATCGGCTACCACATTCTCCTTACCTTTCTTGTACTTGATCACATATGGAAAAGTCTCAACGAACTCCATCCATTTGGCATGTCTTTTATTCAACTTTTGCTGCCCTTTCAAGTACTTCAAGGTCTCGTGGTCGGTGTGGATCACAAACTCCTTTGGCCATAAATAATGTTGCCAAGTCTCCAAAGCTCGCACTAAAGCATACATCTCCTTATCATAGGTAGGATAATTCAATGTTGCTCCACTCAATTTTTCGCTGAAATAAGCTATGGGACGCCCTCCTTGCATCAACACGGCTCCAATTCCTGTACCAGAAGCATCGCACTCTATCTCAAAAGTAGCACTGAAATTTGGCAAAGATAACAAAGGAGCATTAGTTAACTTATCTTTTAGCAAATTAAATGCTTTCTCTTGCTCTTCTCCCCACGTGAAACCCACGTGCTTCTTGATAACCTCAGTTAAAGGTGCGGCAATGGTGCTAAAATTTCTCACAAATCGCCGATAAAAACTCGCCAATCCATGAAAGCTACGCACCTCTCCTACTGTCTTAGGCGTTGGCCATTCACGAATTGCTTTGACCTTTTCTTCATCAACCTGTATACCATCAGCACTAACAACAAATCCTAGAAATACTAATTTGTTGGTAACAAAAGAGCACTTCTTTAGATTAGCGTATAATTGTTCGGTCCTTAAAACCTGCAAGACAGCTCGCACATGCTTAATATGGTCATCAAGGCTTTGACTATATATCAAGATATCATCAAAATAGACAACCACAAATCGACCAATAAAAGCACGCAAAACATGATTCATAAGTCGCATAAACGTGCTCGGTGCATTAGTTAATCCAAATGGCATAACTAACCACTCATATAACCCATACTTGGTCTTAAATGCAGTTTTCCATTCATCACCTTCTTTCATCCTAATTTGATGATAGCCACTTTTCAAATCAATTTTAGTGAAAATGCAAGAACCATGCAACTCATCCAACATGTCATCTAACCTAGGAATAGGATGTCGATACTTTACCGTAATATTATTGATTGCTCGGCAATCGACACACATTCGCCAAGTTCCATCCTTCTTTGGCACCAACAAAACAGGGATGGCGCACGGGCTAAGACTCTCTCTCACATGCCCTCGCTCCAATAGTTCACTAACTTGCCGCTGAAGTTCCTTTGTCTCCTCGGGATTGCTTCGATATGCGGGTCGGTTAGGTAATGGCGCACCGGGAATCAAGTCAATTTGATGTTCTATGCCTCGAATCGGTGGTATCCCTCCAGGAAGTTCATCGGGAAAGACGTCTTCAAATTCCTGCAATAAAGACACAATAGGACTAGGCAAACTTGGGTCAAGATCGTTAGTAGAAAACAAAACCTCCTTGTACACAAGTACAAGCATTGGTCGATCTAGAACTAAGGCTCTCCTCACTTCACTTGATTTTGCATAAAAATTATTTTGCCTCTTTTCTTTCCTCTCTTTTTTTTTCCCTCGGTTTTTACCACAATATTTCTCTCGGCCTCTCCTTTTCCTTGCGTCTCGGACACACCACGCAAGCCCTCAGATTTCTCACCTTTTTCTCTCTCTCGGCTTCTCGTTGTAACTTTAAGCGATCTTGATACACCTCACTAGGTGTCATTGGTACCAAGGTATAAGTCTTTTGATTCATCACCAATGAATAACGATTAGTATATCCATCATGATGTACCTTTCGATCATATTGCCATGGTCTTCCAAGTAAGACATGACCCGCTTGCATAGGTACAACATCACACTCTACCTCATCCTTGTATTTCCCTATCTCAAATGGAATTCGAACTTGTTTCGACACCTTCACCTCACCACTATCATTTAACCATTGAAGTCTATAAGGCCTAGGGTGCTTTGTCGTTTTCAAACCCAACTTATCCACCATAGTACAACTTGCCACATTCGCACAACTACCTCCATCAATTATCATACTACGAGATCTTACCATTCACCACACATCTTGTATGAAACAAGTTATCTCTTTGTTGATGATGCTCCTCCTCTTTTACTTGCACACTCGAGAACGCCTAACCACCAATAAGTCTCCTTTTATAGCCACTTCTCCATCACTACAATCCTCCAACGGTGGCATCTCATCATCCTCTTCTTCCCTCTCACTTTCGGACTCAACATCACCATGTCCAGTCATGATCATCACCCTCCTATTAGGGCATTGATTCGCCATATGACCCCTGCCCAAACACTTAAAACATTTAATCTCACGAGTTCTAGTGTTAGGGTTTTCGGTTTTACCCGAAGCCGGATTCGTTCCAACTTTACCGTCCCTCTCCTTCTCCTTTGAGGTTTCGGTTTTCGTGTTGTTTCCTCTCCAATTTGGCTTTTCATCTCTCTTCCAATTGGATCTCCAATTTTGATTTGAACCTCCTCCACTTTTGTGATTTCGGTCCATCTTCAATTGCCGCTCAACTTTGATGGCTTTGTCCACCAATTCCTCCAATTCAACATAGTGTTGCAGCTCCACTACCCTTGCTATGTCTCGACTCAAACCACTCAAAAATCTTGACATTGTGGCCTCACGATCCTCCACCACATTAGCACGGATCATGGCAATCTCCATCTCCTTGTGATACTCTTCCACGCTCTTATTGCCTTGTGTGAGATTTTGTAACTTTTGAAACAAATCTCGATGGTAATGACTTGGTACAAATCGCCTCCTCATCACCGCTTTCATCTCATCCCACGTCTCTATCGGTCTTTCACCATTGCGCCTTCTACTAGTCACAAGTTGATCCCACCAAATTATAGCATAATCAGTAAATTCAACAGCTGCAATTTTTACCTTTTGAGCTCGGAGTATCGTTGGCAATCAAATACCATCTCCATGCGTTTCTCCCACTCTAGATACGCATTGGGATCATTCTTTCCTTGGAAAGAAGGAATCTTCATCTTGATATTGCCAAGTTCATTATCTTCTCGATGTCTAAACCCTCGGGCTCCATTCCACCTTCCAAATCGAGCATCTCGATCATCCTCCATGTCAGCCTCATCATCATCATAATGCCGTTGCCTTCTAGGTTGTGTTCTAGAGGCATCTCGCGATCTTTGAGGCCTTCCTCGAGGTATCCCTCGGTCACCATCAACTCTCATACCATTCTCCATCATTCGGCCACTAAGCTCCTCCACTACGACCCTCAATTGCTGGATGCTTTCCATGAGCGCTTCATCCCTTCGTATGGAGTCAACCTCCCTTTGATTCACGCTTTCTTCGCGCGACATATTTTAGACCTGCAAATAAACGTTAGTCACAAAAATCCTCACCAATCGCTCCCTCACGTGTTTCTCTCAAGGTGTTTGTCACTCCCCTCGTGTTTAACTCAAGTCTAGGCTTTTTTTTTTTTTTTTTTACCCTCAATTAAACTCACACACTCTTGCCTTTTTCCTCTCGTATTCTCTTTTCACAAGCTCTTTATTGGACTCAAAACCTATCTCTCAACCCCCTCACGAAAATCAATCAAACTAATCGAGACAAGATTAGATCACTTTGCTGATTTTGTTTCAGCAAGTAACAATTTCAAACCAACAAGTACAACTTTCAAAATTCCAATTGAAACGCAAATCACTACTGATTTTGTTTCAATTCGGTCCACTAACAAACGAGTCGCCTTCTTGATTTTTTTTTTTTTTTTTGTTCGGCTATTTTTTTTTTTTTTTTTGCCGAATTTGTTTTTTTTTTTTTTGCGCACTTTTTTTTTTTTTTGTGCGTTTTTTTCTTTTCTTTTTTTTTTTTTTTTTTTCTTTGAAGAACTTTTCTTTTCTTTTTTTTTTTTTTTGACGAACTCAGATACAATTTAAGATGCTAGGAAAAAAAAAATTAAAACTAACAACAAACAACTACGTATGGAAGCACAAAACCAATCAGATCCCTAAATTGGCTAGAATCGAAACCCTAGCTCAATAAATCTCAAATTGCTGAATATAAACAGAAAATTAAAGATAAATAGACCTTGTAGAAGCAAGCTCGATACCAAACTGATGTGAATTGCTGCGGAAGGATCGTTCTACGAAGGCCTAGATGGTGCGAATTGCAAACCTCGACCTCCAATCAAACCTGTGATTGGCAACCTCGGTATGAACGTGATTGGCAACCTCGGTATGAACGTGACCTGTTGACGAACACGTGTCAACCAACCAACGTTATAGACGCCACGAACGAAAGAATTCGCTATCTCGCTCGATAAGTCAAATCAACCGTCACAAGGGAATCTTGATTAGGTCAAGTCCTCAAAAGAACAGTAAAAGAGAATCTCTCAATTATTTCTCAAAGTAAAATATATCTATCTCCAAAGAAATTCAGTCAGTCTTATATATAGGCTTTCTAGCCATCACACAAACCCTAAAACCAACCCTAGAAATATAATGCGTCATATTCTAGAATATTCCTAAACAAGAAGATATATATATATCTCTCTCTATAAATATATATCTATATATATTTGACTTGGTCAAATATTTGGTGTCCATATAATCAAATTGCGCCAAGATTTCCAAGATTCTTCAAGATTTGATCCAAGGTTATCTCCACGCTGAAGATCACGAACCATGACACCAACAGCTTGCCTAAATTGCTTGGCCCGCGCTCGAGTGATCGAACCAGTAGGAATAGACAATGGGTCCTTAGCACCTCCTCCTCGATATGGCTCGATGTCCACATCAAACTGGCCTCCAAAATTTAACTTCTATTGAAAAATAATTTAAGGACTAGTTTTGTAACTAAAGTAGCGTACAGAAGGACTAAAACGGAACATTATTAAAATTATGAGGACCAAAATTGTAACTTTTCTATTAGAAACTTGTAAATGTAGGTGTCACGTATCAATTCGCCAGTACTGACTCAACATGCATGTCTCATATCAAAAAGTTATGAGTGTGTGACTATTATTTTTTATCTGTTCAATTGATGAAAAGATGAGTGTGTATTTGTTCAATTGAAGATTGTTTTATTTTTTATTACGAATTTACAGTTAAAAAAATGAATAGTTGTGTCATTTTGAAACTATTTGTTCACAAAAGGTTTCGCTTTTTAGTAAGAACGTTCTGGTTCAATTGAAGTAGCTGCGCAATGGCCGCTCACTGTTCTTCTTATAAATATGTCCTGAAAAATCAGACACCTTCTTATAAATCTCTTCAAAGTTTCCAGTAGCGCTGTTCTCGCCTCTTGTTTCTTCTTGCCTTGCTTTCATATTTACCCGCTTCCTTGGGCTTTGAGTCATGAAACTCTTAAGCATTTGTCTTGCGGAGTTCTCATCATGCCAATTGCTTCTTTGTATTGCTCTTGCATTGTGCTTTAACCAAGTCTCCTCTAACACCAACGAAACAGACAGGACTCATTTGCTCGCATTTAAGGCCAGCATAACTGGAGATGCTTTCGGCGTGCTCAACTCATGGAACAATAGCATTGGGTTTTGCCAGTGGTATGGCATTATGTGCGGCCGGAGACACCAGAGGGTAACGGTCTTGAATTTGACATCACAAGGGCTTTCTGGATCAATCTCTCCTCATATTGGGAATCTCAGCTTCCTGAGGAAAATTCGGCTCCAGAACAACAATCTCCATCATGAAATCCCTTCGCAAGTTGGCCAGTTGCGCCACCTTCAATCCTTACGACTAGACAACAATTCGTTGGTCGGTGAAATTCCCAAAAACTTATTAGTTTGCTCTAACCTTGTTGAACTCATCCTTCAAAAGAACCAACTAAGTGGAGAAATTCCTTCAGAAATCGGTTCATTATCAAAGCTACAATTTTTTTCTTTGTATGAAAATAATCTCACTGGTGTTGTGCCTTCCTCCACTGGGAACTTATCTTCATTGGAGTTCCTTTCTTTAACCCTGAACAACTTGGGCGGGAGCATCCCCCACGTTCTAGGCTACCTGCCAAACTTGCGAGTCTTAGCCTTTGGAGGAAACAGATTCTCGGGTATAATTCCATCTTTGTTATTCAATCTCTCTTCGCTAACTATGTTTGACATTGGACACAATCAGATACAGGGGACTCTTTATGCAGGCATAGGCCTTAAACTCTTAGATCTTGAATTTTTTAGCGTTCGGTGGAACCAACTTGTCGGGCCGATTCCTCCGTCAATTTCGAATTGCACAAAGCTAGATAAGCTTCAACTTGGAGGTAACACATTTTTTGGGAAAGTACCTTCTTTGGAAAATTTGTATAAGCTTAGTTGGTTTGTGGCCGCTTTTAATCGGCTTGGAAGTGGAAAACCTGAAGACTTGAGTTTCCTTTGCTCGTTGATTAACAGTAGCAAATTACACTCGGTGGGTATTGACGACAACAAGTTTGGTGGGGTGTTACCTAAATGCATGGGTAGTTTATCCACCACTCTTACAATATTTTCTGCATTTGACAATGAAATATCTGGTGAGATTCCTAAAGAAATCAGGAATCTTTCCAATTTGGAAGCATTGGGTCTAGATGGCAACCTACTTTCAGGTGCCATCCCCTCAAATTTGGGGAATCTACAAAATTTAGTTTTGCTAAGCTTAATGCAAAACAACCTGGGAGGAACTATCCCATCTTCTTTGGGAAATCTAACCAAGTTGATTGAATTGTATCTTTATGAGAACAACTTTTATGGGCAAATTCCTTCACATTTATCAAACTGCCGATCTCTTATTTTGCTTGATCTATCCTATAACAATCTTAGTGGTCCCATGCCCCCACAACTTATCGGTCTCTCATCATTAGCGATCATTCTTGACCTATCTTGTAACCATTTGACTGGGATTCTACCCACAGAAGTTGGCAACTTGAAAGCTTTGACTGCATTGGATATCTCGAACAATTTGTTGGTTGGTGAAATCCCAAGTAGTTTAGGTGAGTGCATTGCATTGACATCTTTAAGGATGGGGGGCAACTTCTTCCATGGGTCCATTCCTCAATCATTCAAATGGTTAGGAGGTATTGAAGAACTAGATCTTTCGCGAAACAATTTATCGGGCCAGATTCCAGCTTTCCTAGTTGTATTTCATTCCTTGAAACTTCTGAATCTATCGTACAATAAGTTTGAAGGCATGTTACCACATGAAGGAGTCTTTAAGAATGATACAGGTACTTCTATTATTGGAAACAATGAGCTTTGTGGCGGATTGCCAGAATTTCACCTCCCCACATGCATGTCCAAAGGCTTCAAGAGTAGAAAGATCCATATGGTGTTATTGTCCACTTCTGTTATATCCGGAGTTCTTGGGCTAGCTCTTATTCTAGCTTTTATATATTCTTGTTGGTTGAAGAAGAAAGTAAAAGAACAAGTTTCAAGTTCAATGGATGATTCACGTCCAAACGTATCTTATGGAACACTCTTAAAAGCTACTAACAATTTTTCTCCAATGAATTTGATCGGTATTGGAAGCTTTGGTTCTGTTTACAAGGGGATACTTGAGGAAAATCAAATCGCTATTGCAGTGAAGGTGCTTCATTTAGCCCATCATGGTGCTCTAAAGAGCTTCATAGCCGAGTGTGATGCATTAAAAAACATAAAACATCGAAATCTTTTGAAGATATTGACAGTTTGCTCAAGTAGTGATTACCAAGGAAATGATTTTAAGGCCTTGGTTTATGAACTCATGGATAATGGAAGCCTAGAACGGTGGCTACACCCCAACGCATCATCATCTCATGAGAATGAGCTTCCGAAAAGGTTGAACTTTATTCAAAGGATAAATATTGCGATTGATGTTGCTTCTGCATTGGATTATCTTCATCACCAGTGCCATATCCCTATCGTTCATTGTGATCTGAAGCCAAGCAATATCCTTCTAGATTCTGAGATGGTCGCACATGTTGGCGACTTTGGGTTAGCAAAATTCCTTATTGGATCATCCCTTGATTCTGTAGCCAATCAAATGAGCTCAGTCGGTATAAGAGGGACAATTGGTTATGCTCCACCAGGTACTCTCTCTCTCTCTCTCTCTCTCCCCCTAAAACCAAGTCTCTCTCTCTCTCTCTCTCTCTCTCTCTCTCTCTCTCTCTCTCTCTCTCTCTCTCTCTCTCTCTCTCTCTCCCTCCCTCCCTCCCTCCCCCTAAAACCAAGAAATATTATTAACCTAAAAGTTGTTGATGTGTCTTCTTGTGTGAAATTTGGTAGCTAATGATTACTCTTATGGGCTTATGCACAATTGATTCTGATTTGATGATTTGCACTCCAATTTGAATTGCAATATGATCTAAATGCGTGGCAGAATATGCAATGGGATGCGAGGTTTCAAGAGAAGGTGATGTGTATAGTTATGGCATTCTCTTATTGGAGATGTTCACGGGGTTGAGTCCCACCGACGACACCTTTAGAGATAATTTGACTCTTCATAATTATGTCGCGAAAGCTTTGCTTGAACAAGTGCTCAAAATTACGGATGACATCCTACTTCAAGAAAGAGAGAGTCATTTAGGCCCAAGTAGTCCTCCACGTTGGCTTTCCAAAAGTGATGGCATATTTCAAGAGTGTTTGCTTATGGTGTATAATATCGGAGTTGCTTGTTCCTATGAAGTGCCCGAAAGACGGATGAGCATCAATGGAGTTGCAAATAAGCTACATCAAACTAGAGAGAAACTCTTTGCCTTGGGTTTACATGGACAAGGTGCACCACTAACAACTTATATTTAGCTGTTATACATTTAGTGTTGAATACGCAAACGGAAGTGGATAATCTATAACAAAGAACCAATCATTCTTTTTCCTTAAGATAACAGTTGATCATTATTCCCCTTCTGTAGCCATACATATTTAAATAGGCAAAAGGCTATGGTGCACACGCACTCTTCAGTTCCGTTGGTTTACTTAAAACTCTATTTTGCTGCCATAGTATTTTAAAATGAATCCAAAATAAATTGCCTTGCTTCTTCTTCTTCTTTTCGTTTCATTTTTATGATGCTCTTTAAGATGAATTGCAACCAATTAGCTATTCGAAATCTTAATTGAAGGAATTCTTGGTTTCTGCAGATTGACTAGGAATGGCTCGCTGTCACTTTGATTCAAAATAATCCAATGGCGGGAATTGATCTCCGTCCCTAAAGTTATGTTCAGTCAAGTATAGGCAATAGTGTTGCCCTGATGGGTGAATAAGGATGTACGGTTTTCGGATTGAGCATTCTAGCATGTGGTAATTTGAGGACACCTATCTGTGTTTGATGTGTGTAGCAGGAATTACTCGAGAATGCTTCAGTAAAATTATGTAACTTGTGTGTATTGGATTTTTCTTCGGGTGTAAGTGCAAATTCTTCAGCACTATTATTTCTCATGTTTACTACTGCTAGTACTTTTATTTCCGCATTTAAGTCAAGTTGCCAAATCATCTAATCACGTAGGCATAAAACTTAATATAGATATATCGATAGTCACTCTTTTTATATGGGAATTCATTAATCACATGGATAAGCAACTTTCAAGAATAGAAATTACTAACTACATCAAGAAATTACTGGTCGTCCATATGCTCAAACTTAATTCACTAAATAAAAAATGACCATTAGCGCAGAGAAATTACTAAATATAATATTTTAAAAGTGAAGTTACTTTTCTTCATGACAAAATCAGTAGTCATTGTTACACGCAAACCTACTTTCCATGGTGGAAAGTAATGTTGTTAAAAGACTGACTAAGTATAACTCTGTTTTGCCACTTGAGTATTATGACTTACCTAATTTTCACATGAAAGTTATTAATGATGCGGAGAAATTATCGATTATTAATAGGTCGAAAGTTAATTTTCCTCTTAAAAAGTTACTATTCAGGTTGAAATAATTCTAGTTATTAATAGATACCTGCATGCCTCACAATGATGTCTCTTAACTGATGAGCAGGTTCATCGGTCAACTATGAAATGATTTTTACTGATTAAGCTATTGTTAGTCATGACAATGACTAGCTAAGGAATCGCGCTTGGTCATCAGTCTTCGGTTTATTTTCCAAAGTGGAAGACTTCAGAAATTTGCGGGCTTTGCTTGACTTCAAGTCAAAATCTGGAAAGGCATCTAGATGGATCCACCAATTCATCCCCTCGATACACGCACTAGGATAGACACAAAGTCAAAAAGAAACTCGTGCTATGTACGCCAGCATCTTGACTAATCAAGTTTCCAGCATTCAAAAATGTACAAGCATGGCTGGAGACGAAACTGAGCTTCCAATAGGAACATCACCTCTGCCTTATCATAGCATTCTTGTGGCTTCACATGTCTTCCATATCTTCATTCACCTTTCGAATCTTTTTTCTCAAACAAAAGAACGCTTTAAGTGCTAAAAGTTGGCACAAAATGACACTTAAGTGCCAAAAACTTACGAAAGTGATACTTAAATGCCACTTTTTGTGAAAAATGGGATACTTAAGTGCTACATCCGGCGAACCTGCCGAAAATCCAACGTGATATTTTTTTATTAATTTTCTCTCTTACGTGGCTCGCCGGAAGGTTGACTCAACAAAACACACACAAAAACAACGTTGTTTTGATATAATTTGGATTTTAATATAAAAATTAATTTTTTAATAATAATAATAATAATAATAATAATAATAATAATAATAATAATAATAATAATAACAATAACAATAACAATAACAATAACAATAACAATAACAATAACAATAATAATAAGAATAATAATAACAATAATAAGAAGAATAATAACAATCGAAGAAGAAGAAGAAGGATGATGATGATGATGATGATGATCCATCATAATAATAATAATAATAAGTGGAGGTGGAGGAGGAGGAAGGCAGCCGGTGGGCGAGGGCTCGGCCCTCGTCGCGCCGCCGCCGCCGCCGCCGCCGCCGCCGAAGGTGGGGAGGGTCGGGTGGGGCCGCCGAGCCCGGCCAAGGGCCGGGGACTCAGCCGACCAGCGGCGAGGGCTGCGTGCCCTCGCCCAAATCTGGGCGAGGGTCGGCAACCCTTGCCCGACCAAGCCAAGGGCCACCACCCGCTAGGGGTCGCCTTAGCGAGCAACGACCCTTGGCCCGGTCGGGCGAGGGCCGCCAACCCTCGCCGGATCCGGGCGAGGGTTGCGGCCTCGCCCGGATCCGGCAGGGTCGCCGGCCCTCGCCCGCTAGGCCAAGGGCCGCCGCCCGTTAGGGGGTCCCCAGCAAGTGGCGACCCTTGCCGGATCTAGGCGAGGGTCGCGACCCTCCCCCTCCGTCACCGGCCCTTCCTGGCGACGATGGGGAGGCGGCAATGGCGAGGGCTCGGCCCTTAGTCGCCTCCCTCCCTTTTTTTTTTTTTAATTTTTTAATTTTTAAATGTTTTAAATAAATTTAGTTTTAAATTTAATTTTATTAATTTTATATTAATTTTTTACCACTTCAGCACTAAAACGACGTCATTTTTGCATTGTCTAGCCACGTCAGCGTGCAAAAAACAACGCCGTTTTGCACTTACTTCCCCAGAAAATCGCCACGTCAGCATTTTGGTCGAATTGACACTTAAGTGTCACTTTCGTAACTTTTCGACGCTTAAGTGTCCCTCCTTCATGCTAACTTTTGGCACTCCAAAAGTCCGGGTGTCTTTTTTCTCTTCATTCCGGGGGACAAGTTATTTCGGAGCAGCTTTTTTCCACCTTCAGCGCGCAATTATCCTGAAAGTAAACGAAACGAGCCACAAAAGCAACGACTGGCTGAACTATATATTAATCAGGTAAGAGGAACATTAAGGTGGCTAAACAGAAGGTTTAACTGAAATAATGTGTTATCTCCATTGTAGAAAGCCTGCACTCTTGTGGAAAAGGGCTGCGATGCGGTGATCAAAAAGTTTCATCGTTCAGGAGAGCAGCATCATTTAATTTGGAGGCACTTGCAAATTTTATTTAGAGATTAGCTGGTGTGGGGCTTATCCCGGATCTTAATAACATGTCGGTGTAATACTCCTTACCCGGCATTATATCGGATATTATTTTCGCCCTTTTTAAAGTCATTATTATTGTATTTTTATTTATAGTGATATTATGTCGTTTACATGATCAATGAGTGCAATTCAGTGAACTAGCAATGTATGGTCACATAGATAGATGTACATACGATTTCTAAAATGAGCAAGATTGTATTTGCAAATGTTTTCGTAAAGAGATATTGGTGCCAAAATTGAGCATTAGGCATCTCTAACATAATCAAGTCCTCAAGCCCGAATCTTTAATTTGTAGAAATAAAACAAATGTCCCAAGTTTTACTCGGCCACTAACCGGCCTCTAATAGGTTAGTAGGGGACTCATTAAGTATGAATAGATTTCCATTGTGATCGGTAGGGTTTGGGAGAACCCCAATTAAATTTTAGCGCCTCCTCATGAAAGGAATCGTCCCCAGTAATTGTCAATTCGTTAACCACCTCCGAGGTATATCCATCTCGAGAGGATCTTATTGTTTACTCACTGTTCACGTTACGTTCACTCATTGACCGGATCTTACTGTTCACTCACGCTCAATCACTGTTCAATCTTGATTGGATCTCACTGTCGACTCATTGACCAGAACACTGTTCAATCACTGGATCGGTATTTACTATTCACATCGATTGTATTTATTTAGCCAAAAGGTAGAGGAGTGGGACTCTGTAACTTTGAAGTCGTACGAATACATGAAAAGTCTCCGATGAAAATGTAAGTGTCAACAAACACTCCTAAAAGTAGCTAATGGTCTGCAATGAATATAATCGGTATTGGAAGCTTTGGTTCTATTTACAAGGGATACTCGAGGACAATGGAGCTATCATTACCATAAAGGTTCTTCATTTAGTCCATCATGGTGCCCTAAAGAGATTCATAGTCAAGTATGAGGCATTAAAGAATCAAACATCGAAATCTATTGAAGATATTTATTGCTCAAGTAGTAATTACAAAGGAAATGATTTTAAGGCCATGGTTAATCAATTCATGAACAAAGGAAGCCCGGAACAGTGGCTACACCTAAATGCAGCATTATCTCATGGGATGAGATTTCGAAAATATTAAATTTCATTGGGTGGGTAAATATTGCTATTGGCGTTGCTTCCACTTTGGATTATCTTCATCATCAATGTCGCATTCTCTTCATTAATTGTAATTTAAAGTAAAGCAATATAGATGCTAAGATGGTTGCACATGTGACAACTTTGGATTTTGTGAAATTCCTTCTTAGATCATCCCTTAATATTATAGCTCAAGGTGTTTTTATGTTGGATCTATGCCTTACTTTCAATTTTTGACTTTTCCCTTGACCGTTAGATAATCTAATCTAGATAATTACATTCCTCCATTTTGGGAAATTTTAAGAAAAAAAGGACCTTTTTCATTAGATGGGAATGAATAGGAGTGAGCATGGGCCAGGTTAGTCCGATCCACCACCTGATCTCAGGGATCAATCCGCACATTGTTGATCTCCATGTTTTGAGATTGAGAACCGACTATGTTGAGCTTGGAGCCGAGGATTGGACCAATTTGTGGGTCCGGTCTGGTTCCGGATCAACTCGGGATCAATTGCGTTTCTGTATGAGCTGATCAATTACTTTTCTGCCCCCATGTCCCCGTGTCTTACATAGTAATTCAACTGACTTTCGAATTGGCAGTGGTGGTGGTTGGTGTGCTTGTTTAAAATGGCCGATACTTTCTGAATGATTGTAGTATAAATTTGAGGTATGCAGCGTCTATGGCTTGGGTATGACTATACAGCGTCTATGGCTTGCGGATGACTAATCAAACTATCATCCTGATGGAAAGGACAAAAAAATCAAGGAATTAACGGCCGAGCTGCAAAACAAGAAAAGATTGTGTGCAGCATATCAAGAGCAGCTAACTGCATTTGTGAAAATAGTCGAGGAGCACAACGATCAACTCTCGAAGAAAGTTCAGTCTGTGGTGAACAACATTAGAAAATATGAACCTGTGGACCCGGGCCTTATGAGGAGAAGTTAGCCTCGGCGTATAGGTGCATCCCTATACCTTGTACCGTGTCCTTCGTCTTGCTTTTTGCCGTCTCCACAGTTGCATCCGTCTTTATTGCTTTTTAGTTTATTCAGGATGCGTTGTGGCGCTTCCGTTAGGAAAACAGAATCGATGTCTTCTCATCTCCTCTCTTTTCCTCCTTTTAATAAGTGCAGATGAATGCAGAAGATGGCGCGAGGAGAGCGACATGAGTTGAAAATATACGTTGTTTCATGTGCAATTCGAGGGCTTCTACAAGAGGGTTGATGGTTAATGATCGCGAAGTAATCAAAAAGAGATGATTTAGCCTGGAAGTACGAGTGAATTGATCATCGGAGGATTGCACAGCTGTCGGCAGTGGTTATACTACATGCTTTATCTAGGGATGAGAGAGCACTCATGTTGTGCTTTTGATGGAAACACGGCGATTGGAGCCGACGGAAGCCCGACCAGTATGACTTCTCTAGACTTGATGGCCATGTGATTAATGGTCAAGAGGCATATTACAGTTCGATATGTTCGGAGGGGAAAAAATAGCAAGTTTAAAGCTGTAGTTAAATTATTTAAAAGTGATCTTTTTTTCTTTTTTTTTTTCTAAGAGTAGTTTTGATATGTCTATCTCGATCTGTACTGAGAATGTGGATGTTTAATTATCGGATTTGATGGAATTTATCTTAATAGGGCTAACAATTAGAGTGTGCATACTTATAAACGTGGAAATCACAAATTAATATTTTGTTTTTGAAATTGACATTTTCATGATGTTTTAGAAATGCCGTCAATAAAATTAAGCTTCTATTTGAAGAATAATTTAAGGACTGGTTTTGTAACTAAAATAGAGTATAAAGGACTAAAATGGAACATGGTATAACCTTTTTGTTAGAAATTTGAACATGTAGGCATCACGTATCAATTCACTGGTGCTGACTCAATATATCCCATCCATATTTAGATTGAAAATCGAATTTTGTCTATGATTTGTCGTTGAGATAAGTTGGAGGATTGAATTTGCCAGAAATATAGTGCAGGGACCAAAAGTGAATACTAGTAATACCGCGAGCACGAGTTTTATAATTTTATGTCCATTGGCTCAAGTAGCTTTTGTGCTTTGATTTTGGCTTTTCTAAGTGAGTAGTGCTTATCTCTTCTTTGAATTCGCAAATTCATATTGTAAAATGATAATGACTAAATATATTATGTGCAATGTATGATCTGGTTGAGTGATGTTAAAAGCATATTTGTTATATAAAAACCAAATCAGACTTTTACTATCCTTTGACAGAATATTTTTTGAAATAGTTTGAGTGACTATTTCGAATGGTTGAAAAATGCTTCGTGAAATGAATTGCGAAAAACTATAAGTACTGGTTTATGAACCTAGTTATGAAATGAATTTTGGTTATTAAATTGAATTGATAGAGGATATATGCCTTGGTTGATGAAATGGATTGTAGATTTGATTTGTGGATTATTAAAAGATGAGATAGTGGTTTAACGATCATTGCGTTATGTTTATAACCTATTGAGAGGTTGAGTATGCATGTAGTTGTCAAGATATCTTTCTCGGCCAAACCACTGGCTAATATAGGTGGAGATCTAGTTATTAGGAATCCTTTATCACGGGGCGTTAAGTGTAACCATAATTAGATATTGAGCATTGGATTAATCAATGGAATTTATCATTGATGTTTAATTTAAAATTGTTGATGAAATGAGTATTTCTAACAAGTATAAAGCTTTGTTAAATAACACATTTTGATATTGTGGGTATGTGGATGATACATATTTCGATAACAAGTTAATGGTAATTTGTGAGGTGGAATGACATGCGAAGAGAGATGAGTTGAAATAATAATAAAATTAATTTTTGTGTTGTGACATTTTTCGCATGGGTTGCTACTTGCTAGTATCTTCAAGGTGGGCTGCCGAAGGTTTTGGACATGGGATTTTAGTGTTACTTCTTAGAGTGCATTTATTTCAAAAAAAAAAAAAAAAAAAAAAAAAAGAAAAGTGATCGTTTGTATTTCTTAAAAAATGCCAAATGAAATTTTTTTATTACTTATAAAAATATTTAAACACAAATTATTAATAATAATGAAAACACTTTTTCATTAACTATTTATTTTAAACTATACAATTGATCAATTTAAGAAAATATTTTTTAAATTATTTATTTTTCGTTGGAGCTTTAGATTTTTAACAATTGCTTATATATTGCTTTTGACTCCTTCAGGCTCGATGACAATGTCATTAATGACCAAGAGGCACGTTGTAGTTCGATATGTTTTCAAGGTAAAAAAGAAGTAACTACAATTTGGAGTAATTCCCAGTCAAAATGAATAATTGTTTATCACTTAAGTGCAAAAAGCTAAAGTAAACATCCTGCATGAATGAACATCATTTCTTTCTGTAATTAAAGGCTATTGCATTAAATAGGAATCCTAGTTTCAGTCTCTTCTACTAAATACGGTTGCGTAAACTAATCCAGGCAACCATTGGGCAAACCCCGATGGCCACCTTTCTAACTTGGAAGGGGGAGGTGGGGGGTTCGAATCCCCACCTTCTCAGGGGAGATTGGGGTGGGGACGATTTAGTTTCAAGGATGGGTTTCGACTCCCACGCCCTATAAGGAGGCAGGGCAAAAGTCTAAGAATGAAAGTTAGAGTAGAAATAGAATAGGACCGACCAAAAAAAAAAAAACTAATCCAGGCATCTCATCTAGCCTGCAGTACCATTCGCTTTCTTCAATTCCTCTTTCTCCCTTCAGATAGTGTGCACCTCATTCGTACAGAACCTTTGGGTGAAAGTCGACTCCTCTAATGGAGTTGATGTCCCATGAGCATAAGCAAAGGAGTCCGGTGTATGCAATCATAGCACCATTGTCAACGCAGTACCTATCGTCGGTTGCATACAATTTGCCACCTCGCTCCGCGCACATAACTCTCATCATTTCTTGTAACCGCTCATTGCAACCCACGCCACCGACAATCAAAACATCTTTCTTGTCGCAATGTGCCATTGCCTGCTCCGTGATTTCCACGAGCATTGCAAAAAGTGTTTCCTACAGCATAAAGCATCAAGAAAAACTTTAATCTCAGCTCAAATATTTTGTCGAAACAAAGGTGACTCTCCAGAGATGCAGTTAAGCTAGTAAAAACTGCTAATTTTAGAAGATGGATGCAAGTCCAATTTACCTGTAGAGAGTAGCACAAATCTGCAGGGGTGCACTCATTATTTTTAAGCTTTTCTTCAGCTGTAGCTTCGATAAAGCTCAAGATTCCACTGAAAGATACATCCATCCCTTTGACAACATAAGGAAGATCGATGAATTGTTCTCCCTTCTTGGCAAGCTAGTAGAGATAAGAGGCATATCAGTTGACAGGAGGAAGAAAGTACTTCCATTCTCATGATATGAAAGGGTTTAGTGAGAAAGCGACAACACAAGAAAAACAACGGTAAACTACGCCCATTTTAGAGAAGGCAAAACAAGATAATCAACGAATCCACAATATTAGGCAAACAGAATGGGATCCTAACTCAATAATGGGAATGATGCATACAAAATTATGAACCATATAATACCCACCGTAATAACATATATAACGTTTACAAATAATCACAGTGATGAGACCCTTTCTCTACCAGTTGCAGCCCTCTATAAGGATCAGTTAATGCTGTCATATTCCATTCAACGAGTTTTCAATGAGATCCAGATACTCAAGATCTTTGTCAAAGCTTCCATCCACATTTTGTAAGATATTTCCAAAAAAATTTTACCGACATTCCCAACTTAACATCAATACCTTCTCACTAGAGCTTGTACATTGTTATCTTTTCATGTGTTCAAATGACTAAAATGAACTTTTCTCATGTTATCCTCCATTAAGGCCGTGCTAACTGCTTCTCAATGACACTCGTTTCTTGTTGTCTTTCCTAAAGCCCACACTCCAGCAAAGTATTCTCTCTACGAAATGTTGGTATTGGACAGTTGGACACACAGCATTCCAGGCCATAAATTCATCTATTAATACTAGCATGAGGTGCAAGGCCAAAGTCTATTATAAGTGCCATTATAGCATTTCTAAGAGGTTATCATATGCATAGTGAAAACCAAAGTCCCAAATACATGACACAACAATTGACTAAATCCTAACATCAATGAAATAACTGAAGGTCAGCAAAAGGCCACAAGTCCAACTTAAAGTTGAATGCAAAAACTAGAGACCTTCATGTGCACTGCTGGTGACATACCTGCTCAATGTTGTATCCAGGGCTAGGATCGTTGGACAGTGTCAAGACTCTAGCAAATCTGTTCAAGCAGTTTCCAACAGCAATATCAATAGTCTCTCCAAAAATTCGATACCTTCCCTCACTATAAGCAATGACCTGTGTATTTCCACCACTTACATACAACACAACCGGATCATCAGCACCAGTCACAATCCTGCCCATTTCAATATGTGCCACACAATGATTAATAGCAACAATCGGTTTCTTCCACAGCTGTGAAAGGATCCTAATGACAATAGCAGAAACTTGCAGAGGGCTCCCATACCCGGACCCTTTGTATAACAAAGACAGTCAATGTCGTCAGGAGTCACTTGAGCGGTTTTCAGAGCTTCTTTGACCAAAGGAAGTACATGTTGGAGATGGTGCTGAGCGGTTTCTCGTGGAAGAAAGCCTTGTCCAGTGATGTAGGTATGACGTGGATTAGACAAAATATCGCCATTAAGAGTAACCACCCCAATGCCAATCTTGTTGGCTGACCCCTCAAAACCAAGGGCTATCATTTTCTTCATGTTTGCAGGTCTGTTCTTTGCACAGTTTCAAATCCTCTTAATGACAAACTGATATAAATAGGAAGAAAAAGTAAAGCAAAGAACAGGGTGGGGGAGAAGGATACTTCAGGTGTGTAGCTAACCAAAGTAAGTCAACGTGTATCTATATTGATGCAAAGAAAAAGGCACCAACAATAGCAGCTACCCACACATACAAGAACCTAGAAAGAGAGTATGAGGTACTAGCTTTCAATAGCCTAGCATATAGTCCGTATGTTGCAAAAAATTAACTTTTACTAAAGCAATGGCTATGAAGAGTAGATACCCACTGTGAGGACCAAATTGTTGGAAGACAGACGTAACATGTAGAGAATGGTTGAATCCCATTGGAAGAATTAAAAGTGAAAAACCAGAAAACAAGGGCATTAATATACACTCTACAATTTAATCTTTGAGGCACGGTTAATACTCTATGGAAAGATTTACAGACAAAATCAAAGCAACTAATTTGATAAAATGCAAGAAGCAAAGCAACACTAAATTGAAGAGCTACCATTCAGCAAGTCAAAAAAGATTGAAGAATGCAACACTGGGCTTGTATCAATAGAGTAGAATACAGCATTTTGATTCAGCCAAATGGGAAAAGAAAACAAAAAGGGGACTTACACGGCAATTTATGTAACACAAAAGAAACATTAAATAGAAATAGGGAAGCAAAACATGATCCCAGAGAACAATCATGTTGAAGTAGGAGTTCAAAATGATAAAGAAAGAACAAAAAGAAAACTATAAGTACCCTAACAAATATCCGGTCATCTCCATTGCACGATTTACTTTGGCTTGATAGATGCCAAATTGAGAATACCAAGAAGTGTTATAATACCGACATCTTTAAGAAGCAAACCAAATACAGCATCTTGGTTCTAGAGCTTTTCCGAGTAATTTCTCAAAACACTGAGGGGAAAAAACCATTTGACACTGTAATTTCTTCTATTTTCACCTATACCAAGAGCATCCTATATAACAGGAGAAGTCTAGTCTACACGGAGTTTGTTCGGTTTGCCCAGATTTCACACGACAAACTCAAGTCGCAGAACACTTGCACATAATCAACTCTTAATTTCAACTAAAAAAGATCTAATCTTTTCCTCTAGCAGAAACAACAATAGTTAAATATGGATACATGACCAACTAATCTCTTTGGCAAACGAATTTAAAAACCAACAGCTACCCATGATTCTAAAGCAAACTCGGACCGTATATACGTGATATCAATCCTATATCGAAAGATTGTTTCATAAAATGGAAACGACGGTTCTCGACCTTCAAAAACTAAGGCAAAATGGCCTCAAAAGTTTGCATAAATCTCATTTAGTGGGTTTTCATTCAACTAAAGACGAATTACAGTGGATGAGAGAGAGAGAGAGTACCTGCGCTGGAGAGAGAGTGGCGGTCAAGAGTTTGGCTAGTTGCTTCGGGTTTGGGCGTGCGGGTCCTGAAGTCAAGCCAAAAATCCCTCTCTTTCCCTTCGGGAGGAGTTGCCAAAAACCCTCATTTGTCTCCCAATTTGGAAAATGTATTTTCACTTCACCGTGTAATTTATGAAGGCCGACGTTATCTCTACCTTATAAATGACTAAATTATTCAACCAAAAAATATGATTAAATCCATCTCATTTACATTAAAAAGACAAAATTGTCATCGATCTTTCAATTGCAGTTTTAGGAAATGGCCCTACTCCTCATTTTTTCTACTTTTTTATTTATTTTTTTATTTAGGATAGTTATCATAATTAATCATTTCACGAGTTTTATTTTTTAGTGAATTAAAAGATAAGTGAATTTTCAGATATTCTTATAATGCTTTATATGCTCTGTGTAAATTTATCTTACTCAAAGTAAGGAAAAGAGACATTTTGTGATATAATAAAAAAATTGGAAAGTCTATTCTTCATTATTGATCTTATATTGACCTCTTTATTTTTTGTCCCTCTTATAAAAATTGGAAAGTCTATTCTTCATTATTGATCTTATATTGACCTCTTTATTTTTTGTCCCTCTTATATCAAAAGCTCACTTTCTTGGTAAGATTAACATATATCAAGGTCTCTTTATTTACTATATCAAAAAATTTACATTTTTCCTTACTATGTGGTGAGATATCTTTATATAGAGCATGCAATACATTAGAGGAATGTCTAGGAATATACTAAAAACATTATGTACAATGAGGTATCTTGATTTTTTTTTTTTTAACAAATCATGATTGACGTTAATTATTGTCAAACCAAAATAATGATATTTCATTTGCATTTTCAAAAAAAAAATATTCTTACTTTATGCAATGTTTTGATTTAATTAAATTTCATCGACTTTACAATTTATTCATAAATTTAGTCAACAATGTAGAAAAGAAGTAGATTTTTTTTTTTTTTTTTTTTGGAAATTTTAGTTTTGACAAAACAATTTTTTATGGAAGTAATATCTTACAATAAAAAAATAAATTGTGCCTTTAATATATATAGAAAATCTACAATAAACAAAATTAGACATATGAAATTCTTAAGTAATGGATAAATAAGGAAAGTAAATAAATTTGGGACCACTGATTTTTATCGCAATTAAATGTAGAGGGTAATTTTATCTTTTTAATGAAGATTGGGTGGATTTAATCACACAAAGGATGGAAATAGCATCGCCCTTTATAAATCATTAATTTACTCATAGTTATAATCTAGAGTTATTACAACTCATAAAAATAAAAATAAAAACCGGCAAACAATCATTTTGAGTATGCTATGCTATTCCGGAATCATCGCTTGTCAATTATAACAAGTACTATTTTTTTCGTAGAGCGAATTAAGCTACAGAGAATCTATTAAATATTATGCTATATATCCTATGATCACCAAATAGTTATTTATTCTATTCATGTCCTATTCCATTTGGGAGCCAAAAAGACCATAACAAGGCTCACTCACTCTTTAGTTCCAGCCTTTGTTTCTTCCCCTTTTCTTCATTTGATAAGAGTAAGATAGTGTTGCTTTCGGTATCACGTAAATCCTACGTCAAAAGGCAATAATACTAAGTTACCAACCAAAATATGTATCTATTCCCGTTGCAATTGAACTGAACCGAACTGAACTTAACACGACCTCAAATTCAAGAGTATTTCATTTGATCATATCGAATAGATGCTGGAAATTATAATCGTTAAGTTCCACAAGCGACTTGATGTCAAAAATTTTAGTTGCCGTAATCTGGCAGAACGTCTTGCACAGGATGCAGTGCACTGAATCCTGAAATATTTCCCATCATTACCTATAATACAACAATAGAACCAAAATCCTGTTACTTAGGAATACCTGAACTGGAATAGAACAATCAATTGGATACATGAATGAATGCTATATGGACCATGACCAACTATAAAATGAAAGTGCATAAAAAATTGGTTGGTGTAATCTATTCAAAACTAGACATATCGACAAGGATTTCATCATATCATCTTTCGCCACGCAGTCCGTCATTTTACAATTTGAACCAGACAACAGAAAAGAAAAAAAGGGGGAAAGAAAAGGAAGAGATGCTGCAGTCTATCTCTAACTTTGCTGCTCTCTGCTTTCGATTTCCTTCACGTTGTCTACTATGTGCTGGATCTTTCTTGCCAGACTCTCATTGTGATTCTCAATGTGCTCAAAGATTAGTTCGAGATGCCTTTTATATGTTGCAGCTCGCTTTTTCTCTATTGCCAACTGCTGCGACAATTCCCGAATCTTGTCATGCTCATTCTGTGGGAGAAGAATGGAATAAGACATGTGAACTATAGAATTTTTTAGAAAAACCATAACAGTGCTGACAAGAGCTTTCGCATATAGTATAATGGAGTAGATAATCGCTAGCACTCAGGTATATAAAAGATCAGCCATAATTTTTCAAGGAAAAAGTAGACTCATACACAAAATAATCCAAAAACAGAGAACTGAGACTGTAGCGCAAGTGACAAGGCATCTCAACTATTATGATGCTTTTATGAAATCAATACCTTCAAAAGAAACGTTTTAGAGATGATCAATTTTAACAAAACAATTCCATGACATAATTACTTCGTCAGATAATCGTTTTCTAGCCAAAGGCAGACCATGAGAATTTTCTCAACCTCTATAGTCATACATATCATGAGATTTCAATCCGACTCACATCGGCTCACCTTATGTAACCCTAAAGCCACAAACTTTTGTTATTTTTAGCAAATGCCCACCTCCCTCTTGTGTAAAGCTCCCAGTCAAGTGGTTACACAGGCTCAACAAACTTCCCAATAGCTTCTCAACAATGAGAAGTCTGAGATGGACAAATAACAACATCAAGTGCAGGCAAAATAATTGACCCATATCCCATTAGAAATGCAGTGCTTCTCTGAAACATGATACAGGGGATTAATTTGTCTGGTTATGTCTTAACTCTGTTAATAATTTACAATCAGATGGCATGTAGGACTTACCCATCATCACAGCTACAATTCCTAATAGCAATAGAATGATGGTCTGATTTTAAAACTAGAGTTAAAAGGATGCAATAAATGTCCAGAGATGGAAATTCCAGAGTTTCATGATTTTCTGGGACAATCACAGAGTTACAACATTATTTTCATCATCTAATAATAAGCACTGTCATGAGGAATCAATATTGGCAAAGTCAGATCGGAGTGGCTGGCTTCCCTAGAGAGAATAGATACATAGCAAAGTAGTTTAAATACTATAAGGAAGATAAAATATCAACAAACTTTCAGAAAAAGTCAGACAAGTGAATGAAGCATGGGTTTTTCCATGACAAGAATGGTTACGCTGCCAAGGTCAATACCAATATGTCCTTTTGATAGATATTTTCATTTTGGATAGCTTAATGTACCGATATGTCAGCATTGGCTTGTGATATTCTCTACTTTAGGACGACATATGTGTTGAGGACATGATGTTGGACAACTGCACAGTCTTGTGCCATGTCGACTAGAGCCAGGAACTTTATAATCCTAACTGAGAGTAGACAAGCTATTATAATATTATTCAGTGTAGCTATGAAACTGAAAGTGGCAACAAATACGCCAGAAGGCACTTTCAAGAGGATAAAACCAATCAGTAGAAGAAAATGCTAAATCAACAGAATAATAATGGAACAGAGGTGCAGCTGACTGTGAATAGTAAGAAAAGGTCGTCAAACAGTTAGCACATTTCTAAACTTCAAATGTAGGGACTCTCGCTGGGGAGGATTTTGTTCTCCAAACCTAGAACTATGGTGGAAATGCTCAGCTGCTATGCTAACCGACGACCTCAGAGATACCCATGATATGCTAACTAATAAACAGATAAGCGCCCCCATTTATGGACAGTCCTCATTGTGGGTGTGTGTGTGGAATACAAAAGAAAATGAGCAACCACCATGCAACTTTAAGAGGATCATAAAATAAGTGAATAACTAATACCTAGCTTTCTCATGTCTCTTTTCCTAAGGGCCATGGCAATAGCTTCAAGCAAACATTGAGAGGACCATAAAATATGCGAATAACTAATAACTAGCTTTCTTCATGTCTCTTTTCTTAAGGTCCATGGCAATAACTTTGAGCAAACATTTACAACATAAAATAGAAGAGGAACAAGAACTTACAGGATATTGATCATAGATGCAGTCCCTCCGGCCTTTGCCAGGTGACAAGGTATGAGTATGTTCCTTCACAAACTTCGTGACGACCCATTTGCCTGTATTTATTTTCCGCACCAGTATCATGGCCCTACAACCAACTCTCGTCTCTGCCCTTTGCCTGACAATTTTCTCACGTTTATCTGGCATCCTGTAGCCCTCTTTGTTGCATACGAAAGCCCGACCAATAGCCGATCCGTCACGCCTCGACCGAGAGAGTTTGCTCACTCGAATTATAAATCCTACCCGGGTAGCATATGCATTATAAAACCCATGTGCGGCCGCTTCAGAGTCAAATTCCTGACCCACATAGGGCTCATCATCTGCTGAGGGCATCGACACCGGTGGCATGGTGCTGAGAATGTCGTCCCTGTCCAACGGATCATCATTCATCTTTACCTCCACAACCTGCTCATACTCCCCTTCGACAGCACTTCCGCCCACTTCATTCTCATCAACCGCCTGACTACTACTCTCAGCACCAACTGAACTCACCGTCCCATCTCTACCAAAATCGCCCACCATATCCACTGCCGAAACAAGGAAACAATCTCATAATCCGATAATAGGCACACAAATTACATAAGACACAAGAGTTGCATTGACAAAATGCAACAAAGAACTCCATCATTCACTCGCTTCCCAAAAACCACACACACACACACGCAAACAAAGAACATGACCATACCCACATCGCAATAATCCCCTCCATAGACTTAATCTTGAAAAAGATTATGGGGGATACAACAACCCTTCCCCAGTGAGATTTATTTGAATTACCCCCCATTAAAAAGGCAATAGGAAAACCCAAATTCAAGAAAATTTCATGGATTTCAGCTTCCTGTTCATGTCACGCCTCATGAAGCAATACAACCTCAACAGGGTTCCCATGACAAGGAACCCCCGACCAGAAAGATGGAACCTTTGGCAGCTTTTCGAATCAAACGGGCAATCAATTCCACAAAGAATCTATTTTCGCAACCAGTTCAACGCAGACGCCCAAGATGAAATCCAACCCACTGCTCCGACTTACTGGGTATTTATGTACTGATCTTCAAATCCGCGGTTGAACGATCGCCGTGGTGGCGGGCATGGCCACCGTCGTCCGTGCCGACGCGCCAGCGAGCGAGACACAGAGAGAGGGAGGGGAAGAGAGAGAAAGAGAGGGTTCACGCAGCGAATATGGGGACTCATCTGGGGCACACGTGGCGGGCATCCATTGGCGAGCCCTCGGGCGACGAAGTCAACGGTTCTGGTCAAGCTGATGATGTCCCGACGCGTGTGAAGTGTCGTGGGACTTGCTCGCTCGAGATTGGAACCTCTCGGGTTCTATTCGGTTCGGACCCGACCCGACCTGACCCCGATGGGGAACAAAGGGAGCAAAATTTTCAACTTTTGGGACCCGGGTTTAAATTAATTTTTATATATTATTAGAGTCAATCAATACTACGAAGCCCCAAATTAACATATTTGTGATAAATTTAGCCCATATCACAAACTAGTATACTTATAATAAATTTACCAAAATTAATATTTTGACAATAAAAAATTACAAATTAGAATTATGACAAATTTATCATCAATTAATATCTATTAAATTAGATTAATACCACGAAAAATCCTAAATAATATATTTTTTTATAAATGGAGGGCAACAAGCGTTATGCAACTCAGCAAGTTGACAGTATAATTTAACAAAAACTAGCAAATAATAAATTTATCATATATGTACCAATTTGAATTTTTTTGTTATCAAAAAATTAAATTATGATAAGTTTATTATAAATATATAAATTTAAATTTTTTATATGATATCAGCCCATATTATTATTACAGGTTGGGAAGGATACCTTATTGTATGTCTACATAAAAATGATGCAATTTAAACAATCATTTATAACTAAAATGAAAATCATAAAAGTAGCAACGTTGGACTAAATTTTGTTAATGGGTTCATGTTTACTTGATGAAGTTTCATGTTTTCTTTGGGGAACCGAAAGTTAATTATCCCATTAGTATTTTGTTAAGGCCAAGTCCTACTCATAATGATATTGTCCACTTTGAGCCGAAATCTATACAGTTTTGTTCCTCTAGGCTTCCCCGAAAAGGCCATGTTGTAAGTTAGGACAAGTGACATCACATAGACACTTCACCTCACCACATTAAGGCGATGTCAAATTTGGTTCATTCATGTCCCCACGCCATCCTAAAGTTCAAGTCGCACCTTATCTAAGCTCTCTCTGGCCTCGGCGATCACTTTCACTCTCATAGGACCGGGTTGTTATATATTTCATTTAAAAGAACTTAATTTTGTGATTAACCGTAAGGACATGAGTTCTCACTTGTCTATTTACTAACCATCGTGTTAAGAAATAAGTATTTTCTGTCTATTAATTAATCGCCATAAAACGAAACCTAAGTGCAAGAATTATTTATCGCCTTACAATATTGGAAAAAAAAGAGAAACAAACAATTGAAACTAGTAAAAGAGAAGCATAAAAAAAAAAAAAAAAAGTCCTAGACAAGCTCTCAATTATACTTGTCCCGGCAAAATTTGAAACAAAAATATCACTACTAGTTCCGAGAGATATATGAAAGAATAATGATTTCCGAATATTTCGGATTATATTAAAAAATAACGGGAATACGCTTTTGTTTTCTTTTTCCTTTTTTGGGGAAACCTGGTCGGACGTGCAACCGGAACTAACATTAATCGACGCAAATCATCAAACATCTGGAGCGCAAGCGTTACTAGCGCTCTCTCTCTCTCTCTGTGGCGATACTTGAAATGGCGTGATGGCGAGCGGTTGGCTGCGCAATTTGCTTAGAGCTTCTTCTCTTCTCAGACCATCTTCTGCATCCGCCTCCTCCTTCAGGTACTCTCTCTCTCCCTCACTCCGTGGCATGGTGATGAATTAAAGGAAGTGGGTGAATCCGGGAGGTAACTTAGAGGAACCAAGCTTTCTCCTTTTTAGTGTAACGAGTGAAAAGTATTGGTTTTTTTCACGCTACTGAGCTAATGGGATGCTGACGTGCTGTTACTGCTACGGGTGATGGTTCTTTTGAGTGAAATCAGCGTCTCAAACGCGGGGGTATCGAATGTTTGGCTAACCATTCCGCCTCCCCAGTTTGATGGGATGAAGGCGAATGCATTACCAACATCGGTTCTTCGGCTTCTTTCGGTGTGGTTCGAGTGTAAACAGCGCGCGCGACTTCATGGTAGTCTGGTTTTTGAGTGGCTTGATTGGCAGTATTGGGATGTGTAGGTGTAGTGTGCTGGAGCTCTTTGATGATTTGAGGAGGAAATTGGGTGATGACCGCGTAGAATGATTCCTAGCAGTGGGGATTCTCAACCGTTGAACTGTTAATGATGGGTGGTTGAGTTTGCAGTGTGCATTCGGCTCTTGTGTTTCAGTATGTCTCCAAAGATGCTTGCTTGTTTCATTCAGGAAAAAAGAGAGACAAAAAGACTGATTCCTACCCGTTTGGATTGATTGATTGATTCTTTTAAATTTTCTTGATTTCTGGTGCTCTTCTGTAAGTTATGGTCTCATACAAACCGACATTGGTGCTTAGGTGGAGCTGAACTCAAAGAACTAGTACTACAGTTTAAGTTAAAAGTATTTTCTATTGCTCGACTTGAACCTCCATGTCCTTTTTCTTTTTTAGATTTTCTTGTTGTTGACTTGGATTGTATCCCTTTGTTAGGCCAATTCTACTATCAGGAAGCCCAACTCTCTCTTCATCTAAGCACTTGCTTCTGGGAAACCCAGCAAATACTTCATGGTCATTTAGAAACTTGAGCTTCGGATCTGTGAACTTTGTTTTATCCGAAGGGAAGCCCAAGTTTGAGACACATGAGGTTGATCCTCCAAAGAAGGAGAAGTGGAAGAATAAGAAGAGGTTCAAGTTACAGAAGAAGAGAGAGCAGCAGAAACGAAAGGCAGCCAACAAGAAGGATCCAAGGCGTGTTGGGAAGACGAGGAAGCAAAAATTTGCAAATGCAGAGGAAAGGATCAAGTACAAGCTTGAGAAGGTGAGCTGTCACAGTAGCATCTACAAATTTGGCTGATCCATACTGTTAGTCAATCAGTTAGAAGTACCTTGTCAATGGGACTGCTTATCTGGATTCAGACTTGTGATTAATCTACATTAACATGGTTTATGAGAATGAAAGCAACTCCTCTTATAATTTTGCTATAAATAATCCCCTCACTTCTTCAATCGTAGATGATAGAAGCAAAATCTATGTTCGACTTCGCATTTACCTATAAGCCCCTTGTTTCTTCAATTGTGCTGCATAATTTTGTTACCAAACCTGTTAGGAACTTTTCTTCCATATATCTCTTTGTCATTGCCTTACTGCTTTGTTTGGGAGAGAAGGGAGGGGGAAGAAAATCAGAGGTGGGTGTAGAAAATTTGACAAAAATCGAATTTTTCTGGGAAGGGATTGAAAGGAAAATGTAAGATTTCTCCATCCACACTCATTGTCCTCCCACTCTGTCTCCCAGACAAAGTGGAAATTCCACATAAGCTCTTGCATAGTGGGATTAACCTGACTGCTTTTCCCATAATTTTCTTGGGGTACCATGGGCACATTTCACCTGCTTTTATTTGTCATTGTCCTATCTGAATGGATAGCACATCTCTCTTTCTGAAGATTCATAAGAAAATGAAATCCAGTTATATTGTTCAGTATGATGGGTTTGCCAGGCACAAGTTCCCCACAATGATCTCTTCTGACCTACCTTGGTTTTTCCGTGAAAAGCATTTTTTAGTAAACCTTTTGGCTGCCTCATCAGGTCAATCTGTGTGTTTATCACTACCTCTAATACTTTGTTTAGCATGATGGGTTGGCATATGCTGTGCTTCAATTTGAGTCATAGTGCACATGGTGTCTCCTCATTGATGTTTTGTGTTTGTCAACTCTTCTGAAGAGTGATTTGTCATGGCAGCAGAAATGTTTCAGGCATGAATCCAGCCCAACTCTGGAAGTTGTTAGGATTCCACATAGTTGCAATTATATTTTAATCCTCGTTTTAAGCTAATCTGGATTCCATAATCTTATAAGATGATAGTTTTTCTCTCTTTGAATTGCAGGCTAGAATTAAGGAAACTTTGCTGATCGAGAAGCTCAAGAAGTATGAAGTTCCTAAAGTGCAGGGTCCTGTGGTCAAACCGGATAATCTAACTGGCGAGGAACGGTTTTTCCTCAAAAAGATGGGCCAAAAAAAGTCTAATTACGCGCCTGTTGGTAGAAGAGGAGTATTTGGAGGTGTCATCCTTAATATGCACATGCACTGGAAGAAACATGAAACTGTTAAGGTCATTTGCAAGCCCTGCAAGCCAGGCCAAGTTCAAGAGTATGCCCAGGAAATTGCCAGATTGAGTGGTGGGATTCCAATTCAGATCATCGGAGATGACACCATTATATTTTACAGGGGAAGAAACTACGTGCAGCCAGAAATCATGTCACCTATAGATACATTATCCAAGAAACGGGTATGTCGCCTGACTTTGATATTTCTCTTCATTTAATATGTAAAGTTTCCACTGTATTAAGCATTGTCAACCCAACCATTAAGATGCTCTTGATGTGATTTAGATTATGAAATTGTACTGCCTGTATATCTCACATTTCCTTTTGACTTATACAGGCAATTGATGTACATATGCTAAACTCATATATTGTCCCTTGTCTTTTTAACTATTGTGGTCCTCTTAATGCTGTTGTTTCCATCTTCATCACTATTTGCTCATTTGGCAGTTTTAGGTATTCCTTCATTTTCACGAACGTTATTTAGGATTTATTTTGAAGTCGATATGAGAACTACTGATTCTTTCTAATCATCATCCTACATCAATTTGGAGGAAAATATTCTAAAAGGCTCAACCTTAACTCTTGCTTAATTGTTTATTCCTTGAGCTGGAAAGCTCCCCTGCAGTTTGGTGTTGTTACGACATTGAAAATGATCAAACATATTATTGTCCATAATGTAATCCTTCTGCTGCAAGAAAAAGCAGGTGATCTGCAGGCACAGAGCAGCGGTTGTAATATTAATTGTTGATACAAAGTAAGAGCGAGTCACGTGATTGAGAGAAACTAAAACATGATGGACATTTGAGTTTTTAAACAATGTGAGAGGTCACAAAATTGATCACGCTACAGTTAAGAGTGAAGTTTCCAGTATATCCCAGGGAAGTAGCCGATGGAATGATATGAGTTTCGGAATGATTTTTAGTGATTTGGCACTTTTTATTTTTTTAGTGATTTTTAATGATTTTTTGCCACACTACTTTTTGAATTCCTTGATTAAAAGGGTTTTACTGGGAACTTCTTGAATAGAGTTTTCTGAACTTGATTTAGATGTTTGTTTGTCATACTTTGCACAATACTTAGAAGCCTTATCATTTGCCATCCATACCAGGTAAATAACAAGCAGGCATACTTGCAAGCATTCTCACTTCTATAAAAGTCAAGATGCTTGTTTGGTCTAGGGGAGTACCGAGAAGTTACGTTTTGTATGTCTACTTATTTGTGGAATATCAGTAGTTGTCCCATCTGGTTTTCACTCCATTAAGAAAAAGCAGAAGAGTCATTGCAGCCTAGTATACGTTCTTATCTTATAAAACTATATCAAAGTACATGATTTTGGAGCCAATCCTAAGAGGGGTGCTAACTTTATCTTACATTTAAGCAATTGTTGCCTGGTAATATTGATTCTTTACTCTGGTGGTAACCGACTCCATGTCCTCTTGCAGGCTCTTGAAAAATCTAAGTATGAGCAGTCACTTGAGTCTGTGAGGCGCTTCATTGCCATTGCAGAGAAGGAACTCGAGCTTTACTACAGGCACACAGCACTATGGAGACCCAAATAGCAGGAATCCCATAGCAATCTTGGAAGGTCCAGTACAAGGTACAATCGGATCCAAGGAAGCTGAAAGCTTGGAGAAAGAAAGACAATGTGCGACAGACGACAGCCTTTCAAGAGATTACTCACCACTGGAAAGTGATTTTTCAGATCTATCTGAAACAGAATCGGAGGATGGTTCTGAAGATGACATGTCCATTTGTGAGTCAGATGCTGAATATGGCCACACTCATGATATCAGCAATGAAAGAGTAGGAAATTTTTCAGGCGTAGGAGGTCACCCTACCCATGACTTGGTGCGTTCTTCGTCTGCAGATAGTTCGAAGTTTGGCAATCATGACAAACTGATAGGAAAAACAGAGTGCATGAAATCATGATACTTGTGGATGTCTGATGCAGAAATAAAAAATATCGTTGCTATCTGGTTTGGTTGAGAGTTTTAAGCCTAGTGGGAGGTATCAGTAGAAACATAACCTCCTGCGTAGCCAAAGGGACGGCCATTTGCCAGGTCCACCTATCATCGCAAGCATAACCATAAAAAAAGATTTTAAAAAAGCATGAGCTATCATTAAAATATTATAAAGTTGATTTCTCCCAAGAATTTGATTATTGGGTGGTGCATTTTCGTGCATTTTCCCCTTTTTTTGGTAGTTCACGGGATGGTCGCCCCTCCAACAAGAAAAGGAAAAGGAAATGGAGAGATTTGATAGTATTGCAACTTGCAAATGCACTCTTTGGTTGAATAAATTACAGAAACCACTGTCTACAGGGAAAAATGCACATTCCTTTTCTGTCATCAAGATGCATATCACGTGAGGCACTCAAGAAAATTATAACAGGTATGTTTGAGGACACTAGAGATTTTCTGTTCATTTTTTCGTCTAAAATAGTCCACTGATAGGCACTGGGAGTCAAAATGTCTATCGCGGGTGTTGTAGTGAGAGGAGTTATATCAATCTTTGAATGTCATAAAAGAAAAGAGTCAATACGTGAGAGGTGATTGAATCTAGCCACATAACAGTACAAAACTTAGGAAAAAATATCCCGACAGTTCTCGTTCCACCACGCAGAAAACATTGCAATGATCTTGCTTCTAATTTCTAATTCAACTTTGCAACGGAGGCTGAATATTTGACCTGGAAAGAGAAAATAAGTGAACACAAAAGACGAATTGCTCTGCCAGTGCCAGCCAAAAATTGGACGTCCTTGCTTCTAGGACACATTGGAATTCCGCCAATCTCTCGACATTATTTGGCTTCTCTATGTGCTAATACAGGCTAGAAGTCAAGGGACCCGCCCTTAGAAGAAACAGAACAGCTCCCAGAAGTAGCATAGGACGTGCCACTTGAACCATCAACAGGAGCTTGATTCAAACATTCAAGCACCAGAAACTTGCGCTTTTGCAACTTTATGGAGAACGTTGCTGCTTCAAGAATGATAGGAACCTGAATAATGATTATGAATGTTACATGCTTATAAAAAGAGAAGGAAGGAAATCAATGTGGCAACATGAACTAATTAAGAAGGTTTAGAGAATATATCCTTCTGAGTGTACACATTATAATTTAACACAAATTTTGTCAAGCGACAATCTACACGCCAGGAGTTGTTTGATACCTGTGTATTAATACGTGCCACTTTGTGTACACTAAGAAGTCCAATCATGTCTTGGTAGCCCGTGAGGAGTTTGGCCAAGTCTTTGTCCTCATCTGGAAAAGCATTTGTCAAAATAAGCATTTACTGATGAACATTGTTTCTTACACTTGCTTATAAGTTTGGTTTTAATTCCTCATACTATCAACAAAATCAATTTTACCTTCAAAGTACTACAGTAAATTAAATCAGAAACACTATACTGACAGAGGTGTCATATAAAGAAAACTAAAAACATGGAGTGGTTGTCTGCAATCTGACGAATTTAGTTCGAGGCAAAGTTGATTGGATCAACAGTATAAAACTGAAATCCAAAATTGCGAAAGAAGTCAGGGAGTACAAGCGCCTTTTCTAATCCCATCTTTGATTAAACTAAAACTAGCAGGAGAGAAGAGGCAAGAACATATGATAAACCTGGGATTGCTCTGACTGAGAGCAATGTGTCTGCCATATGCTGCAATCTTTTAGAGAAAGAAGGAGAAAGTAGGGACGGTGGGAAGGACAGAATTACAACTGCATTCGAAGACCTAATCATGCTTCTCAGCGATCTTATGAATGAAAGAACATGCCATTCCTGGAAGAGAAACGTTGATAACAATAACATTAGACAGTGTCAAATAAAACAAGGCAAAGGCAGGACAGTTTCAGAATACAATATAAACAAATAGACCAAAGTTGTCCTTGGAATTTATCAAGGCCATCCTGAACAACTTCTAAATTCTGACTCACCTTGTCAAAATAGGTACATTGTGGGGCACAAAAAGATTGGATTGCAATGCGGCCAGCACCCAAAATGTTGCCATCAGTTCTGCAGAAAAAAGTTCAATAACCACAAGGATTCAAAGCTTTGGTAGAAGAAGATGCACAGACAAGATAATTTTAAAGGTAAAAATGCTTCAAACGGTTCAATTCCAGTTTCCAGACACCGAATGCTAGAGATAGACTAACTCAAATGAACCAACTTTTAAGGATGAAACAAAAATCAATTAGTGTTGCTAAATAGAAACCACATACTGTTGGCCTGGAAAACAAAAGCATATACAAGAGTACTTGGAAACAAACCTGAAAAACTGTTTTAGAAATGTTGTACAACGATCATGAAGAGCAGCAAGATCTGGAGAATCTTGAGTGCTCATACACTCTACGCGCTGTCCACTGAGAAACTGCCTTTGCAAGGGCTTCCGCAGATCAAACTCATTGCAGAACTCGAACTTATTATCTGCATGGCTACAGCGTAATGAACTCTCAACAATCTATCTCCAGCTGATTAAGTTATTCTTCTTCAATGTAATCAAACAGCATCTTCATTTAACTTATACGTCCTATAACAAAGATACAAGCTTTTGTAAATTCTAAATCAAAGGACTCATGTAATTAGTCACCTATTGCCTATAGGCCCCATAACATAAGGAGTATCTTGCAATTGAATAATTAATGGCATCATGTTTCATTAGGTTCCACATAGCAGATTGCAAAGAAAGGCCCATTACCATGGTATGGAATTGATATCCATCACTTGATTTTCATAAATGAATCAAAATTATGTGAAGAAGCCATGGTCCCAGGAGATCAAATCAAGAATCAAGAAATGGTCCATGCTTATTTCAAAGTAAGAGGTGAATCACTATCTTACTCTAGTCCTGACCAATGATAGGATATGAGCAGCCCAAAAATATGATTTTACCTCTTTGGCTATTTGAATTCGGCTGATTTTCTCCAAAATACTTCTTGTACTGCCAAGCAATCCGCAAGCCTTTCTCCTGCAAATTATAGATTAAGAAGCTCAGCGAACAATTTCATTTCAATCCACGTCAGTTATGGAAGAGTAAGAAAGGGGGGCACCTGTTCTGAATCACGGTCGAGCGGCTTATCATCTTTAGACGACACAGGACTAGGCAAAGTACCCAGAAACCCTCTCGGGTCTTTGGCAGGGCTTGCGTACAAAAGGGGTTGATTGAGAACGAGTCCTTGAGACATGAAATTCCTCAACAAGAGCATATGATGCGGCGCCTCCGGGTCTTCCATGACAACGACCAAACTCCCAAGAGGAAAGCCGCCTCCCAATATCTCTGAGAGTTTTGATCACAAGAGAAAGTTATACACCATGAGCACCCGCTGTAATAGAGCACTCCTAACGTAATATCGCCACTACAACATAAAAACTGGGAACTCACTGTCGAGGTCTGATATCCCAGAGGACAAAAAGAGAGTCCCGTTCGGCCCGCTCTTCACCCCCGGCACCTGGGGCGCTGCTGTAGATGGTACGTTCCTCGAGAAACTGCTGGCCCTCGTCTTGGGTGTAGCCATGGCTGCTCAAAGGCTCCTACTTTAAGCCACAGCAACGATCAGAATCATTCGTTCAAAGGAAGAGACCGAGACTCGGGTGCCCGGGGAATGAATCAAGCTTTATTCGGAAACCTGAAAAACACTAGAAAGGAAACAAAAGGAGGGGGCATCGCGGCTCCAGAAAACATAAGTTTCCGGCAAACGGGCATTTCGTCGAACACCTGGTGCGCCCAAGTAAGACGGGTAAAAATACGTACCTCGTCGTCAGCTTCTTGAGCTTGGGGCTACATGCATATCTGCAAGCACGCACGCAACGACGAGGTCGAGATCAAAGTTCTGCTCTTTCCAAGATGGAACTGAACCAATTCAACCGATCGAGCGCGCCGGAGAGCGAAGAGACGGGGTTAGGGCATGATGGCAGGAGAGGACGAAGGAGGTGGGCTTGTGTTCTTGTGGGTGGGCCGATCGCAACGCGAAGTTTGGATTTTTATGGTGATGGGCTTTTCAGTGAACTGGGCCATTAAGCCCATCACTCGTGGGCTTTGATGCCCCGTAGAGCGTCTTCAAAAGAAAGCGGACTCTGGCTGCATTTGAGTTAGATAGTGGTTTAGAAAACTCTTCTTGCAAAGGACTTCGGCTTTTTTTTTTTCTATTTTTTATTAATAAAACACATACCTGTCGCCAGCTACGGCGAGGGCCCCCCATTGGTGAGCCAGCTCTACCGTTGGGGACCATCGTCTGAGGTCACACAACCTCGGGTGGCCCTCAGCAACCCTCGGCGAGGGTCGTGCACCATAAGGCGGCCCCTCACAAAGGTCGCATGACTTCAATCAGCTCTTGCTGGCCCTTCATAGTCAGATTTGATCTTGCCAACCAGCTTTGCGTCGAGAAGATGAATAGTAAAAATGAGGGCAAAATGGGAAAAAAAAAAATCGGTGAGGGTAATTTTAGAAGAAAAGAAGTTAGTTAACATTAGAAATAGCCTTATGCAAATGTTTGAAGCTCATGACGAATGAGGACTTGCTTGAGCTTTTAGCTTTACCAAGGTCGGCATTTGGCCAAAGGGGTCACAATTAAGTTTGCCAAGTACCCCATATTTTCCCAAATGGTGGAGGTGCAAAGTCCTTTAGGAAAGTGGAACTAAAAGCATATGATTCTAGCGCCTTCCATTATAATTGGTGATTATATGGTTAGAAAAGGATCTATTTGCATGATGAGCTTTAGGGTCGTCGATGGTTGGAGAAGTTTTTCGCACATGCGTTGCAATTCACGGCTAACTTATGCGCGGATGCACTCCGCCAAGATGGGGGAAAAGCAAGTCCACGGATGCCAGTAGAATTCTCGCAGGCCACACCTCTAATTAGACATAATCTTAATGGCGGAACTTATGCCGCGTTTTGTTTGTTGTAATCGGGGTAGATAACACCCTTTGATCGGTTTTCTATTTCTTTGCTAATGCACGTGACGTTTCACTAGAAAAATGAAATGCGATATGCGTAGGTATCCGACCATGTTATCTAACTCACGTAGAAGGATTCTCTTCTAGCAATGATGCTACCAAAAGTCGCGTTGCAATTACAAGAAAACCCGGGACTGTCGTATGAAGTTGCTCGTCATGCCAAAGCCAGTTTGGGGGAGTAGCACTTTTGCTTAGGGGTCAGGGGTTTTAGGTTTCCTATAAATTTCACTTGAAACCTAGAATCTATTTATTGGAATAAAATTTTTATTTTTGGAATCCGAAACCTACTCGTATATTCTAGTAACCCGAAACCTATCCTATCATCGGGTTCAGGGTCGATTTCAAGGTCTATTCAGATTCTATTTATATTATTATTTGAACAATTACAATTCATTAACTATAATTTATATTTAAACACACAAAAAATATGAATATTAATAAAGTAAAATCTTAATCATAAAATAAAAACTCACTTTTTGATTATACATTTATCATTGAACGACATAGAATATCAGAGGATCGCCTGGAAACATGGACTAAGAAAAGCATTAGAACTTGTTCCGGGTTTTAAATTCCTCCAACTAAGAATGTAGAACCTATTCATCTAAATAGGTTTCTTATTTTTTATAACTTAGAACCTATCGTACATATATTGGAATTTGGAACCTACAGATTCCCACCGATCTGGTTCTTAGGTTTCAAATTCTACCTGAAACCATGCTTACCCCTACTTTTGCCACAGGCCATGGTGGTCATCGTCCGTTGAAGTATTCATGCCCTTTCATTTAGAGACGAAATTGGAAAAATGGAGAGAGTAAACCCCTGCACAGCTGATTTTGTTGACTTTTAAAACCCAGATTTACTTGAATAATCTCTAATTAGGCCGTGTGACTAATCTAATAATGTTGTCAACAAACACATTTCAGGAGAGAGAGAAAGAGGTTGGTGTTGTTGTATTGTAATGGCACCTTCCCTTCAAAGGCAAGGGAAGTTAGATTAGATCTGTCATCGCTTTTGCTTTGCAAATGCCATGGCCCATCCATGGAGCCCCGCATCCGTGCGATGGATAGGGACCAACCGGGCCATGGCAGGCTGTCCTCATCACTGCTCTTCACCTGTCACCTGTTGACTTGTGCCCCCTCCATCATCACAGTGTCCAACTTCATCATCCAAACACGCGCATTTATATATATATTTTTTGTTCTTCGAAATAAACATTAAACAAAAATCCGTTTATATACATTTTTATTTCTGAAAATAAATTTTGAAATATAATAAAAAAGTATAAAAAAATAATCATTTTTTTTTTTCCATAAATAATTCAAGAATCAAACCCAAATCATTTTCTTTTTTTCTTTTTTTTTCCTCCTCTTTTTCCCTTAAAATATTTTATCGGCCTTGATGATGGCGAGTTTGAGATGACGATTGTTGGCTTTAATGACTGCCACTGGCTAAATGAGGTTTGACAACCTAGCTAAAGTCTTGCCGTGGCTAGTCAAGGCTCGAACTCACCAGAACCCCTTGATGGTTAGATGAGGCCAACCTCACGGGGATCGAGCGAGGTTGAGCCTCGCTAGCTCTCTCAACAACCAACTAGTGGAAGAAGAAGAAAATGAAAAAATATAATAAAAATATAATAAAATTAGTTAAAAATTAAAAGAAATTTTAAGTTACAAAATAATTTGAGAATTATATCAAATGCATTTCTATTCCAAAAATATAAATTTTGTATAATTATCAAATGCATTATTTTGCTTAGAAATTATTCGAGGAAACATAAATGTTGAGATACATATCATTATTATACCATGTGTTTATAACTCGATAGCACGAATGACATATGCCATTCGAACAATGTGTAAAGCTATTAAAAATTGTTTAGCTCCCACCTAACATGTAAATTGCTTGACTCGACTCATTTAAGTTTCATCCCAGCGCGATTCGATTGCATATATCACTGGCATTGAGATTAGGCCTCCATTGCAAGACGTTGAAAGACAATTTAAGCCTCATTAAATCAAAAACGAGGCACCCGCGATTCAATTTACCGATGATCGAAATGTTTAGGATTGTTTATTTATGTCACAAGCGTGCTTATTACGGACACGACCGCGTGCAGATAAAAATATGGATTTTTCTCCGTGCTGGAAACACGTTAGATTTCCGACGTCATAAGGCGTTAACTTTTTATTATTCTCGGACATGTCATATGGGTGTTTTGAGTCTTGATCACCGGCACCCGCAGAAAACAAGAATTATAATAAAGAAAGATAGCGCCGTATACCAATTATCTTAATAGTCGAGCCTAGTCATGTGACTGGGACATTAAATTAAAATAGTACTCTTTCGCCATTAGATTTGGATGAGGTAGAGTGTGTGTATATATATATAAGTCAGACATATACCGTCATAGTATTTTGACATAGAATACTACTTGTGCATGCGACCAACGTTTTCGCCACATAAATATTTCCAATAAAAACAATAATTAAAAGACCCACTTGGAGATTTTTAATTTTATATTAAGTGCCCGGTGATTGTTGAAAAACCCAACACTTGCTGACAGAATTTGTCTCCTTATTTTTTATTTTCTTTTTTTGGCCCATGCAGAAATTGACTCTCTTGATTTACCCCCGAAAAGTTAAAATCTTTAGACATTCATTTGACCACCGTTGCGTAACCTCTCAAAAGCCTTGCATATGCGCGCATACCGTGTGCGTTTGGTTCGACTCTTGTAAAAATGTATTTGAAAATATGGTTAATACCCTGAAAAATCCCAAACTGGTACACCTGTGACAAATTTACCCCAAACTATTTTTTTGACTATGAAAAATTTCAAACCGGTACATTTGTGACAAATTTGATTATAAAAATCCCTAAATTGGTACATTTATGACAATTTTACCACAAACTAATTTATTCGATCGCAAAAAACCCCAAACGGTAAATTTGTGACAAATATACTCTCTGCTAAATTAGATTAAGCGTAAAATCTCAAATTGGTAACCGTTAACTATCACGTATCATTTAACTTAATAATTTGACTGGAAAATTTAATGAAAATTAACAGAGGGTAAATTTGTACCAGGTTTGTGGTAAATTTTTCAAGGGTATATCGGTTTGAGGTTTTTTGTGATAAAAAAAAATAGTTTTGGATAAATTTGTCACATATATACCAATTTTGGGTTTTTCAGGATATTAACTCTTGAAAAATGCAAAAAAAAAAAAAAATTAAGTTAGAGAGATTTTAACAAATGCGAATGATTTAAAGTACTTTTACTTAAAAGGAAAATCCTAAAACAGGTGAAGGACTCAGCGGCTGACAAGCAGGTGGCGAGCCGGTCCGAACGCCAATTATATTATTTTATTACTTCTTTTTGGGGGTACAAGTGAGAATGGTAGCTGAGATTTCCTACTTATATTATTAATTAGGAATCGTCCAAAACCAAAACTTTGATTCGTTGTAAAGCGAGGAAATGATTAAAGTTGGAAAAACCTTGGGCCACCACCACCCTCCCTCGAACCCCCAAATGCCGTTCGCAAAAACAGTGGGTGTCCCTAACCATACCACATCAGTAGTCGTGAACTGCCCTTGCGTGTTCTTATTTAGGCTCGTCCAAGGTTTAAAAAAAATATTAGATTTTTTTTTTTTTTTTTGAAATTAAGCAGGCTCGACTATCAATATACAATAAACGGGTCAAGTCCGATGACGGAAATTGCTCGTCCAAACTTGCCCATTTCATCCTTCAGGCTAATTGGACCTAGGCGGTTACTCTTCACTCAAATTAAAAAAGAAAAGTTGGTTTAGCTTAGGGTTCGTTCGTTTCGCGGAAAATGAGTCATTTCCGGAAAATATTTTCCTAGAACTCATTTTCCAGGAAAATGATAATATTTTCTAATGTTCGCTTAAAACCTAAAAATATTTTGGAAAATATTTTTTGGTGTTCGATAAGGAAAATATTTTCCGCTTCCCAAATTGGCGAGCGCGAGCGTCAAGCTCGAGGCTTACAGATCGACGAGCGCGAGTTTGAGATCGACGAGGAGGGTTTGGTCGATGATTAGCGAAAGAAGAAAATGGGAAACAAAAAAAAAAAAAAAAAAAAAGAAAAGAAAAAGGAAAAAGAAAAAAAAAGGAAATTAAAAATAATTCGAATAAAAAAAAAGAAAAAGAAAATTAAAAAATAATTCGAACGAAAAAGAAAAGAAGAAAAATAAAGGGGGAGGAGGAAGTTAGGATTTGTAGAGGTGTGAGATTTGGTCAATGAGGAAAATGTTTTCCACTTTTCAAAATTGGAAAATATTTTCCTCAAATGGAAAAAAAATTTTCCTAAAAACGTTGAAAATGGGAAAACGTTTTTCGGAAATTATTTTCCCGAAAGATTGCTAGCAATTTCTTGTAATATTTGTGTGGTTCAAGCCTAACCCACGAAGATGGGAAGCATCATCCATGCCGATTTTAATGAATGATTTCATCTCTCTTGATTAGTACGACTGGCATTGATAAAGTCATTGGGTGAATAGCTAACTGGCATGCTAAATGTGAAATCGAGTTATGACGTGACCCTCACGACATTGTGCATTCCTCTTTCTTGCTTCTTCTTTTCTTTTCTTTTTTTTCTTTTAGGGGGAGGGGGTCCATGGATGATTAAGTAAGAATTTCATTGCACGTTCCCCAATTTTCAGGGGACTGATTCATATGTACGCACCCACAATCAATCGCCGACTTAGACTTTCGATCGAGTGCTACCCTTATATTATATTTGTGCCTCGCTTTACACGTATTTGATATAGATGGGTATAAGTAGTTTAGGACTTTCATTTCACAACCTGATATTAAATTGAGAAGGCCGTCAGAACATTTCGAAAAGTCAAATATGCCACGCATTTTCACAGGCGGATAATAGAAAAATTACCAAAAAAAGTCCTAAATCTATTGTGTTTTTATTGATTCAATCATAAACATTTCAATTGTGTCGACTGAGTCATAAATTTTTATATTTTGTTAATTAAGTCCATTTAATCAATTTTGGCCAAAATTCGTTAATGCGGACGCCAACTATTTTACGTGGCATAATCGATGCCAACGTGAATAAATTTTAAAATATTTTTTTGAATTTATTTACTTATTCTTTCCTTTTTCCTTTTTTTTTTTTCCTTTTCTAATTTTTTTTCCTTCATTTCTTTTATTTTTTACTAAGGCCGGTGAGGTGAGAGTTTGATGAACCTTGTCAACCACAAGAAAAAAAAAAAAAATAAAAAAATAAAATAAAAAATAAAAATATTTAAAGTATTTTTAAAAATTATCCACATCAATATTAGCTACGTCACATAGGACGTCCAATATCTATATTGGTGATTTTCGGCTGAAGTTACCCAAATGGGCTAAATTGACAAATGCAAAAAGGTTACCAACTCAATTAGCACAAAGATTTATTATTGAATTAACAAAAGTATAATAGACTTGTAACTTTTTGGTAATATTCCCAGTGGATAACATATAATTGCATCTACAAAATAACTAGTTACATGATCCGAGGTTTGCACGGACAAATATTGATAAAAGTAATTTGACCAGTGTTTTTTTTTTATACTTGTGTTTATTCTCCTTTTTTATTAGGGATATGTTCAGCAAAAGTCCTAAAACTTGTCAAGAAAGTGCAATTCAGTTCTAAAACTTACAAAAAGTGCAATCAAGTCTTAAAACTTGTCAAGTTGGTTCAATTGAATCCTAAAGTTAACATCGTCAGATTTACTAATGGAATTTGCTAACGTTGCGCTAACGTCATATTTGAAATGAATTTTTATTTTTCAAATGGCTTTGTAATTTTTTTTTAGTTTTTAAATCTATTTTTTTTAAAAATGAATAAAAAATAATTTAAAAAATCCACGTGGAAAATAAAAAATCATTTAAAATGCCACGTCGGCATTTTTAACGGAAAAGACTAACGGTGTTAACTTTAGGACTCAATTGAACCAACTTGACAAATTTTAGGACTTGATTGCACTTTTTGTAAGTTTTAGGACTCAATTGCACTTTCTTGACAAGTTTTAGGACTTCGCCTAGGGGTGTGCAAAATACCCGGGAACCACCCGGACCGCCCGGAACCGGACCGGAACCGCCCGGAACCGGCGGTTCTTGAGGGAACCGGTCCGGTTCCCGGTTCCATTTTTTCGGAACCGGTACCGGTCCGGTTCCGGTTCCATGGGCGGATCCGCCCACCCACCCACCCGGACCGGACCGGAACCTTTTTAATATTAAAAAAAAAAATTACTAAAAGAAACCAAGATTAGATCTCATCTAGAAGTAGAGGTACCCTATGAGTCATCTTGAGGGTTTTTTCCCACCGCACTTGTTTTTTTTGTCATTCACGTGTAGGCGACTGTTATTTAATGTTGAGCAATTATCTATTAATTATTGTTTTACTTTTTGGAGATTGGAACTTGGAATTTAGAGCTCAAAACTTGGGAATCGGACCGGACTGGCGGTCCGGGAAACCAAAATTGTTTTGCGACCGTTCTACGTTGAAAACCCGACCATAGACCTCCTCCCCTCCTTCCCAACTCATAGACCCGACCGTTATATGTTGAAAACCAAAATTATTTTGCGTCAAGATCGGTTCCATGGATCCACCCGGGAACCGGACCGGACCGGCGGTCCGGTTCCCGGGTGGATCCATGCAACAAACGCTGGTGGATCCCGGTTCCAATTTTTCGCCCCGGTCCGGCGGTTCCGGTTTAGGTCGGGAACCGCCCGCCCGGACCATGCACACCCCTACTTCTGCCGTACATATCCCTTTTTATTATTAGTGCCGATACTTTTTTCATTATGTTATTTGGGGGTATCATCCATTGAGTATAGAAAATATAAAATATTGGTCAAATCGAACGTACATAATGCAGCTAAAAGTTTCAAACTTTGTTGACATAGACATCAATATGAATTTTTTCGGTACTCATATAATAGAAAAACTAGAAAAGAGGATTTTGAATAATATTAGCTTCGTCACAAATTAAATCTAATTTTTTAGAGTATATGGATTTCTTTACTTAATGATATATTCTTTAAATGGCATTTTCATTCACCTTCAATGGCAAAGTTAAAACTCTAAGTCATCTCTCCCTATAACTAAACCATTTCTAAATTCATGGTTATAGGCAGCCTCCTCCTCTATGGACCTTGAGTCCATCAAGATCAACATCCACTTTAGACCAACCACTTGCCATGTCGCGAATCAGGTAAATTGAAGTCACGATTAGAATAAAGGGAATCAGCACGAGCTGACAATAATCATGCATCACTTATGTCCATATTTCTAAAGGCACACCTTTCTTTCAAGAGGACTCGTGTGGCTACGAAAGGAAAGAATAGAAAAATGCACAATACAATAATCTTATGAATTTCTCTCTTATCTATTTTCTAAAATCAATATCAAACTATGTAGATTTCGGATAACATTATCTTCATTTTTAATTTCTCATAAATGTATTTGGTTTTAATAGATATAACCTACATAAATAAGTGGATTCCAAAGAAGAAAATTAAAAATAAACATGAAGTAGGTATGTATGTTTCAAATAAATCTAGTTGTGATTTTTTTCCTTAGATTTTTGTTGAATTAAATAAGCCATATCGTTCACTCTTATGTTTTGTTGAATCAATGAAACTATATGAATGCGGTTCAAGAATCTACTTTATTTGCAATTTGATAAGTTTTGCTGGATAGAATAGATTATGTGATTCATTTCATAAATGTACTTGATTTAGCTAAACAGAAAGCATGACATTATATCAAAAAAATCATCTCTTTTAAGAATATATATGAAGAAATTGTGCTTAAAACAAACTATATCCTTTAAGAGTATATTTGAGATACTTTCTTTTTATCAATTTTATTAAAACTTTAACTCAATGACGCATATATGTTTGAGGATGATAAATGAATAAGCTAACAATCACTGGTTGAATATGACCACAGGACAAAATTATGCCATGTGTTTTGCATGAGACCACATTACTTTAGGCCCAAGTCTCTAAATGAGTACTTATTTTCAATTCAATTTCGGCCGAACTTTTTTATCTAATAGAAAACCACCATTTTAGGTTAGGTCCAATTATGCTCCATTTTTTTTTTTTTTTTTTTTGTCTTTAGCTCCATTTCAAATTCTAGTCCAAATTCCTTTTATTTTTATGAAAAAACACCAACTTTCAATTAGTACCCAAATACAGTCATCGTCAAGTTTTCATCAAGTTTTTGCCAAGTGCATGTGAAATGATACATTGAAATTTGACAGTATCATTGGATGGAAACTTGAAGTGGGCTACATTTGAATATTGATTGAAATTTGGGGCTCTTTCATTAGACAACTCAAATTAGGACTTGACTTAAAATTTGTGTTTTTTTTTTTTTTTTTTTCAAAAAAATTTTTTAGCTAGAATAGTAACACAAATTAAAGTTAGTGTTCTTTTCTGAGACGAAAAAATCTGGACCTAAATTGATGCCCGACCTAAGTTTGTGTTTTTTAAGAGATAAAGGAACATACTTATTAACGTCAAAATTGAGGAAGAATTAATGGATAACAATCTTGAGCGTTGATCTTAACTTATAATCATTTGATGGACATACAAAAAAAAGTATGAGGACTTATACAAAAATCTCCAACTTTCAAGAACCAACATGTTATTTTGAATGATGATTTGTTGATTAGGTAACTCTAACCAAGTGACCACAGGGGATTGGTAGGAGCGTACGCGCCGCCGTCGCCGTTTCTCTTGGACAGCCAAGAGCAAGAACCGTGTATTGCACCGGAAGAGGGTGACCGAGTGGTCGAACATGGCATGCACAACCCCGACAAAGAAGTTCAATGGGCGCCGTCCGCGGTGGTCCGTGGAAGAGGAGGGTGTAAGGACCCGAGCCTCCCGATCATCCAGCTTCATCTCCTCCTCAAGGAACCTGAGGGGTGCCCTCTGTAAGGACCCGGGCCTCCCACTGTGTCGGGGTTGTGCAGCAGGCTTGTGCCACCATTTCGAGCGAGGAGAACGAAGTGGGGAGGATGCGTACAGATAATGTATTTTTTATTAATAGAGAAAGCTTTACCATATGTAAAATCAACGTTTTGAAATTGAATATTTCTTCATTAAGTTTGTACGATACCCATAACTTAAATGTAAGTTTCCACATTCGTTAGTAAGGTTACATCAACGAATTAAATTCTTCTCTATTAATCATGGATAATTTTTCCACATTTTTGGTCATTTTTCAAAGCCACAAATAACAAATCGTAATTGTAAAATTTGAACAAAGATGATAATCTACTAATTTATTATTAAAATGTTGGTAATTCTCTATATTGCTATTATTTTACTAACAATAATAGTAAAATTTTAAAGAAGTTGGTAATCAACTAATTTATTACTATGTTGGTAAATTTATTGTGGCATAGATATTTTACTAATCACACTTGTAAAATTTGAAACAAGTTGATAACTTACTTATCTAATAAAATGTTGACAAACTCTTTATAGTGTTGGTATGGTAGATTACTAACCACATACTTGTAAAATTTCAACAAAAATAATAACTTATTAATTTAATAGAATGTTGGTATATTTCTTATAGTGTTGGTAGATTAGAGCTAAAATTATTTAAAGAACATGTTCTCCGGGTGGGTTGAGATTGTATTGATGATAGATGATTTATGATTAATATGTTACTCTAAGTTCTATGATATTTTCCTAACATAAATTATGCATTTCCTGTTTTCTTATAATTGTGTACACATGATTTGTTATAAACTAGTAGGAAAGTGTTTTCGAGACGTTATTGTTGACTGTAATGAAATTACGATTACATATTTTATATGAACCTTATAGGGCGAATATAAGAACTGCAGTGTATAGAAGGAAATGTTCTGCAAAAATAGTACACAACCGCCATAACTCATATTAAACAATTTATCATATTATGATATTATGATGGACATTCTAAGTGATTGTTTATTTATACGCACGCATAATATTTAATGTAGTAAAGTTTAATCAGGCCAAGAGGGAGATTGATGGAAAAAATCTCGAAAATATTGAAAATGTCCCTGAAAGATTGACTAAATTGTTCATTGGTAAGATCATATCATATCTTTAAGTTGCTAGAATATTATGGAAATAACTGATTACTATGGAAACAACATATGCATGGGCCCAATTCCCTTAGAAAAGCACTAACCCTAAATCGAGTCTTAATCCTGACACGAAACCTTTTTTTATTTCAAATAAAAATGACAACTTTAACTTATGTCCCAATTTTTAATCAAACTTTTTCTGGTCTCATAAAACTATCCACTTTTAAGCGGTACCTAAATTTAGAACCCATTAGGCTGCCTTCAAATTTCCACTGAGAACACGTGGAATAACAAGTCTAATCTTTGACGGCATCTTTAATTAAATGGAAATGTGAGGGCGCCAGTTTTGGGCACCGACAAAAAGTGGGTACTTTTCCATGATAGAACAAAAAGTTGAGGCCAAAATTGGGACTCAATCTAAAATTAATGTATTTTTATGAGACAAAAAAGTTTGGCGCCGTAGTTAGTGCTTTTTCATATAACAAAGAAAAGATTTGGCCGAGATTGGGACCCGACTTAAAGAGAGGGCTTTTAAAGAGAAAAATAAAACAATTATTTCAAAAGATAGATGCTTGGCGAAATTATGCCATGTAATATAACTCATTTTTTTTATTATTTTAATTCATTTCAAATTTATTTAAATGGGTCAAATTTTGGAAACAAAGCTACATAAATATTAATAAGTTATGGTTAATAATTAAATTTTCAATGTTAATATTTACATTATTAATTATATTACATTATTAAATCAAGTAAACCAAGTGGGATTTTTTTTGTCACTCAATATATTTAATATGTTCTAAATTATAATCAATAATTAGCGGGAAGATATATTCTTTTATTTCTTATACACGTGGTGCCACGTCAGCAGATGGGTCCTTCACGGGACCGTAACGAGGATGGTATTTGATGCGTCTCAACCTAACGCATGTTTTCGTAACGGGGGAGAGTCTTTCATTATGGATCCATCGGCCTGGTCGAGGAGCCATGCAGATCAGCCCATGCAGGTCGCCGGGGACGCCGGGGAGCAGAGCCACCAGCTCCCGCTGCAGCCATCGCCGAGGCGGCTCACGAGCAGATCATGAGCACCTGGGACGAGGCGGACGTCATTAAAGTGAGCTACGACGAGCTGGTGTTCCTCACGGGGGGAGCGACGGGATCGACGATGAATCCGCGATGTCTCTGCGGCACCCCAACCTGAAACTTCTACTCGTCGCGAAGGTCAGTGGATCTGGAATTCCGACCGTTGACTTGCTGTTGTAGTCCCTGGTCGGCGGCTACAACAAACCACGTTGTTCCATGCGCCTCTTGCTTTAGGTGGGACCGTGGGAGTTTGGTCTGGTGTGAAGAGACAGTAACAAGGAAGTCAAGGAATCGAAACGACGAGAGATCGAGCACGTTCTTTAACAAATCATCACGTTAGTTCCAAAGGGCTTGACACTGAATATCAAATTCGAAATTGGGTCGTTGTATTTGGTTCACATTTCGTAGTAGCATCGTCGGAATGTCCCTAGATGGTGAATTATAAGTGTTGTAGTATTGGAAGGAAGCGTTCGGCATAAATATTGCACAACCACCATAACTGACATTAAACAATTTATCATATTTTGGTATTTTGCGGGACTAGGTATTTGTTTATTGTCATCGAGCATGCATAAATAATTAATATATTAAATTCTATCTCGAAAATATTTGGAAAGTCCCCAAAAGGTTGGCTAAATTGTGCATTCATCGTACCATTAAGTCGCCATATTTTTGTGGAAATAACTAATTACTATGGAAACAACATAAACATATTGGTTCATATGGAAATAACTAATTACTATGGAAACAACAAAACAGGCATTCCCTAAAGAGGCATCGACTTTAACTTGAGTCTCAATTTTGCTTTGAATTTTTTGTTTGTCTCAAAAAAATTCAACTTTTGCTCGTCTTCCCATTCGAAGGCAGACCTTTTTTTTGGTCTCATAAAAATGCATTTACACATACTTTTAGCCGATAGTCAAATCTAGCCTTCATCAAGTATCCATATCTCTTGTTAAAAAAAAGTATCCATCTCTGAACCCAAAAAAAAAAAAAAAAGTATCCATCAATTAGTACATCTTTAGCGACACGACAAAATTGTAATGACATCATTAAATGGAAATTTTATAGGGGCCATATTTGACTATTGACTAAAAGTTGATTTTTTTTTATGAGATAACAAAAAGTTGCTCGAGCCAAAGATGGTGCCTTTCTATAAGACAAAAAGGTTGAGCTAGAATTAAGATGCGCACTAAAATTGTTATTCTTTTTAGACAAAAAAAGAAGTTTGATCTAGAATAGGATTTGACTTAAAGTTGGTGTTTTTAAAGTAAATTATACCCATCATTGTAAAAGTTCTTTTGGAAAACTATGCCATATAATATAATAATTATTTTTTAATATTTTAATTTCATTTCATGTTTATTTAAATGGATTGAGAAATAGGAAAACAAAACTACGTAATTATCAATAAGCTACGATTAATCATTATTTTTTAATGTTAAATATATACATGATCAATGATATTACATTATTAAATCAATTAAAGTGAGTGGAATTTTATAACTCGATAAGGTAGGCATAGTCTATATTATACTCACTTATTAGCATGATGCGATATTTTATATCTTCTATTGCTACTTTACCCTCGTATTTTTTTACTTTTCGCTTTAACTAATGTTATCATCACCTTTAAATGAAGGGAGTTGGTTGGTTCCCATCATGCAATAAAAAAAGATATATCTTTAGGCTTTGTTTGCTTCTTGGACCATAAACTCTGACCCAATATACAATGCGATCTTTAAACTTTTAATTTATTTAATATAATCTCTAAACTTTTGTCATATATTCAAACTAATCCCTAAACTATATGAAAATATTAAATATTGTCATTCCATTAATTTAAGTTTAGGGACAACATCGAGCATTTTCATATAGTCTAAAAACTAGTTTAAACATATACCAAAAGTTCACAAATTTAAAATTTAAGAACCATATTGAGCAAATTGAGTCTAAATTCAATGACCATTTATATCATTATTCTCAAAATATTTCATTGCCCACGAAATTGTTTGACATAAATTTTTAGTGATAATAAAAATATTTTCCATTGACTAATTAGTTCAAATGATACAAGCTATTACTTTTTAGGAAATTATTCATCTTTCGCAAAAGAAAGAGAGACTTTACGAGCCATTCCATCATGCGCGGAATCTTTAACTTTTGCTCAAGCAGCTTCCTTAACATATAGTTATGTGCAGTATATTTTATACTTACTCAGTTTATCAACAAAAAGCAATGAGAAAAGGTGAAACTTTTACCACTGGATGGGCGATATACGAAGCGAGAGTTTGGATTCTTGCATGACGGCGACAAAAGGGTATTCATCGATTCGGTTCGCGCGTCAGCTTCGTTCGTCTTCCCCGCACGCAGAAACGTCGCATCTTCGCCACTCCCTGAAGGGGGAAAAGATGATAAAAAGGTTTTCTTTCCATGGGCGAGAATCTTCTCAGGGGGCCTTTAGCTTCCTCCCGGATGAATCTTATCTCGACGTTCGTGTTCCTCTTCATGTTCGGCCACGGAACTGGAATGGAATAAAGCTGAAGGCGGTTCGAAATAGGGTTCTGCACGTCTCGTGTGAAACCTTTGGGGAAAGGTGAATGCGATGGAAAGAGAATTCAAGATGTAACAGTTGAAAGAGAAAGGAGAACGGGCTGCGGTTGAGTTGCTGCTGCTGCTGCTGCTGCTTGAGATTATGACTCTCTGGATCTTGCAACAAATATGACATTCAGCAGCGCCCGAAGCTTAATTGGCCGACGGTTGTAGCCACAATTATTAGGTGTTTTGTTTTTTGGTAGGGCACAACCATTAGGTGTTGTGGTCACCTAACAATCAAAATCAATCTCTCTCTCTCTCTCTCCCTCCGGCGCATGTGGAGGGCGGGTTCTGATAGAGCACCTTGGCGAAGTGACTGCGGATGTAGTGGTTGCGGTGAATTTTCGGGTCATCCTCTCTCTCAGGTGGTGGGTTCAGATTGAGCATATACCAATTAAGTTCACAAAATATTATGACCGTATATTATATGATGTGACATTGATATTCCAATATTTTATTTTTCTTTTTTTTTGGTTTTAGCAATATACTTCACCTATAAGACCCACTTGATAATATGTTTAGATGAATTCATCATTTACAAATGTCGTGAAAATACGATTGACCCACAAAACCCATTGAACCTGAGTTTTCTGATTGGTGAATTTTTCAGTGAAGGTCGCGACATGTGGTGACAATCAATCGACCTGAAACGGAAGATGAATATTAAGTCGAGAAGGACCCATCAATCAAGGAATAACTGTAATAGAAGGTTGGAAAGCAGTTACTTATTATTTCCAGAGTGATGCGCAAGTTAAAAGGCCGTTATAGATTATGGTAGGAAAAGATTGTGAACTCATAATGGAATGACTCATTAAAAGATACAAGGGACGTTACATGCAAACTTATCCTCGAGGCATTCAACACAGACAATGTGCTTCGTTCAACTTTAATGAAGAGACTCATTAGATTTGAAAGGAGATCACTTCGATTTTGCTTAAGTTTTGAAGTTCAAATACGAATTAGATTAGGCTTCCTAATTCCAGCGCTCGTCTTCAAGCTTTCCAACCATGTCTTGTAACCTTTTAAACTTTTCCTTCGCATTTCATTAATTGCCACTTATAACCAAATTACAGCTAGATTCATGTGAAACCTCGAATTGGAAATGAAATTCCATTCCCTGGATTTGTTTGTTTGGGCTTTTAAAAAGTCAAAAGCAATTTTTCCCCTTCCCCTATCAAATTCAACATATCATCCAAATTTTAAGAGATTACTAAAAAAAAATGTACACGCGGATCTAAATATTATGACAATACCATTTTTAGAGTTTTTAAATACAGCACATTGAAAAAAAAGTCAAAATGCATGCCCCACTAAATTTGAAAGAAAAAAGAATAAAAGATAAAAGATAACTCCATATGAATCTAAACCTAGAAATATAGTTGCGTTTTGCTTATCAACAAATATCATCTTTTCCCGCAATCCGGCGGTTCTAGCGTCTCCATCAAGACACGTGTAAAGCAACAACCGCAACATCAATATCCAAAAGTATCTATTTACGGGTTGTTCATCTTGTTACCTCGAAAGTTTTGGTCACTGTTTACTGCCCTGATCTTTTGTTTGGTCTGTTATTGTTATGATTGGATAAGTCCGTTTGTTATTAATTATCCTTTCGACAAATCCCTCTAAAAATTTCCATAATTCCAGCAGATTTTTTAATTATTCGAGGGGTAAAAATAAAATAATGGACCAGAAAAAACCGCAAGAGCCAATAAATCCTATTTTGGATTTAATAGATAAGCTCGATTTTATCCATATTTATCCAAATGATATATTTAACCGACCAAAAAAAAATTTTGATATATTTAAAATTTCCCGAAATCGGAATTTTTGTTATTCTGGTTTCCTCGTCGTATCTCTCTCCCGATTCGACTCAACTACTTCTTCCTTCTCCCCCGCTATAAGTAAGCCTGAAATCTCCCTAGATCTTCTCTCTCTCTCTTCTCCTTTCTCTCTCTACACATACGCTGTTTCTCTCTCTTCTCGCCTCCTCTGCAAATCCATCTCCTTCCTCCTTCGAACCCTCCACCCGCGATCCCGATGGCTTCCCACAGCAATGGCGGCGCCGGCGGCAAGGGCCTCATCGTGAGCTTCGGCGAGATGCTCATCGACTTCGTCCCGACCGTGTCGGGGGTCTCCCTGGCGGAGGCCCCGGGGTTCCTCAAGGCCCCCGGCGGCGCCCCCGCCAACGTCGCGATCGCCGTGACCCGCCTCGGCGGCCGGTCCGCGTTCGTCGGCAAGCTCGGGGACGACGAGTTCGGGCACATGCTCGCCGGGATCCTGAAGGAGAACGGGGTCAACGGCGACGGCATCAACTTCGACCAGGGGGCGCGGACCGCGCTGGCCTTCGTCACGCTCCGCGCCGACGGGGAGCGCGAGTTCATGTTCTACCGGAACCCGAGCGCCGACATGCTGCTCAAGCCCGAGGAGCTCAACCTCGAGCTGATCAGATCTGTAAGTGCTCCCGGTTCCTCCACCTCCCTCGATCGATCGATCGCTCGAATCGCTTGTTCGTCCCCCTCCTCCGCTCGCGCTGCTGATTCGCCGTGCATCGCGTTGGGATCGAGCTTCGGGTTCCGGAATCTGGGCCCACCGTCACGTGGGGCTGGACCCCTTGCGATCCGAACACGTCAACGCGTCCCGCGAACGTATCGGACGGCTCGAATTGGAGCGTCGGCATTGCGGATTTTCTCCTCCTTCTTCTTCCCCCCCTCGAGATTCCATCAGATCTCTCTCGCCCCTTTCGTCGGGGAAACGGAGAGCGAGTGAGGCCACGCGAGGTGTCCCTCTCGCCTCCGACTGTCGCGATCTCACGTGCATGTCGCGTGACGGCATTCTGGGTGGGACCCTTTGGTGAATAATGCCTTTCCGGGGCCCGTTGCGGGCCCCCGGATGATTCTTTTGGGAGAGATTTTTGGTCTTTTTCCTTTTTTCCTTTTTCTCTCTGATGACCAATATTATCTCTGTCATTTTTATAAAATAAAAAATCGAGATTCCGCCGATAAACAGTTCGAACTGGACTATGCAGTCGGTGATGTGATATTTATCGTCGATTTGCGAATTTTCGGGGGATTTATTTTTCTCGTGCGTCGGATCGCGCACGCTTCTCCGTCAAAGCTTTGACTTTTGGTTGGCGTCTCCTGAACTTCGGCGGGCTCTCTTTCTTGACCAGGCCTCACGCCCCTCTTTTTTTTTTTTTTTTTTTTTCTGTAAATAAACTGGTTCATCGTTATGAGTGATGAAGATTTTCTTTTAAATACTGTTGTGAAGAATTACTTGATAATCAACAAGGGGTTGTTTTCAGAACTTCTATTATTGAGGAAAGGCGTGGTTTTTTTGGTGTGGGGGGGGGAGAGATGAACAGGTAAGATGATAGTGACGGTGGTGATCTTTGTGTTTGAGATCTGGGTCCCTGATCTGATTATCCTAGAAATTTGGCTTCAATCGAAAAATTTGATGTGATGGGTCAGGTGGATTAGTACTACCGTTGATGAACCGCGTGGCCATTGTGATACCAAACGATATTTAATGTTGACATTGGATGAACCCATGAAAGAATATAAGTCTTGAAGATTACCTGCTGTTGGCACCATTCTTAGGACTAGTTATCTGACTTGTTTGGGGTTCATTAGCCTTTTGTCTGTGACTTTGCAAAAGACGGAAGTTTAAGTTTAAGAAAACATAACCTTACATGGCGAAACTAGCTAGAGTCAGAAGCCCCTGTAATTATTGAAATTTTCTTGAAGATGAGATTGGCATGCTTCATGTATCGACTCCAATATCACCTGTCTTTATATATGTATTACAACGTTGGAAAATTTCAGTGACGGTAATTTTGATTGACCAGAAATCCTCAGTCTAACGTGTGTTTCTTAACAGGGGAAAGTCTTTCATTATATATAAATCTGACGTGTGTTTCTTAACAGGCGAAAGTCTTTCATTATGGATCCATCAGTTTGATTGTGGAGCCATGCAGATCCGCCCATCTTGAAGCAATGCAAGCTGCCAAAGACGCTGGGGCTCTGCTCTCCTATGATCCAAACCTCAGACTACCATTGTGGCCATCACCTGAGGAGGCTCGTGAGCAGATCAAGAGCATTTGGGACAAGGCAGATATCATTAAAGTGAGTGATGCTGAACTGGAGTTCCTCACAGGGAGTGACAAGATTGATGATGAAACTGCAATGACATTGTGGCACCCCAACTTGACACTTCTCCTTGTTACTTTGGGTGAGCACGGTTGTAGATACTACACCAAGGTCAGTGGATGTGAAATTCCTACTTGTCACTTCTCTTTGCAAGACTATTGACTTCTTGTTGTAGTCCTTTGTGGCAGCTACAACTAACTATGTTATTATGCACCTCATACTTTATGTGGGAGGTTGGTTTGGTGTAGAGAGAGAGAGTAAAAGGACGGTCTAGGAATTGAAACTATAGATCAAGCACATTTTTTAACAAATTATCCTATTAGAAATTGTTCAACACTAATATAAATTTAAATTGGGTTATTGTCTTTCAGTCATATTTTGTAATAGCAGCATTGGAATATGCAACAGGAAGCATATGGAGTTTTTCTTTCTGTGTTATAAATGTGCAGACAACTTTATTTTAGCAGTTGCTGTTGGCAATCTTGCTCGGTGTTGCAGGAAAATTTTGTTTCTAACCGATGTATGTGAAGTGAGAGTTATATGAAAAGTAATGTCCTTATATGACACAACGCCCTACTTGGATGTCCTATCCTGTTTTGTTGGGGTGCGTGGATAGGTTGGTATGATCATTCTTGGATTTGTTCAGAGTTGGCTTGAATTTATTATATCTCATGCAGCCAACTGTGGATTGAAGCCGTGCCCTCACTGTCTGTCGTGTGATTGTGGTTATGTATCTGTCGTTCTCCTCTCCACTCCGATATATTATTCTGCTGAACTTCATATATAAAAGAATAACAAGTTGCTGAACGATGAATTGTTGTGGGAGCTATGAAGTCTTATTTAAATTTTCCTTGGGAAAATTAAAAATCACCGGACCACTAAAGTTTCCTTATGTTTCTGCCAAAATTCAGCATTTTCATGGACAAGTGGAAGCATTCCATGTTAACACGGTTGACACAACCGGGGCTGGTGATTCCTTTGTCGGGGCACTCCTCTGCAACATTGTTGACGACCACTCCATTCTCGAAGTATGTATCGGACTACATTTCCGGAACAATGCTCGCTTACTATTCTGATGAACTCCTTTATAAGCATTGGGATTTGTTGGATAACGTGCATATTGTCGATTTGCAGGACGAAGGAAGACTGAGGAAAGTCCTGAAGTTTGCGAACGCGTGCGGAGCCATCACCACCACCAAGAAGGGAGCGATCCCCGCCCTCCCGACTGAGGCCGATGTCCTCAGCTTGATCGATGGCGCGAAATAAAGCATTCGAACAAGCTCCAATTCTTCCATTCTCTGATTTTCCCTTAGGACTAGTCGTTGCTTGCTTCCATTTTCAATTGAAGAGAGTCTGGTTAGCATTCCTGCTGCTTCCGTATTCCCATCGCTCCCCTGCGTATGGTCTCACAGACTCCTTTGCTTTCTTAAGATATATAAATAATCCTAATAAAATTTTTGGGCTTGTGGGGGCAGTAAGCACGCCCTCATCTCGTCTGACTTTTGCCTTTGTTCCTCCTTAGTGGTGCATAGCCATCATTGATGTCGCTGGTCTAATCCTCTTTCACTTTTACTTTTCATTCAATTCAAATGAGGTTGGCTGCTGGTTGTCTTGTTGAAATGCACTACCTAATCTGGCGTCTGCGAGAGATCTCCTTTAAAATATAAAAACGTGGTTTTTATTATCGTGAGGTGGTTGGCAGGCGGCCACTAGGGGAGCGAGTAGGGACCCCGTGCTGGTTTTGGTTTTGGTTTTGGCTTGAAAATGTAGGAAAGCATTAATAGTCAGTCAACTGCATCGCGAAACGTGCCCACCTACCCAACTTCGACCCCACGCCCTGTCATCTCCGCACGTTGCCCTTCTTCTTATCTAGTCAATTTGAATTCAGTCTCTTTGGTTTTACATCTGATTCGAGTGCACAATTGATAAAAAAAAATATATATCGAAACTCAGCGTTAGATGACATGCATTTAAATGGAAGTATATGAATCGAGGCCTTGTCAAAATAAAGTTGTATGCGTACGCTTCTGCTTCTAGTCCTCACTATTGGCTCGCGAGCCATTCTATTGTGCGGGTTAGATGTGTAATCTTTCCTGGAAGCGGATGTTTATATGGTTTAATATTAGGGGTATGACTTATTAGTTCCCATTCCGCTTGAATGTTAAAAGCATGCGACGTGATGTAAGGTACACGCATACTACGACTTAAGCATGTGCTCATTTTGTGATTTTTGTGTAACCAATTCACAAAATATTTTCATCAACCATTAACCTACTTATGATAAATCGCTAAGTTCGACTGGAATTTGAGAGGTGGAGAGATAACGGGAACAAAGAAAATACTTGATGCATGCCAAGGAAGTTGGTGGGTTCTGGGCTGTTGAGTCTAGAAAGGATAATTCGATTTCCTTCTTTGTATTTATAGTCATGATATTTATCCTTAGGACTAATATATGTCAAAAAATAAGGATAGTCTAGGAAATTGAAAGAAAATTGCATTTCCTTAGATATATGAGGGCTTAACTTGTTGCGCGAGAAACAGAAATAGTATTTCTTTTTCCGTGTATGCTCGGGCTCTTGTAATTATAGAACCTCTCTCAAACTCATACCAATTAATTTTTTTATATAATTTGCAAATGTCCGAAATGATAAATACTAGATTATTATTTCATGTATTATATTCAGTTGTATACCAAACCACATTTCAAATAAAATAAAAAAAAGCGTTGTAGGGTCTGTTTGTTAACTTATTTAATAATGATTGATTATATTATTTTGTTCTTGAAACCAAAAAAGAACATAAATTTATTGGTAATTTTTTTATTCTCGACAATAAATTTGTTCCCAGTAATAAATTTGAAACGGAATCAAGAAGTACAAAATTGCTTCTTTGTTTCAGAGAATATTTCCAGAATCAAGCCCAACCTATTTTTTCTTTCTTCTTTTCTTTTCTTCTTTTCTCCTTCTCTCTTCTTCACTCTTCTTCGTCCTCTCAGCCGATCACTGGTCACTGCCAACTGCCGCCACCATTGTTGGTGGTGGCCAGCGACCGGCCACAAAGAAGGAAGAAAAACAAGAGAAAAGGAAAAAGAAAAAGAAATTAAAAATATTTAAAAAATGAAAAGAAACAAAAAAAAAATGCAAAGAATTCTACCAAACATATTTCTATTTCGGAAATAAAATTTTTAGATAATTACCAAACGTCTCCAAATGCTCAGAAATTGGTTATTGGAACAGAATAAAAAACAATAATTTCTAAGTGAAAATTGTTTTGGGAAACAAAATGACTACTAAATACACCCTTAAAGGAACATTAGTGTGTTTTGAATTACTATCTATTTTTCGTCCCTGTGAATTTCAATAAAAATATATAATCCGTAACAATTTGTTTTAGCTTTTACCGAATCACGGGATCAAACCACAATGAGAATAATAAAAAAAACCCGTGCAATGCACGAGATTGGAACTGGTCATTATTAAAGAGCGACACGCTCAAAGGGGTTAAAATAAAAAGTCGGCAAAGCCCTTTATTTAGTTCCGTAGAGTATACTTGCCTCCTTCCTTCATTTCTGGAGGCCACTGCTTTAAACTGCAATTAAATGATTAAGGGCAATTTGTCTTTTTAGTGAAAATATGGGTGGATTAAGTATTAATACAGGGTGAAAATAGCACCACCCTATTTATAACTTCCAAAACATATGTATGATGGTAAAGAAGATTGAAGCATTTTCCCTTTGTTGAAACATTTTACGGAGTAAACCAAATTTCAAGAGACAATACATGCAAGAAGAGGAAACGAATTCGCTACATGTAATTAGTGCCACATTAGATTTGATTGCAATAAGCTACTTCAAATCTAATAATCTAAGATTAAGACGTGATACCGGACGTTAAGCGGGCGGACTTGTGGAGTATTGCCATGACATTTGGAGGAAATCTTCCATGTAACATCTTTAGGACGATGTTCGTCATGGCATTGAATCTCTCGTATTATTCACGAAAATATCCTTTACAACCTTTTTTACAGTCTTATTATACAGGGGTTATTTAAAACTATTAAATTGCATAATCCCCGATTTGCAGTAGCTTGCAAAATGAGATATATAATTTAAAGATTATAAGATTGACAGAATCGCCATTTTAAGTATCCTTTATAAATGGCAGGTTATATTGACAAATTAGCCATTTTAGGATACTAGAATAAAAAGAAAAAAGAAAAAAAAAAGAATTCATTAGGTAGTCTAGTCCATCACAATGATCACATTATTTTGCGAAAGTTATGCATTAATGCGGGCAATAGTTTGTTACAAATCCTAGAGCGGAATAACTTGCGGCTTTGAATAATTACCAAGGAAAAATTACACTTGACTAATAGGGAAGATTTTAATTCGTTGGTATAACCTTACTAAAAATGGTGGAAAATAATCCAAAAAATCATAAACTTATTATATTTTTGTCAATTTAATCATCAATATTTCAATTATGCCAATTGAGTCAATCCAACTAGTTTTTGGCCGAAAAGCTAGCAATCCTCCACGGTACAGCCTACCATTCCCGGCCAAAGTTGTTAAAAAAAAAAAAGAAACAAAGAAAAGAAAAGAAAATTAAAGAGAATAAATAAATTAATAATTCAAAAAAATTAAAATATTATTAAAAATTATTCATGTTAGCGCCGACCATGCCTCTTGCCAGCATTTTCAAAATTGGTCAAATGGACTCAATTTACAAAACATGAAAATGTCTATGACTCAATTGGCATAATTAAAAAGATTAAGACTAAATTGATAAAAGTATAATAAGTTTTAAGACTTTTTTAACAATATTCTTCATCGAGTTGATTGGGAGTCAGTTTAGTGCCTTCGATCTTATCATTTCTATTTCTTTCATTACCCCATATGGATAGAACAATGGAATGATTTGATTTCACCAATTTGACAAGATCCGATTGTGCTTCCACAACAAATTTTGAGAATCCCGAGGCACTCATCCCATTGTACAAATTACCAAAAAGAAGATTTTGTCATAATATATTTTATAAGGATTAAAATTATTTCCATATCGGTCACGATTAGGACTTGCTTTTGTTGATGATGCTCGTTGTGGCGACGAATCTTCCATGCCATACATAAACATTTCTATTGCAACCTTTCTTTTCCGTCTTATTAAACAGATGCTATTTAAAACCATGAAAATTTTAAAAAATCGCCATTTTTTCAGGAGCCTACATAATAAGTTATGTGCTTTAAAACGATAAGATTGACAAAATCGCCTTTTTAAAGTAACCCTCTATAAATGGTATATTATCTTGACAAAATAGACATCTTATGGGTATGATTTATTGGTTCTCGTTCCGCATAAAGGTTAAAAGCATGCGACGTGATGTAAGGTATATATGTACTACGACTTAAGCATATGCTCATTTTGTGATTTTTGTGTAATCGATTGGCAAGATATTTCTATCAACCATTGACCTACTTATGATAAATCACTAAGTTCGATTAGGAATTTGAGAGGTGCTGAGATAACGTGAGGCAAGAAAATACTTGATGTATGCCAAGGAAGTCGGTGGGTTCTGGCTAGTTTAGTTTAGAAAGGATAATTCGATTTCCTTCTTTGTATTTATAATTATGATATCATCCGTAGGAACAATATATGTGAAAAAATAATTGTTTGAGGATATTCTAAGAAATTGAAATAAAACTGCATTTCCTTTAGAACCATGAGGGCTTAACTTGTTGCGCGAGAAACGGGAATAGCATTTCTTTTTTCGGATATGCTCGAGCTCTTGTAATTATTGGACCTCTTTCAAACTCATACCAATTAATTTTTTAGTATAATTTGCAAATGTCCGAAATGATAAATATGAGATTATTAATTCGAGTATTTTATTCAGTTTTATACCAAATCACATGTTGAATTTTTTTTTTTTTAAAAGGTACTAGGGTAGGGTAGGGCCTGTTTGTTAACTTACCCAATAGTGATTGATTCTATTATTTTGTTTCTGGAAACAAAAAAAGAATAAAAATGCGTTTGATAAATTTTTTATTCCCGAAAAAAAATTTATCCCTGAAAATAGATTTGGAACAGAACCAAAAATAAAAATTACGTTTTTGTTCCCGGAACAATTCCAAAATCAAATCCACCATATTTTCTTTTTTTCTCTTTTCTTTTCATCTTTTCTCATTCTCTCTTCTTCTTCCTCTCTGTCGGTCACCGGCCACTGCCAGCCGCCGCTGCCGTCACTGTTGACGATGACTAGCGACCGGCCACAAAGAAGGAGGAAGAATAAGAGAAAAGGAAAAGAAAAAAAGAAAAAAGAGAAAAATAAAAATATAATAAAAGTATTAAAAAAATTTAAGAGTCATACTAAAGTCATTTTTATTCCAGGAATAAAAATTTAGTCGATCTACCAAACACTTTAAAATGCTCAGAAATTATTTTCGGGAGCAAAATGTTACCAAACACACCCTTAAAAGAACACTAGTGTATTTAGAATTACTATATATTTTTCATCCCTTTGAATTTTAATAAAAGTATATAATCCGTAACAATTTGTTTTAGCTTTTACCAAAATCCAACCAAAACGAGAATAATCGAAATACCCGCGCGATGCACGAGATTGGAACCCATCATTATTAAAGAGACATGACTAGATGGTCATGCTCAAAGGGATTACCTTTTAATTTAGTTTTGTGGAGCATAGTTGCCTCCTCCCTTCAGTCCTGGATGTCCGTCCCTCGCACCTCCGAGGCAGCACCTTCTGTCCCGGGCGCAACAGATTGGGAACGCTGTGGCGCCGGGGATTGCCGATGCCAAGAGCGCTAACAAGGCGACCACGGCCAGCTTCAACAGGAGCCTCATTGAAAAAGTTGCAGCGTCCATTATTATGGAAAGGAAGGGGGATTTTTATTTTATTTTATTTTATTTTTTTTGGGTTTTTTTTTTTTTTTTAGGGGCTTTGCTTGTTGAAGATGTATAGGACCTTGGAGATCCCCCATCTTTATGTAGGTAAAAGGAAGAGGTGGAAGACGATTAGATGCATTTATGATTGCATTGAAGATTGCGTTATATTTGGGAGTTTTGAATTACTTCCTTTGCCAAAAATACGTTATTTGTAGGGTAGCACTATTTTCACCCTTATATGATCAAAGTGGTGGCCATTTTCTACTTCTATATAGATTTTCGTTGCATAATTAATAATTTCACATTTTTTTTTTTGCATTTATTGTGGGCATCATGCTCGCTTTTTTAATCTTGGATTTAACTTTTGTAGAAATTACTTTTATTGAATTTTTTCTTTTCAAGAAACCTAATTCTATCCTACTTGGTGAATAAATTTATTGATCAATTGTCAAGTAAAATGTAGAAAAATTTCGACATGGACAATTTTTTACTGTAATCAATTATTTATTAACTTGCACTTTTATTGTGCATATCAGCATTACCTTTTCTTATTAATCGTCATTTGTATACATGAACATATAATGGGATCATAGGATGAAATAAAAAAAAGACCCCCTTTAAAGATTTTTCAAAATATAATCACAGGTGCTTTTTCCAATGGGAAATTTTAAAAGGCAAAATTCAATTAAAACAATTGCATTAAATAATAAATTTTTAAATCATCATTTTGAATTGATAAAAACTTACATTATTCATGAAATGTTTATAAGAAAAATATCAAGATTTCTCGTTATACATAACTTTTTCACGTCAATGTTTTTAGTGTATTACTAGATACTCGTAAAATGTCTTTACATGCTCTATGTCAAGATATTTCACAAATGATAAGGAAATTAAAAAATTTATTTGATGTGTTAAATTAAGAGACTTTATATATATTTCTTTTTCGACAAAACTCATATATGCGGAAGTAAATTCTAAAAATAGAAAAGGAAACATAGTGCAATTAAGATACATGAGATACCCACAATTATTAAAAATAAAATATATGAAATGTTTTAATTATGGCAATTGGATCTTAAATAAATAAAAAGTGGGGCCACCATTTTAAATTGCAATTGAATGATTAAGGGCAATTTGTCTTTTTAGTGAAAAATGGGTGGATTAAGTATTAATATGGGGTTGGAAATAGCACCACCCTATTTATAATTTGTAAAACATATGTATGATTATAAAGAAGATCGAAGCATTTTCCCTTTGTTGAAAGATTTTACAGAATAAACCAAATTTCAAGAGATAATACATGCAAGAAGAGGAAACAAAATCAAGACATGTAATTAGTGCCACATTAGATTTGATTGTAATAAGCTATCTTAAATCTAATAATCTAAGATTAAGATGTGAAGATATTAAGCGGGTGGACTTGTGGGGTATTGCCAGGGCTATGTCGGACAAGAGGCGTCCAACCGGGCACTGGGAGGAAACCTTCCATGTAACATCTTTACGACAATGTTCGTTATGGCGTTGAACTCCCATATTATTCACGAAAATATCCTTTACAACCTTTTTTACAATCTTATTAAACAGGTGTTATTCAAAACTATTAAATTTACAGAATTGCCAATTTGCAGTAGCCTGCAAATGAGATATATAATTTAAAGATTATAAGATTGATAAAGCCGCCATTTTAAAGCATCCTTTATAAATGGCATGCTATATTGACAAAATAGCCATTTTAGGATACTAGAATTAAAAAAAAATAAAAAAATCCATTAGGTAATCTGGTCCATCACAATGATCACATTATTTTGCGAAAATTATGCATTAATGCGGGCAATAGTTTGTTACGAATCCTAGAGCAGAATAACTTGCGGCTTTGAAAAATTACCAAAGATGTGGAAAAATTACACTTGACTAATAGAGAAGAATTTAATTCATTGGTATAACCTTACTAAAAATGGCGAAAAATTATCTAAAAAGTCTTAAACTTATTGTACTTTTGATAATTTAGTGACAAACTTTTCAATTGTACCAATTGAGTCCATCCAACCAATTTTGGGTTAGAAAGCTTACCATCCTACATGGTACGGTCCACCATTGCTAGCTAGAGTTGTAGGAAAAAATATAATCACGAGTACTTTTTCCAATGAGAAATTTTAAAAGGAAAAAATTCAATTAAATAAATTAAATTAAATATTAATTTTTTAAATCGTCATTTTGAATTGATAAAAACTTATATTATTCAGGAAATTTTTATAAGAAAAATATCAAGATTTCTCATTATACATAACTTTTCGCGTCAATGTTTTTGGTGTATTACTAGATACTCGTAAAATGTCTTTACGTGCAGATATTTCACAAATGATAAGGAAATTAAAAAAGTTATTGAATGTGTTAAATTAAGAGACTTGATTTATACATATATACATATTTCTTTTTTCGACAAAACTCATATATGCGGACGTAAATTCTTAAAAATAGAAAAGGAAACATAGTGCATTTAATATCCAAGAGATACCCACAATAAATAAAAATAAAATATATGAAATGTTTTAATTATGGCAACCGGATCTTAAATAAATACAAAGTGGGGCCACCATTTTAGATGGCAATTGAATGATTAAGGGCAATTTGTCTTTTTAGCGAAAATATGGGTGGATTAAGTATTAATATGGGGTTGGAAATAGCACCACCCTATTTATAATTTCTAATACATATGTAAGATGATAAAGAAGATCGAAGCATTTTCCCTTTGTTGAAACATTTTACGGAATAAACAAAATTTCAAGAGATAATACATGCAAGAAGAGGAAACAAAATCGATACATGTAATTAGTGCCACATTAGATTTGATTGCAATAAGCTAGTTTAAATCTAATAATCTAAGATTAAGATGTGACACCAGATGTTAAGCAGGAAGACTTGTGGCGTATTGCCATGGGCTACGTGGGACAACAGGCGTCTGACCAACATTGGGAGGAAATCTTCCATGTAATATCTTTACCACGATGCTTGTTATGGTGTTGAATCTCCCGTATTATTCACAAAAAATATCATTTACAGCCATTTTTACAATCTTGTTAAACAAGCGTTATTTTAAACTATTAAATTTATAGAATCGTCAATTTGCAATAGCCTGCAAAATGAGATATATAATTTAAAGATTATGAGATTGATAGAATCGCCATTTTAAAGCATCCTTTATAAATGGCATGTTATATTGACAAAATAGCCATTTTAGGATGCTATAATTTAAAAAAAAAAAAAAAAATCCATTAGGTAATCTCGCCCGATGCCAGCGAGCTTGAGTCTCGCTAGATTGGCAAGGCTCGAGCCTCGCCGGAGGTCGGCGAGGCCTCCGCCTCGCCAGATCCAACGAGCTCGAGGCTCGCCAGCGTCGGGCGAGCTCGAGCTCACCCCTCCTCGGATCGGCGAGGCTCGAGCCTCATCGGACATCGGCGAGGCCTCCGCCTTGCCAAATCCGGTGAGCTTAAGGCTCGCAGTGTCGGGCGAGCTCGAGCTCGCCCTCGCCGGATATGGCGAGGCTCGAGCCTTGCCCGACGCCGGGCGAGTTCAAGTCTCGCCAGATCGGCAAGCTCGAACCTCAACTCAACTTTCACTAATATAATGATTTAATTAAATAAAAATTAATATTACAAAAAACTCAAAAACTCGATAAATTTATTCTAAATTAATTTTTTAATAATAAAAATTCCAAATTAGTACACATGTGACAAATTTACTCAAATCTATTTTTTTGGACCATAAAAAATCTCAAACTAGTATATTAGTCACCCTCCATTAAATTGGATTAATATTGCGAAACCCCAAATTGGTAGAGCCATCAATTGTCATGTGTCATTTGACTCAGCAATTTAACAGTAAAATTTAACGGAAATCGATAGAGAGTAAATTTGTCATAGGTGTACCGATTTGGAATTTTTCGTGATCAAAAAATTAATTTTGGATAAATTTGTCGCACTGTATCAATTTAGGATTTTTCGTAGTACTAATATACTAGTCTTGAGTTTTTCATGATATTAATCCATTAAACAATACTATTGACTAGGAGTATATTCCTTGCTCTTTCCTGACCAATAACTTCATGAAAGATCTCAGACTTTTTCTTTTTTTAAAACGTAAAAAATGAAAGAAATGATTGTTTGCTCAATTTTTTTTTTTTTTTTTTTTGTCTAAGTTTGCTCAACTTAAAAACACACGATTCCATGATGCATCAAGTTTTTATCTACAAAATAGATGATTAAAGTTACGTTACTTAGAAAAATTCTTCATGTATTACCAAAAGGATTAATAAAACCAGTTCAATTTTTTACGTCGATTTAGGGCGCGAATGATAACCATTCTTGCTAGAAATTGATTTCTGGAAGATAAATAGATTTTTCTATTTCTATTCTTGGATGAGTTTCTAAGCAAAAATACACATTTTATAACGACACAAAATTTCTACTCTTGGAATAAAAATTCGTTTGAAAATGACATGAAATTTTTCCCTCAACGATGGCGACTGGTAGCAACAACAACTGGCGACCGGTGACCGACGGCGGCGGCTGATGGACGGTGGTCGGTGGCAACGGATGGGTGATCAGCTAGTAGTGAAGACGAATGATAATTTCTATTCCAAAAATAAAATAGTAAAAAGTTTTTACTTCTGATTTCTATTTCAAATCTATTTTTTGAATAAAAATCTATTCCAAGCTTGAAACTTCTTTTCCATCTATCTAGGCTTTCAACGTAGGATTGGTCTTGTCTCAAAGAAAGCATGAAAAGAGCATTCGAATATTGGATCTACTAAGTGATTGTCGCTTAATGTATGGATGCCTTTAATAATGGCTTTTGCTTAAATCACATGGAAAACTTTGCTTTTTTTGGTGCAATATCAAAAGCAATATCCATTCGAGGAGCCTAGCCTTCTTTGCTATTAATTTCAATATCTGTTGCTTTTGTGCCAACCTTCTTAGAAGGAAGAACTCTAGAGAAGTGGGAATATTTCCTATCCTTCCGGGTGGTTCTTCCTTACGAAAAAAAAAAAAGAAATATTTTCATCAAATGAATTTTTCTTTTAAAAATAAATTTAGAATAGAAAAATAATTTTAATATAAAAATAGGATGGTTATCGTACACTCTTTAATGACTCTTAATTTTTCACCCATTTGGTAACGTGGGTTGTTGAAATGAGGATTTTCAGAATGAGACGTTTGACTGGTCTCACGCCATGGGGAAGGAGGAAATCATAATGAGATGTGACCTGTCGCAACTACTGCACTGACGGAAGAAGGAATATGAACTTATGAGCAAGACCTGTCTTTTTAATTAGAAAATTAGATTTTGCTTTTTTACAATTTTTAATGCTACCCCAAATCAAAGATTAGTTTAGCGATGAAAAATAGATTATTTTCACTCACCACTTTTATGAATGGAGTCTTGCATAATTTTTATTTTTTCACTCTCCATCGCCTCACTCTTTTCGCCTTTCCTGCTTTATATTTAAACATAAATTATTCTGCACAAGCATTTTTCTGTTTTACATTTCTGAGCAGCATTTTTTTGATATTCTTTTCGGACGTTACTGAAACTCTGCAGCAATTTGGTCGAGTTTGTAAAGACACTTCTCATCGATCAACCGTACGTCCCTAAAGCTTTAATGGAAACTGTACAATTGTTTTTTTTTTTTTTTTTTTTGATAACCCAAGGAATCCCGTACGCCGACAGCCGGCGGACAAACCCTGGAGCGACTCTAGCGGAGGACCCACCACCCCGACGTCGCACTTAAGATCCCGTGCGGCCAGCGGGATTCGAACTCCTCTCCTCCTCGCAAAGGATCATGGGAGCCTTATCCAACTGGATCACCGCAGGCGGTGGTGAAACTGTACAATTGTTAATAAAAGAGAACAAAAGAAAATGAGAGCGAAAGAGAGAAATTCAGAAGCTGAGGGATTGAACATGACAAGAGGAGACCTTGCTGAATGATGATTTGATGTTCCTCTTCCCGGATAGAAAGGGAACCTCAATTTAGTACATGTGGAAAACGATAGGGCATCCCGCACCGTTTGTACACATGCCTAACCTCAGTTTAGTACATGCGAAAGTTATAAATTCTTGACCAAATATAAAAAAGAGGAGAGTTCAATTTTCTCTAGTCAATGCACTGTTTATAAACCTCAAGCCGGCGACGCTCGCCCAAGCCAAGGCGAGGGCAGGCAACCCTCTCCAAGATCTAGGAGAGGGCTCCTAGATTGCCGCCCTCTCCCGTCTTTGGCTGGCCCTCGCCTCTAGTCAGCAAGGGTTGTTGGCCCTTGCCCAAGCACCGGCGACCCGGCGGCCATAGGCAAGAGGGAGCATCTTTCTAGCGTATGTTCATCTATTTTTTTAAAAAAAAATTAAGCTTTTTTGGTTTTTGGAAGGAAAAAAATAAAAATTTTAAAAAACGAAATTGCCCTTTACTAAATAGTGAGTTCAAGCTCTTTTTTAAAATTGATAATGACCATTTCGGGTCCTTATTTGAAATAGGATTTACTTCGAGCTCTTATTTGAAATTTTCTCTTCTTTTTTTCCCTCCTTATTATATAGGTGCTATTTAAAACTATGAAAATTTACAAAATCGCCATTTTTTCAGGAGCCTACATAATAAGGTATGCGATTTAAAATGATAAGATTGACAAAATCGCCTTTTTAAAGTGACCCTTTTATAAATGGTATATTATCTTGACAAAATAGGCATTTTAGCGGATCAATCATGCCTCAAGCATGGATTGAAATTCAAGCGGTATGCCCTGTACTTCAGTTTTGTGGACAGAATTCACATTAATGTGACTATTTTCCATTATCAAGTTTCAAATTTCATGTATCTCGCCATCATTTAGATTATAAATCTAATAAATGTTTTTCTTTTAATTGGACAACACATAAACTTTCATGCAATTCCTTTCCCACCACACGTAAAAGATTTAAGGGGCAAACAAATTAAAATACTCTAATTCACTCCATTTCAGTGTTGCAGATGATAGCAGAAGAGATAAAGTAACCAAAATATGATTGCCGAAGACTAAAACTAGCTTTGCTTGTTTGAAAAATTTGACAAAAACCCAGTTTGCTCTCCTACATCCAGGCTTGTAGGCAGTAAACTACAGCATCTAGCCATCCTGCGTCAACGTATTTTCAAACCTTGATATTTCGGAATAGATACAAAAATTACTGAAAAATTGAAATTGTTTGGATTCGATGGCTTTGGTCGCTGATATTGAACATCCAACCGACTCTCACATGGGCATCCAGAAAGCTGCCCTCTGCACTACAATAGTACAATGACAACCACTACCCTTAAAAGCCAAGATTCTATTCTATGGAGAGAAGGAAAATGGTCTTAATAACAACATAACAAGTAGGAGAAGATCGCCGCTATTCAAATGGGAATGCAAAACCTAAGGGATAGGAAAGCACAAATTGACCAAATTTTTACCCAAGGGGAGTGGATATTTGTGAGACCGTCTTTATGCGGACATCCCCTTCATCAATTTCTCCATGGACAACACTCCTTCCTCCTCATCTTTTATTGCTGCTAAAACAACTCCAGTCCACTAGCGACGTGTCCTGTTCATGGTGTTCTCGGTTTCTGCTCTCTAGGATACTAAACAACTTGTACAAGGTGTGTTGAACCTTGTTGATCTCGCCGGGAGTGAGCGGTACTTAATCGGTAAGATGACTAAAGAAAGAGGGAAAGAAACAAAGGTATAGTTGTGGAGTAGTAACTTTAATCACAGTGCTTGTCTATTTTGCCTGATATTCTTGGGCCGCTAATTCTTTGTTTTTCAATGTTAATCAGATGATTAATTTAAGTCTAATTTGGCTCGGCAACGTTATACGTGAGATGGCGTCATGCGTGCCTCACACGTGAGGCCATCTCACGTATAACGTTGCCCAAGGTTCAACACACTTCTACAAGTTCTTTAGTGTCCTAGAGAGCAGAAACCGAGAACACAACCCGTCACTAGTGACTGGTAAGGATGAGCGCCAACAGTGGAGGGTTGAACCATGATCTACACTGCCCGTTCATTACCATTCTTTATCTTTCTTCGTTTTCTTTGCTTTCCCCGATTCTTGCTTCACGGCTGTCGGTATATCCAAACCATACTCAGATTCATCAATATCTTCGAGAGAAAGAAAGCCTGCAAATTTTTTTTTACCCAAACCAAGTCCATTATCCCACAGATGGAACCGCAGAAGTCACGCCAAAGGATGACTAAAGACTGAGAGCAAAAATGTATAGCCGTAAACTCAAATCTCAGGTAAACAAACGCGGACTGAATGAACTAAAATCAAAAGTAAGGACTTTTCTAAAAAAAAATTAGATGTTTTGATTCAAAAGACCCTCTTCCAACGAGGACGCAGCTCCGTTTGGGCATTATCACGAACACATGGCAGTCGGCTAGAATGCACAGCACAGAGACGGGTTTACACAGGTTTGGTTCAAGCGTTTTGGGCAAGAAGTGAGGAGAGCGACGTTGGCCACTTCTTAGGAACCCGGACCTAGACCCGAGTGAACACAGGGAAATGCTCAACATCAAACAGATCGACTCAGTCGGACACAAAAAATTCAAGAATCAGAGAAATCTCGCTCGGCTATTCTATCACCAAAACAGGTAGTGCTAAGAGGGTTCGTGGGGAAGAGTTTCAGTCATAAAAACCCCTACTCGGCTCGAAGACGGCGGCGCGAAGGCCAGTTAGAGACGAATCGAACTTCAGTCGGCCGGGAACGAACGGTTTGGACCGAAAGGAAACTCACCGGAAATGCCGAGCTTTGGGAACGAGAAGTCTTGTGGTCGAGGATGGGCGAGCGATGCTCGACCCAGGCCGCTTCTAGCTCTCTCCCTCCTCACATCTCTCTCTCTCTCTGAAGAAGAAAAAAAACCAGCCAAGGAACCCCACAATAGCTCGCTCCTCACTCGCTTTTAAGCTCCTGCCGTGCCAGCTGCTGCTGCTGCCGCCGGCCTGGCCCCGAACACCAACTCCCGATATCTTCTGGTCTGCTTTTCTGCGCCGTCCTCTCTGTCTCCTCCCTCTCTTCAGCCAGCAAAAGGAATGTCAGAAAAGTAGAAAGCTTAAGGTTTGGGAGAAATTGTATTGCTTTCCATATATCCTCAGTATGTAATTACAATCTATTTATAATACAAAGTGTCTAAATAACTAAGGAATAAAGATATACATAATATCACAAAGATATACATGATATTCCATAAAATATTCCCCCAATCAAGATCAATCGGCAACAGTATCTTTAACACTCCCCCTCAAGCTTGGCGGTCTATACACATCGAAGACGCCTAGCTTGTTTAGTAGATACGAATGTTGCCTTTGACATAATGCCTTGGTAAAGATGTCTGCGGGTTGTTCTGCCGTTCTTATCCCTCTTGTTCTAATCATCCCACTTTGAATCTTGTCTCGGATGAAATGGCAATCAACTTCTATATGCTTTGTCCTTTCGTGGAATACTGGGTTCATTGCAAGCTTAAGCGCAGCATCATTATCACAAAATAGGACAGTGGGCTCTTTCATCTGTACACCAAGGTCTTGAAGAAGGCCTCTTATCCAGACTATCTCACAACCTGTCTTTGCCATTGCTCGGTATTCTGCCTCTGCGGATGATAAAGATACGGTTGATTGTTTCTTTGTCTTCCATGAAATTAGAGAATCCCCTAATTTTATACAGAATCCCGTGACTGATCTTCTACTCATGGGACAAGTAGCATAATCTGTGTCACAGTATGCTACCATCTCCATATTGTTGTCTCGAGATAGCAATATTCCTAATCCAGGACACCCTTTCAAGTATTTAATGACATTTAATGCTGCATTCATGTGGGACTGTTTCGGAGCATGCATGAACTGACTAAGAATCTGAACTGCATAAGCAATGTCTGGCCTAGTCATGGTCAAGTAAATAAGCTTTCCAACGAGTCTTTGATAAGCGAAGGATCTTTAAGCAAAGGATCCTTGTTTATAGGTGACAACCCTTGGTCATATTCAGCTGTTGTTAACTTGATATTCTGATCAATTGGAATAACAGCCGGCCTAGATCCCGACAAACCTGCTTCTGACACAATTTCTAATACGAATTTCCGTTGGCTAAGACATATCCCTTTATTTGACCGCGCAATCTCTATCCCAAGAAAATATTTAGGAGATCCCAGATCCTTAATATGAAATGTAGAATGTAGGTACTCCTTGAATCTCTCAATGGCAGACGCATCATTTCCCATAATGAGTATGTCGTCAACGTATATAAGTAAGTAGATTGACGACGTACCTTGTTTCCATGTGAATAAAGCATAGTCATGCTTAGATTGCTGGAATTTTGCAGTTGTAAGTGCCTTTGGTAAACTTGGCATACCATTGACGAGAAGCTTGTTTAAGCCCATATAGGGATTTTCGGAGACGACACACACTTCCCTCCCCATGCTCGCGAAATCCCGGTGGGATATCCATATAAATCTCTTCTTCAAGATCGCCATGTAGAAAAGCATTGTGAACATCCATTTGATGAAGAGGCCAGTCACGAATGGCAGCAATGGAAAGAAAGGACCGAACGGTGACCTCTTTAGCAACAGGAGAGAAAGTTTCAGTATAATCAAATCCTTCCTTCTGGGTGAATCCCTTTGCAACCAATCTGGCCTTATAACGTTCAATGGATCCGTCTGCTTTGTATTTGATCTTAAATACCCATTTGCATCCTATGGGTCTACGATGGGGAGGTAGGCGAACAATATCCCATGTCTCATTCTCGATGAGAGCTTGTAATTCATCTTTCATAGCGTTTTGCCAATGAGGATCCGTGGCAGCCTCATCATAAGATGAAGGTTCCTGTTGCTCAGAAATTTTACTAACACAGCATCTATGTTCAGGAGAGAGATTAGCAAAGCTAACATAGGAGGAAATAGGATATTGTGTACCACACTTTGTTGAGGAGGAACAAACATAATCCGCTGTCCATGTTGGTGGTCGAACTGTGCGTCTTGATCGCCGAAGATTAGCTGGTTCAGATGGAACATCAACTTGTGAATTTGCAGAAGGATCATCTGCTAGATTATTGGATTTCGAAGATCCAGATCCTTCCGATATACTTGTTGAAGGAAGGCTAGGAATTGCATTGTCCCCTTCCGAAGCAACATGTATATCAATATCTGAAGATGATATAGGAGACATTACTTGTGGAAGCATCATCATTGGTGCTTGTGGAGGATTGTCTTCATGCAAAAAAGGGCGAAAAGATGTCCGGGGATCGTCATGTTGCTGTGATGGTAGCTTATCCTTGAAGGGAAAAACATCTTCATGAAAGATGACGTCTCGGCTAACGAAGAATCTTCCAGTAGATGGATCAAGTACCAAATATCCTTTTTGAAGGGTAGGATACCCCATAAATATGCAAGAAAGGGCACGAGGACCCAATTTGTCCCGAGGGCCCGTGGTAGATACATAACATAAACATCCAAAAACACGAAGATGACGAATGTCGGGACGTTTTCCAAACAATGACTCAAATGGGGTCTTCCCACTCAAAACTCGAGATGGCATTCAATTGATTAGATATGCTGCTGTGACCACACAGTCTCCCCAAAACATTTCAGGAATTGAAGCTTGATACTTAAGGGCTCGAGCAACTTCTAACAAGTGACGGTGTTTCCTTTCTACAATCCCATTTTGTTGAGGAGTATAGACACAGGAGCTTTCGTGAAGAATGCCATTGGAAATAAACAATGAAGAACATTCATGATTAAAGAATTCTCGTCCATTGTCAGTACGAATCCGTTGTACGGATTTGTTAAACTGATTTTTGATGAGAATAATAAAATTTTTGAGATGTGAGAGGACTTGGGCTTTGGATTGCATAAGAAAAACCCAAGTTGCTCGAGTATGATCATCCACGATAGTAAGAAAGAAGCGTGACCCATCACGATGAGGGGGTGTGATATGGGCCCAGATGTCTATATGTAATAGTGAGAAAGCTCTAGCAGCACGTGATGTACTTTGCGGAAAAGACATTCTGGACTGTTTAGCCAATGGGCATATAGGACACTTGGGATGAGGAAAGGCGGCACTATGGCCTAGACGCTGATGGGATAAAGAGATATTTTTATTATGATTGGCATTACATAAGATGCTCTTATTGAAGGAAAAATTCTTTGGAAATGCTGTCCAGAAATAAAGTCCCTCGAAATTCCTACCCGAGCCCATCAGTGTCCCAGTCAAAGGGGCCTGAAAGAGACAAATGTCAGAATCAAAGATGACCCGACAGAGATTGTCTTGACAAATCTTGGATACGGAAATGAGATTGAACTGAAAATTTGGAATAAAAAGGACATTTTTAAGTGTGATGGAAGGGCTTAATTCAACATCTCCAATTTTATCTACTGAAACATCACTTCCATTTGGGAGGCGAACAGAAGTATGTTTTGAGGATTTGTCTAATTTAGAAAAGAAACGTTCATCACAGACTATGTGGTCACTAGCACCTGAATCAATAATCCATGCGTTGCTCGAAATATTACTCATCAAACAATAAGAAATACCTGCATAGCTAGGCATTTTTTCTTGAATTCCCATATGACTTAAGGTCCTCATGATTTGTTGAGCCGATCATTGCCGATGGGTTGATTCACCTTAGCATTTCTTTGCTACAGAAAATTCTCGTTCTTTCTTCTCCCCGGTCTTCCATGCAATTTCCAACAATTTTCTTTGGTATGATAAGGTTTTTGCAATAATCACAAAATTTACCTTTCCATTTTCCCGAATTATTTCTATTCAAAGATATGCTCGAATTTTGGCCGTTGGATCGCTTGAATACGGACGCGGATGGACCGTCAGATCGTGGCGCGGCAAGGGCGATAGGAGAGCCGTCCGATCGCGCAAAGGAGCCTCCACCGTCAGATCCGAAGGACGAATCTCGGCCGTTCGTCCCTCGCGAGTAGCCTCCACCGTCCGATCCGAAGGACGAATCTCGGCCGTTCGTCCCTCGCGAGCTGCCCGAGCCGTCCGATCTCCCGAAGTAATCCTGGCCGTCCGTTTGAGGGAAATAAAAACCCTCTTCTTCTTCCTCCCGTAACCCTAGCAGCCCTGTTTTTTTAGGAAAACCTCCATGGCCAGATCTGGAAAATCCCATGCGGTGCTCCGACGAGGCCTTTGCCGCGAGCACGACACGCTCGCCTGTCCTCGTATACTCGGACGACGCCAACCTCTGAGATTCTTCTTGGACCGCGAGTTGATATATGCGGCCGAGTGGGGGAACCGGATCCATGGCCAAGATTTGGCTTCGAAACGGTAAGTAGGTCTCGTTTAACACGAGTAGGAACCTTGTAGTTTTCTCACGATCCTTCATAGCCCGATATTGAGCTAATGTCGCCTCGGGTCCGTCTAGTTTTTCCTCTGTCATTTCGATTTCGTTCCATAGGGCAGAGAGTTTATTGTAGATGGCCGAGATTGACAAATTTCCCTGCTTGAGATCTGATAAAGCTTGTGTTAATGTGAAGATTTTTGCTCTATCTAACTTACCATACATCTCCCGTAGGTTTTCCCAAAATTTTTGGGCATCCTCGGTCGGCGGTACCCCAGCGGCAACCTCTGTGGTGAGGCAATTCCCTATCCAAGTCCGAACGAGCTGATTACACTTCCGCCATTGTCGTGCAAGCCGCTCGTCGGACGGAATCGGGACTGTGCCGTCCAAAAAAGCATCCTTGTCCTTGGTCACGAGTGCTCGCCGGAGCTCGCGAGACCACAGGGAGTAATTCTTCGATCCCGACAGTTGCTGAGAGATCAAGCGGAGCTCCGGTTCGTCGGCGTTGGCTGTGTACAGTGGATCTCCGGGTTCCGGCCGACCACCAACTCCGGCAAAAGGAAAGAATCCGGATCCGTAGGTCGGGTAGTTTGCCCCGTATCCCGAACCCGAACTACTTTGACCCGGGAAAGTCCAGCTCGGCCCGTATCCAGGACCTGAGCCAGGTATGTGCGAGTTCGTTTCTTCCGGCCCACCACTCCTTCCAGCCGTGATTTGAGGTGAATTCTGATTTGGCTGAATTGGCACAGGGATCCATTGAATGTATGATCCTGCAAATCCTGTGTTGGGCGGCACGAGACTCGTTTGATTATCTGGTGGATTCGTCAGTTGTTCTGTAGAAACGACATCTCCCCTTTGATTGTTAGGAGACTGTGGATTTCCCTCAGAAACAACGGAAGTTGAATCCTCAACCTTCGACATGGTTCCTCCTTAAAGAAGAAAGGCGTTGCGGAAGCTAGGCCAAGGCGAGAGGCTCTGATACCATGTCAGAAAAGTAGAAAGCTTAAGGTTTGGGAGAAATTGTATTGCTTTCCATATATCCTCAGTATGTAATTACAATCTATTTATAATACAAAGTGTCTAAATAACTAAGGAATAAAGATATACATAATATCACAAAGATATACATGATATTCCATAAAATATTCCCCCAATCAAGATCAATCGGCAACAGTATCTTTAACAAGGAAGGTGGTCAGAGAGACAAGGAGAGGGGCCGGGGCTTGGGGAAAAGAAAGAAAAAATGGGCAACGAGAAAGAGGAAGAAGAAGAAGAAGAAGAAGAAGAAGAAGAAGGAAAAGAAACGGAGGACGATGGAGAAGGTGTAGTTGAGGGTGGTAGGCACGAAATTAATAACATTCCACCCGTCTTCACGCTGGACATTTAATTGGTTTCGGGCTTTTCTTTTTCTTCTTTTTATTTTTTTTTCCTTTCGTTGGACTGAGCGGGAACGCTAGGAAATTTTATAAATCTTTTATTATTTCCTAAAGTTTTATCATTTTTCGAGTTTTAATTTTTTTTTAAAATATTTTTTTGAATTTTTAGTTATTTATTATTATAATTGGGGAACGGGTTCAGACCATTTTACCAACCCGTCTACCCGATCCGACCTGAGTCGGATGAAAACCGATTTTTAGAAATACTTATATATATTTATTGAATTTCCCGATTTTCCTTTTTTTATTCTTTTTTTTTGTCCTTTTCCCTATTTTGTCTTTTCTACTACACTACTTCTTCTTCTTCTTCCGCGAAGCCTTCTTTCGTTGCAACTTCTATCTTCTCTTTTTATTTTTCAAACCCGTACAACCAGATACCATACCATCCTCTAGGGACAACGGCCCTTACACCGCCACCACCCGCCGATCGTCCGTTCGGATTGGGGTTGACCACTGCCGGCCACCCGCCCCATCTATCGCAAAAATTAACAAAAACCATCCTACCGAATTCACACTTTTCATGGCAGCATCCCAAAAAAATTAACAAGCAACTATTCCCATATTAGAATGAAATTTCCTTTTTTAAAGGTTTGTTGACACCTAAATTTCATAATTTTACTTAAGAATTAATAGCATTAAAAGTTAGGAATTAGTCAGAAAAAAAAAAGAAGAAAAATTTCATTAAAAATGTATTGTGTTTTCATTATTGCACTGTACATTGAATGGTCTTTTCTTAATTTCTTCCAAAAAAAAAGTTGTCATCAAAAAGGAAAAAAATTGAAAAAATTATTTAAAGAAATTAGTTACAAAAAAAAAAAGGAAAATGGGAAAAATGAGACCGGGCCGGGTGCAGGTCAAACCGGCCTCTTTCTTTCCCTTTTCTTTCTTCTCGCTTGGGCCGGCCCACTTTTTTTTTTTTTTTTTTGCCCAAGATGAGCCCAACCTTCATTTCCTCTCCTTCTTTGTCCTTCACGCGTTCTGCAGAAAAGAGGAGGCATGCTCGCAAGAGGAGGGACAGAGGTCAGAGAGAGGACAGGGCGAGCGTTGCGTGAGGAGACGTTTGGTCGGGGGGCAGGCTGGCAGCAGCAGCTGGCACAGCAGGAGGCCATGCGCGCCGGTGCTTAAAAGTGTGAGAGGGGGGTTCTCGCAAAGGTGGGGCGAACAGAAGAAGGAGCACCGAGAGAGAACCGAGGGAGAAAGAGAAGAGAAACGGGAGGAAAGGAGGAGGGAGAGAAACACAGAGAGGGGGAGCGAGAGGGACACGCAGAGAGCTACAGAGGGAGAGAGACGGAAAGAGCTCGGGAGAGTTTAAGCGAGTGAGGGAGAGAGTGGCAGTCAGAAGGAGCATGGGGGTGAACCACCTCTTCTGCTTCCGCATCCGGTCTCGCTGGAGGAAGTCAGCGTGACGTCGGAGTCGGGCGACCTCGCGTCGAGCTCGAGCTCCGGTACGTCAAAACCGCCTCATTCCTTGGTGTGTAGTGACAGAGGTCTCGCTGGAGGAAGTCAGCCTGCCGTCGGAGTCGGGCGACCTCGCGTCGAGCTCGAGCTGGTCGAGCTCGAGCTCCGGTTCTGCAGAAAAGAGGAGGTATGCGAGCAAGAGGAGGGACAGAGGTCAGAGAGAGGACAGGGCGAGCGTCGCGTGAGACGTTTGGTCGGGGGCGAGCCGACGCGCAGCGGCGGCTAGCACGACGGGGAGGCCATGCGCGCCGGTGCTTAAAAGTGTGAGAGGGGGTTCTCGCAAAGGTAGGGCGAACAGAACAAGGAGCACCGAGAGAGAACCGAGGGAGAAAGAGAAGAGAAACGAGAGGAAAGAAGGAGGTCTTTGTTTTTCTTTCAAGCTGATTCTGGGTAATTAGGGTTTTTTTTAGCATGGGTTGAAATTGGAGAACACAGAGAGGGGGAGCGAGAGAGACACACAGAGAGCTACAGAGGGAGAGAGATGGGAAGGGCTTGGGAGAGTTTAAGCGAGTGAGGGAGAGAGTGGCAGTCAAAAGGAGCATGGGGTGAACCATTTCTTCTGCTTCCGCATCCGGTCTCGCTGGAGGAAGTCAGCGTGCCGTCGGAGTCAGGCGACCTCGCGTCGAGCTCGAGCTCCGGTACGTCAAAACCGCCTCATTCCTTGGTGTGTAGCGACGAGGAGTCACTCAAGAGTGAGAAGGAGAGGAAGTGGGAAGAGCTCGGGAGAGTTTAAGCGAGTGAGGGAGAGAGTGGCAGTCAAAAGTAGGGGTGTGCATGGTCCGGGTGGGCGGTTTCCGACCTAGAACCGGGAACCGCCCACTAAGGACCGGTTCCGAAAAATTGGAACCGGGATCCACCTGTTTGTTGCATGGATCCACCCGGGAACCGGACCGCCGGTCCGGTCCGGTTCCTGGGTGGATCCATGGAACTAATCTTGACGCGAAACAATTTTGGTTTTCAACATAGAACGACTACTTGACATCAAAGCAAGCTAAAGAAAGAAAAACCAAATTTAAGTACGTGAAGATGTGGATGGCGGGAGAAGTAAACTGAGGAAGAGACAGAGAGAGAGAGAACCGAAGACGAAGGGAGTGAGATGAGATCTAAGGTTTCTTTTAGTAATTTTTTTTTTTTAATATTAAAAAGGTTCCGGTCCGGTTCCGGGCGGTCCGGGCGGTTCCCGGGTATTTTGCACACCCCTACTTTTAGCTAATGTTTTATCCAATCTTATTCAACAAGCAGTCAACTCCGGCACTCTCAAAGGAATTAAACTTAATCGGTACTACCCTACTCTTTCCCATTTATTTTTTTGCGGATGATGCCATCTTTTTCTTGGATGGATGCACCCTAGAATGTCAAAATCTAGCCAATATTTTACAACAATATTGTGTTGCAACGAGTCAAGTCGTGAATAGAAACAAATCCGGTCTCTTCTATAGTAGTGGCTGCCCCTTTCTTTTGCAACAAAATATGGCTGCAGAATTAAGAGTTCCTGTTATAGACAAAGTAGGGAAGTATTTGGGTATTCCATCGGCGGGGTGTTTCCAAGAAAGACATGTTTGCTTGGATTTTGGGTCGAGTAAATGCGAAACTCGAAGGATGGAAAGAGCATTTCATATCTAAAGGATGAAAGGAAATCTGTTAAAAACAGTAGTGCAGGCACTCCTGCAATACGCCATGTCCATATTCAAAATTCCTGTCTCTATATGTCAGTCTATTTAACGCAGAATAGCAAAATTGTAGTGGCAAACCAGTAGTACTAGATCTGGTATACATTGGAGAGCATGGATCTACTCAAAGAACGGTTGGAAGGGGGGCTTGGCTTTCGAGATTTATTAAATTTTAACAAAGCCCTTTTGGGAAAGCAAGCTTGGAGACTTTTCCAAAATCCCTCATCTTTATGGGGTCAAGTTTTTAAAGGACTATATTTCCATTCTGGCACTTTCTAGCATGCAAGGAAAGGGACTAACTCCTCATGGGGATGGCGAGCTTACTCTTAGGAAGAGATGCTATCCTTAACAAATTGCGGTGGTCTGTCGGTGATGGGCGGAAGATTAACATTCGTGAGGATAAATGGCTCACAGAGGAATTATCGGCGGACTAGCGCATAGAGAAGAGCCGAGAACAGGTTGCTGGTTTTATAATTCCAAATGTGAATATCGGAATATCCCTCTTCTACAAAACCATTTTGACTACCAAACAAGTCGAGGAGATAGTCACTATTCCGTTAAGCCCTGATTCTATCACGGATCAAATCATATGGACAGGAACATAAACAGGGAAATACTCAGTTAAAAATGCCTACCATATTCTCAGGAACTCAGAGCACACCAAGACAAGAAATCGCGCCTCATCCTCATATCAGTCATCGACACATCTTTGGCGACAAATCTGCAAACTAAAGACATCCCCAAAGATTCGAGTTTTCCTATGGTCGGTATGTCATAATGCTCTCCCTACTAAAGACAACCTATTTCAGCGACATATCATCCAAGACCCAGAATGTCAGTTATGTTCATCGCACACACCAGAAACTACTAAACACATCCTTTTATTTTTCCCATGGACGAAGCACATTTGGTCTCATTTCGGTGTACAAATTGATCACTCGGCTTTCGAAGACATCGAATAGATGTGTGGCTAGAGGATATACTTGAAAATTAGTCGGACTTACCTTTGATGGAGATCATCGCGTCCATCCTTTGGCGAGATATGGAAGGCGCGGAACCACTTCACTTTTTGGCATCAACGTACCAATCCCAACCAGCTGGTATATATGGTGCTTGCGATGCAAAAGCGTACAACAGCACGATGTAGCAATCGACGGATGCGGGACAAGTTCTTCTAAACCTTAATCGAGCATGGATTCCTTCGGATCGTGGCAGCATCAAGGTCAACATAGATGGGGCTTTTCCCACGGCTGCGATACGGGTGTGATTGCGCGCGTGCAGGGATCACACCGGTACTTTAATCACTAGATTTACCAGCACAGTTCGCACTTCTTCTCCGCTGCAAAGCGAGATTCAAGCCCTAATCTCCACTCTTACTTATTCGCTAGAATGAGGACAGGATGAAGCTCACCTCATTATCGAGTCTGATTGTATAACGCTTGTGGAGATCTTCAACGATTAACGTCTACCGCCATGGGAAAGCCAAGCGTTGGTCGCCAACACTACAGCTTTGCGTCTCTATTTTCCCTATATGCGCATCCAACATTGTAGAAGAGAAGCCAATGCCACAGTTGATTGGGCCAATAAGGCCCATGGGCGCGGCTCACTTTCACCCAATTGGCCTTCCTTACCTCTGCAAATGTTAATGAATTTGCTATGTATCGACGCTTGTTCTACGGGTTGTAATTTCAATCATACTTGAATGAAAGGCGTTTTAGACCAAAAAAAGAAGAAGAAGTCGTCAACATGCGATTTGATCCCCAGAAAGAGAAATCAACACTTATCGCATGAATCGGAAGCAAATACTGTGGAATCGGTGTCCCATGAGGTTGATCTTATATAATAACATCTTTGTATCGGCTACGTACATTATGTGCAAACAAAGTGTAATTATACTATCATATTTTCGTTAATTCACCTCTTTGATCCGATATGATATTATTTGTTGACGTTGCCCTTAAAAAAATCAGGACATGACATCCTCCTTAGTTGATTGATATATGACAAGGGTCGACAAAAAGACAGCATCTAAGTTAGCAATTTGGGAAGATTAATGTTTGTGATGGAGGGTATCGACTTATTACATGGCAGAATCTTTCCAACATCGTACAATTAAGCTGTCAAGCAAACTTTTTGGCCTTTTGTTTTTCAAGAAACAAACAATCACAAGTTTTTAAAGACCAAATGCCCATTTAATTGATGGAAAACTGTTTACGGAAAAGTTTTCCATATTTCAATATTTAGATGGTAGAAAATTATTCAATCTATCGAAAGTGTTTTCTGTGGATTGAAAATAATAAATTTATATTTGAAAAAAAACTTATGTTTATGGTAAGAAATCATTTTTCCTAATTTTTGCTAATTCTTATAGATTTTTTTTTTTTTTTTTTTGGTAAGGTAATTCTTATAGATTAAATTAGCCTAAATTAGACTTATTAATGCATATTAGTGGATTCACTTGTTATCAAACACCATAAAATTAATTTTTCTCCAACATGGTTTGGCACGAACGAACACCAGAAAATTATTTACTTTCTCTGGAATTAAATTTTTTGAAAATACTTTTCAGCGATAAATTTTCGCTAAAATAGGCGCATCCAAGCGACATTTTTGTTAACCCTGTTCTCCCTCTCTCCTTCTCTCTCTCTCTCGCAGCTGCTCTTTCTTCGCCAACTGTACAAAAGGCCAAAAAATATAATTGAGTTTCTCCAGGAATTATGCGAGAAAATATTGACTACGTATGCTACTCAAATTGCGCCACATGTCCAACGCGGGCGCACGTTGTCAGGTCAATTTCCTTGGAAGAGAAGAGAAGCCCACGTTGTCAGGCCAATTTTGAAATATATTTGGCTCTTCCTCTTGAGAGAGAGAGAGCGCGTTCTCTGACACCGGCGGTTTGACTGGGTCAAAATAGGGTGGGCAACGGGGTGTCCCAAGATCAGCTCATCATCTGAGTGGGAGGGGATGTGGAGGCTGCTGCTTTTACGTTATAATTTTCTTCTCTTTTTCTTTCCATTTTTTTTTCTATTATTGTTGAATCGTTTGATCTCTAATCCATTGTCCCCATCAAGTGTCAAGATAGGATTAGCTTAAATAGAATTCAAATAGCCGAAGTGTTGCAATAAGATAAGTCCGAACCCTAAACACATTCAACAATTTTTTTATAGCTTTATTGATATATAATAAGAATATACTTTTCCTTAATGATTTTACTTATTGCGGTTCATGAAAAGTTGTGCCACCTTGATATGTTTCGATGATCAATCCGGATCAAGCAGGATCGATAGTCCATATTCGAAATATCATGCCGCAGTTTACCATGAATTCATTTGTCACATGAATCCTCTCCATGTAGCGCAGTTTACCAAATTCCATAACACCACTACACCAGATTCCTGCCACACCTTTCATTCTCTCATTCTCAGCAAAGACGAGAACAACAACAATCACCAGCCCAACATGCTTTAACTTCAAACACCGAGTGACTCAAACGCTTCTTGTCGCCTACTTAGTTTAGCCCAACCGGACATATTTAATACATTACAAGAACAATAAAAGATAGCGATGAGATCGGCTCGACGGGCATCGGGGTTTGCCACGACGAAGCCTCGATGGCCTTAACCATCGTGTCCGCCTTCTCTTTCCCAGCCTTGATCTTCTCCTCGGTGATATTCACCTTGCCAATGGTGAAGTACTTGCTTGTGCTCTTCAACACCGAGCCTCCGTCGGGCGACGCGGTGATCTTCACCTCGTAACTGATCTTCTCAAAGGCAGTGCCCAGCGTGTCACCCTCGATGATTGAGTAGCAGTAGGTGAAGTTCTCCTTGTCCAAGGCCTAGACCTTGTGCTTTGCCGTCTTGTACCGACTGCCTATCAAAGAAACAAAAAGTAACATTCACATTTAGAACTCGCTGGTTTCAACATTGCGAGCACCGATCTTGATGGTGTAGATCCAGCCATTCAGGAATTAGCCCGCAGCCACAATCCAATACTATTGACTTAGACATGGCCTGATTTTGATTGATTGAAATCGGGTCACATGATCACTTGTGTAAATTTAAACAGTTAGAAACATCTTAATTAATCAAGTCATATATCTATCTTTTTCAATGTTCATTATAGTGTTCAATAAGGTTGAACCCACCTTGATTTGGAGCAATCCTAAGTTGCTAATATGGATGGACTAACCTTCGCAGAAAGTCATCAACTTGATGGTCCCGGAACCTCCATCGCCCTCAAGGACTTTAATGCTCTTGATGTCTTGTAGGAGGACCTTGTTGATGAGGTTATCGGCGTCAAGGAGAGTGGCCTCAAACATCTCGGCCGGAGGGATTGGGGACGTGGTCTCGAAGTCGTAAGTGATGACACCCATGACTGGATCCGAACAGAGTTGCAGAAACTGAGAAGAGGGTGATGATCAGGAAAGACTTAGTAGTGATGAAGTTGGTCTCTAGGACTTGGGAGTGAAGAAAGGAGGCTGAACTGAAGATGACATATATAGAGAGACTGAGTGTGAAGGGGTATGATTTCTGGATATTTTCTTCTTTCTTAGGTGGGTTTTGCAGAAAATAAACAATTCGAAAAATATTTTCCTAAAACTAATAGCCAAATTTGGATAGTGTTTCCAAGTAAGAGTTATTTGGTGAGTGTGTTGCATATTCTAAATTGATCTAAATCCATATAGAACTCACTAGAATTAAGCCTAGATTCTCCTTAATATAAATACGATGAAAAAATGCTACCTCATTTCCAAATTTTCGTCAAAATTGTGCTGTATATACTATGTTAATCTAAATCGCTAAATTCGATGGGCTCACGTGGGATCCATACGAAACTCACCGAAATTAAAAGTTCTTATTCCGCTTAATATAAATACGGTGCTCTTTCATAAAAAATTGTGTTGTCTATACTAAATTGATTTAAATCACTAAATCTGATGGGTTCATGTGAGACCCATATGGAACTAACTAGAATTAAAAATCCAAATTCAGCTTAATATAAATACGACCCTAGTTCATTTCCGAGTCTTCATCAAAAGTGTGTTGTATGTCCTACATTGATCTAAATCGCTAAATATGATGGGTTTGCGTGGGATCCATATAGAACTTACTAGAATTAAAAGTCCAAATTCCCCTTGATATAAATACGACACTACCTCATCTCCAAGTCTTCATCAAAATTCTGCTATATGTACTAAGTTAATCTAAATAGCTAAATTTGATGGGTTCACGTGGGATCCAGACGAAACTCACTGACATTAAAAGTTCAGATTCCACTAATATAAATATGATGCTCTTTCGTTGAAATTGCGTTGTATGTACTAAATTGATTTAAATCACTAAATCAGATGGGTTCATGTGGGACTTATATGGAACTCACTGGAATTAAAAGTCCAAATTCCGCTTAATATAAATTCGACCCTGGCTTATTTTCGAGTCTTTGTCAAAAGTGTATTGTGGGTTCAAGTGAAATATATATGAAACTCATTGGAATTAAAAGTCCAAATTTCTCTTAATATAAACATGATGCTATCTCATTTTCGAGTTTTCATCAAACTTATGCTGTATAAGTTAATCTACGGGTTTGTTTTGTTATTATGACTTTTGATATTCTCTTTCATGTATCAATTTGGTAACGAATGGAAATTTCCTTTTGACCCGAAAAAGAAAACAAAAAGTTAATCTAAATCACTAAATTTTATGAGTTTACATGAGACCCATATAAAACTCACTAAAATTAAAAGTTTAGAATCCACTAAATATAAATACGACGCTAGCTCATTTCCAAATCTCCATCAAATTCCTTTTTCTCATCACTTTGAAGCTTCCGATCGCACCCCACTCTGTCACACGTGAATCGGGAATGATTTTCGATGCCAAGTCTTTGTTAAATCTCAAAAAGATTGAGCCAACGTGGAACAACTCAATTGGAAGCATCGGGGTTTTGCAAGAGATGGGCTCCAATGGCTTTCAACATTCCCATGGCCTTCTCTTTGCTAGCCTTCTTCTCGACCCCGTCCTTGGCGAAGTACTTGCTCGTGCTCGTGCACGTGCACCCTCTCTGTTTGGACTTGATCTCGTTCGAGATCTTCTCTAGCGCGTCGCCCTCGACGATGGTGTAAGCGTGCGCGAGCTTTCCTTGTCCAGCTTGTCGACTGGTGCTTCACCGAGTTGAACCGAGTAGCCGCAACACACAGAAAACTGCAGTCAGCTCCCACGTTAGTTTGATCAAAGAACGTCAGGCAAATGTCTTGACATCACATGTTGATGTGTGATCAAAATGAATGAAATTAGAAGACGCGCAGGTACTCGCCTTCGCCGAAAACGATGCGATGGTGACGGGACCGCCATCACCTTCAAGGGTGACAAAATTTAGATTGACTTGTGGGAGGAGCTTGGGGATGAGATTTTTATCAAGATCAAAGGCCTTGAACATTCGTGCAGGTGGGATGGAATGCGTCTTCGCCTCAGAGTTCCAAGTCGCAGGGCAAGAGATATGTGAGATTATGTTGAAATGCCCTTTAAATGATTCTCAATCTCCTCGTTTAGTAATCTAAATCAGCATCACAATGTTCTTAAATAATACAATAAAAAAAGAGGACAAAAGGCATGGATCTCAAGCGCAAATTATACTTATTAGCATCCGAGAGATCTTTGAATGCAGACACCCTTGAGGGTGGGAATTCACTAAATTATAACTTAAATATTCTAACGGCGCCAACGGCTCGGACAAGCAAGCTTGAGTGCATGCGGATAATTCTTGCGCAATGAAATGCATGGTAGGTGGCGAATCGAGACTCATCCGCGTACACGCTATTGCCACCATGACCATGAATACCACTTCCTTGACCAATAGGCCAGTCGGAGGAGGAAGACGTGGGTCGAGCATATCCTATAGCGGCACATTTGAGTCTTTGAATAATTTCGACATTCGTGTCATTTGTAGGGAAGAGAGAAGATTCCTGGATGCTTCCCCATCATTCTCTAGCATCGGTACTTTTACTGTTGACTCTGTTTCATGAAAGAAGAATGAATCTATGTTTTGATCACAACCTCAAGTTGCCTACAAATTCCAAATTTTTGAGATAATGTTAACACATACCACTTTTCAAAATTTGTACTTGCTCTTCCTAAAAGCCTTGTTAGAATTATTGGATGAATCCAAATTCAATATGTCAATTAAAGCTATTTGATCAACCCGAGACCATAGGTTCGGGGGAATGTATTGATTAGATTTGATCATATGGCTTACCAGGAACCATGTAGCCATAAGATCCAGCCACTGGGATCCAATTCGACAAATCCGAATTCAAGAGCCTCACCGTCCCAAAAACCAAAAGTCGAGGCTCGAAGTCCGACTCGAGCAAAATGTTGTTCAACATCATGTCCCGATGGACAATAGGCAGTGAGCAATCGTGATGCAAGTAGGCCATCGCAGGAGCCACGCATCGAACAATCTTCACTCTCTTGACACAAGTCCAATTCAACTGCTCCTCTTCCTCCATGCAAGACCTTTGCCAAAGTTCAGAAAAGATTGGATGATGTCCTTGCGGTTAACCACCACTTTTTTACCGTGACGATGTGGCCGCTGGCCTATTCGGCTCAATTTTCCGTGCTCTTGCTACGGTTAAGCGATCCTCTTCAGATAATTCGTCCAACCCAAGGATAGCTATAATGTCCTGAAGTTCTTTGTAACGTTGTAAAGTTTGCTTAACTCCGCTTTTGAATCCGCGTTTTCCGATGCAGTACTCTTCACTGAAGCCTTTGGTGGCCTTGGCAATATCGGTGAATGCAAACTTCGTTCCCCTTTCCCATATGATTTCACGTACTTCATAAGATTTCTTATCTCTTCATCGAGATGCTTGTTTCACCGCCAAAGCACCAAAATCAGAGCAATAAGAGTCACGAGAAGTAGTAAGCAGCAAACGCAACAATCACATTAATCAGAACCTTTCTCCGATGGTCGGTCGATTCTTGCTCGACCCACATGGAGACATTCCATAGTGTTTCCTCACAAGCCTGGATTTGCAATAAAAGCACTTACTAGTTATTGTTGGAAGAGGCGACCACCAGGAACTGCCCTTGTCAGCTTGTTGTACAAGAAGCCCATGAAGCTTAAACTGCTCATGCTGGTGAGAGCAGCTAGGATCGTACCCGACAAATCATTATGCGAAACATTCAGATTTTCCAATTTAGTGAGCTTTGCTAAATTGGAAGGAATTGATCCTACTAGTGAATTGTGGCTCAGGTCTAGTGGTTCTATAGCGTGAACGAGTTCCCCGGCTACGGGACATGACACCCAACAGATTGTTGTTGCTCAAGTTCGAGGCTCGGTAAATTCTCGCAAATTGCTAACTCTTTTGGTACGATCCATAGATAAGGGATGTACTTGCCGTATTGTGGTTTATGAAAGATTGTGCCACATTGATAACTTTAGATGTTAATCCAAATTCGAAATATCGGGCCAAAGTTTGGTATTTTATTGGCCATTTGGCATTTCATTTATAACTCATGAATTCTCTCCTCGTAAAAAAATTACTAAATTAGAGAATTTCATTCTACAAGCCTTGTATAAACATGTAGCATAGTTTATCAAATTCCACAAAACCACTGCACCAGATTCCTGTCACACCTTTTATTCTCTTATTCTCAGCAAAGACAAGAACAACAACACCCACCAGCCCAACATGCTTAGCTCCAAACAGAGTGACTCAAACTCTTCTTGTCTCCTTTTCAGTTCAGCACAACCAGACATATTTAACACATTACATAAACAATAAAAGATAGCGATGAGATCGGCTCAATAGGCATCAGGGTTTGCCACGAGATAAGCCTCGATGGCCTTGACCATTGCGGATGCCTTCTCTTTCCTGGCGTTGATCTCCTCCTCGGTGATGTCCACCATGCCAATGGTGAAGTAACTAATCGTGCTCTTCAACACCGAGCCTCCCTCGGGCAACGCGGTGATCTTCACCTCATAGCGGATCTTCTCAAAGGTGGTGCCCAGCACTTCGCCCTCGATGATTGAGTAGCAGTAGGTAAAGTTCTCCTTGTCTAGGGCCTCGACCTCGTACTTCGCTATCTTGTACTGACTGCCTATCAAAGTAACAAAAAGTCACATTCACATTTAGAACTCGCAGGTTTCAACATCACGAGCGCCAATCTTCAAGGTGTCGATCAGGCGATTTAGGAATTGACCCAATTGTTCCGACCACAATCCAATACGATTGACCTAGACATAGTCGACTTTGCCTAATCAAAATCGAGTCACATAATCACTTGTGTAAAGTTAAACGGTTAGAAACATCTTAAGTAACCGAGTCATATTTCTATCTTTTTCAATGTTCATTATAGTGTTCCATAAGGTTGAATCCGCCTTGATTCGAGCTATCCTAGGTTCCTAATACGGATGGACTAACCTTCACCAAAAGTCATCAACTTGATGGTCCCGGGACCTCCATCGCCCTCGAGGACCTCAATGCTCTTGACAGCTTGCGGGAGGACCTTGGGGAGGAGGTTATCGGCGTCGAGGATAGCAGCCTTGAACATCTTGACCGGGGGAATGGGGGACATGAGCTCTAATAAGTTGATAGTGAAGACACCGTCGACGAAGACACCGTCGACAGTGATGACACACATGGCTGGATCCTAACAGAGTTGCTGAAACTGAGAAGGGGGTGATGATCTGGAAAGACTTGAATAGTAGTGATGAAGTTGGTCTCTGGGACTTGGGAGTGAAATGAAGAGGCTGAATTGAAGCTGACATATATAGAGAGAGGGATGCGAGTGTGAAGGGTTCTGATCACTGAATATTTTCTTCTTACTAAGATGCATTTTATTTTGCAGAAAATAAATAATTTAGAAAATATTTTCTTAAAAATAATCACTAAATTTGGATAGTGTTTCCGAGCATAAGTTATTTGGTGAGTGTGCTGCATGTTCTAAATTGATCTAAACTGCTAAATCTAATGGGCTCACTAGAATTAAAAGTCTAGATTCCCCTTAATATAAATACAACACTACCTCATTTTCAAGTCTTCGTCAAAATTGTGTTGTATATAAATATGACCCTAGATCATCTCCGAGTCTTTATCAAACGTGTGTTGTATGTCCTAAATTGATCTAAATCGCTAAATCTAACAGGTTCACGTGGGATCCATGTGGAACTCACTCGAATTAAAAGTCTAGATTCTCGTTGATATAAATACGATGCTATGTCATTTCTAAGTTTTCGTCAAAATTGTGGCGTATATAAATATGACCCTAGCTCATTTCCAAGTCTTTATCAAACGTGTGTGTTGTATGTCCTAAATTGATCTAAATCGCTAAATCTAACAGGTTCACGTGGGATCCATGTGGAACTCACTCGAATTAAAAGTCTAGATTCTCCTTGATATAAATACGATGCTATGTCATTTCAAAGTTTTCGTCAAAATTGTGTTGTATATACTAAGTTAATCTAAATCGCTAAATTTGATGGGTTCATGTGGGATCCATAGGAAACTCACTAAATTAAAAGTTCAGGTCAACTTAATATAAATACAGTTTTCTTTCATCAAAATTACGCCGTATGTACTAAATTAACCCAAATTGCTAAATCCGATGGGTTCATGTGGGACCTATATAAAACTCACTCGAATTAAAAGTCAAGATTCTCCTTGATATAAATACGATGCTATGTCATTTATAAGTTTTCGTCAAAATTGTGTTGTATATAAATATGACCCAAGCTCATTTCCGAGTCTTTATCAAACGTGTGTTGTATGTCCTAAATTGGTCTAAATCGCTAAATCTAACAAGTTCACGTGGGATCCATGTGGAACTCACTCAAATTAAAAGTCTAGATTCTCCTTGATATAAATATGATGCTGTGTCATTTCTAAGTTTTCGTCAAAATTGTGTTGTATATAAATATGACCCTAGCTCATCTCCGAGTCTTTTATCAAACGTGTGTCGTATGTCCTAAATTGATATAAATCGCTAAATCTAACAGGTTCACGTGGGATCCATGTGGAACTCACTCGAATTAAAAATCTAGATTCTCCTTGATATAAATACGATGCTATGTCATTTCAAAGTTTTCTTCAAAATTGTGTTGTATATACTAAGTTAATCTAAATCGCTAAATTTGATGGGTTCATGTGGGATCCATAGGAAACTTACTAAAATTAAAAGTTCAAATCAGCTTAATATGAATATAGTGCTCTTTCATAAAAATTACGTCGTATGTACTAAATTAACCCAAATCGCTAAATCTGATGGGTTCATGTGGGACCTATATAAAACTCGCTGGAATTAAAAGTCTAGATTCTACTAAATAAAAAATGAGGCCCTAACTCATTTCCGAGTCTTTGTCAAAAGTGTGTTGTATGTCCTAAATTGATCTAAATTGCCAAATCTGATGAGTTCACATAGGATCCATATTGAATTCACTAGAATTAAAAGTCCAAATTCCACTTAATATAAATATGACGCTAGCTCGGTTCAGTTTCTTCATCAAAATTGTGCTATATGTACTAAGTTAATCTAAATCGCTATATTTGTTAGGTTCTATGTGGAACCCATATGAACCTCACTAAAATAAAACGTCCAAAATCGATTAAATATATATACTACTTTAACTCATTTCTAAGTCTCCATCAAGCGCCTTTTTCTCATCTCTTTGAAGCTTCCGATCGCGTGCCATTCCGTCACATGTGAATCGCGAATGATTTTCCACGCCAGAGTCTTTGTTAAATCTCAAGACTTAAAAATACGAATGTGAAGTAACAGTTGCGTGTCAAATGCAGAAAATTCATATCTGAAAAAGTTGACCGTCCCTTCTTGAGTCAACTGTTCTCTTCCTCGATATGCTTTTCTGATCTGGCCTCAAAGACAGATGGGCAAAGCGGCGCATTCATATCTATAATCTCGCGGCATTTTCAACTCTGGAAAAGAATGCCCAGATCTTTAGAAGACGTTTGACAAGCGTCTTTGATGACAGCATGCAGCATATCTACCGCTTCAAAACATAGTTACGGTTCAGTCTCGATTGTTATTTTTCTTGGAAGAGACACGAATGAAGACATAAATTATGGCGGGAGATAGAAAGATCCAGCCAACATGTAACAACAACTCACTCGTAAGCATCGGCGTTTTTGCAAGAGATGGGCTTCTATGGCTTTCAACATTCCCATGGCCTTCTCTTTGCTGGCCTTGTTCTCGACCCGGTCCATGGCGAAGTACTTGCTCATGCTCTTGGCCATACACCCTCTCTGTCTGGACCCGCCTCGAACTTGATCTCGTTCGGAATCTTCTCTAGCGCGTTGCCCTGGACGATGGCGTACGCATGCGCGAGCTTTCCTTGTCCAGCTTCTCGACTGGTGCTCCACCGAGTTGAACTGTCTACCTGCGAGACACAGACAACTGCAGTCAGCTCCCACGTTAGCCTTATCAAGGAATGTCGGCAAATGTCCTCTTTGACATCACATGTTAATGCGACGCAATCAAAATAAATGAAAATAGAAGACAGCGCAAGCACTGGCCTTCGCCAAAGATGGCGCCGGGACCCCATCACCTTCAGGGATGACAAAATCCTTAAAGGCTTGTGGGAGGAGCTTGGGGATGAGATCGTCGTCAAGAACAAAGGCCTTGAACCTTCTTGCAGGTGGGATGGAATCGTCTTCACCTAAGAGTTCCAAGTCCCACGGCAAGAGATCTGTGAGATTATGTTGAAAATGCCCTCTAAATGATTCTCAATCGCCACGTTTAGTAATCTAACTCAACATCACATTGGTCTAAATCATATAATAAAGAAAGAGGACAAAAGGCATGGATCTCAAGCCCAAATGATACTTGTTAGAGATCTTTGAATGCAGACAACCTTGAGGGAGTCACTAAATTATTATTAAAATATTCTAATAGAAACCAATGGCTTAGATAAGCAAGCTTGAGTGCGTGCGGATAATTCTTGCTTGACGAAATGCATGGTAGGTCGCGAATCGAGACTCGTCCCCATGCACATCCACTTCCTCGGCTAGTTGGCCGGTCGGAGGAGGAAGCCGTGGGTCGAGCACATCCTTCAGTAGCACATTTGAGTCTTTAAAAAATGTCGACGTTTGCGTCATTTGTAGGGAAAAAAGAACATTCAATGGATGCTTCCCATCATTCTCTAGTGTCAGTACTTTTCTTGCTGACTCTGTTTCTTGAAAGAAGAACTAGTCAGGGTTTTGCTCACACCGTCAAGTTGTCCACAAATTCCAAATTTCTGTGATACTTTTAAAACAAACCACTTTTCATAATCTATACTTACTCTTCATAAAAGTATTGTTAGAATTATTGAATGAATCCAAATTCGATTTGTCCATTAACCGTAGAGTTACTACTAATTTTATTTTTCAAGAAGAAGAATGAATCAAAGTCATGATCATAATGTCAAGTTGTACCCAAATTTCAAATTTGAAACGACACTCTAAGACAGACCACTTTTCAAAATCTATACTTGCAGAATTCTAAAAGTTCCGTTAGAATTATTTGAATGCAAAATCCGAGACCATTTGTACCTGCGAAATGTTAGATTAGATTCAATCATATAACTTACCAGGAGCCATGTAGCCATAAGATCCAGCCACAAATAAGGCCGGAAACTGGCATGAACCGAAAAGCAGCAGCCTAGTCCGACGAGCCCGAAACAGGGCATGGGCACAAAAAAGCGCGGTCGGGCGAGAGTCCCTACCGAGCTCGCGGCGTCAGACGGCGGACGAGCTCGATAGATCGGGCTACGTCCGTCCGCCTCGCTCGTCTCCTAGCCGGGATCCTCGGGAAGCCGACCCTGAATCGGGAAAAACCAAGACGGCTCGAACGGGGGGACCTACCATGGCCTCGAAGCGGACAAGGAGCGGCGGCGGATCATCAGTTTTGGTTCGGAAGTGGAGGCCAACAGCGGCTCTCTCAGTCGCGTTCTCTCTCTCTCAACTCACGGTCTCTCTTTCGCAGCCTCTCTCCTCGGATCCGAATCCCTCTCGCCTCGTACTTGACCCCCTCTGATTTCTCCCTCCTCACCGACCCTCGGCCTTCGAGAAGGCCGGTCGGCGGAGGCGCTTCGGCCGCCGGTCCTTCGCGCGCCGACCGGCCCCCCTTGGCTAAACCAGCATCACATCACCCGTCGCCTCCGCCGCCGCCTACTTTGCTTTGCGCCTGCTCTGCTCCTTCTGCTGCGGCCGTCCTCGCTGGCGTGAGGAAGAAGCAGGAAGGAGGAAGGAGGGGCCGGGCCGGGTGAGAAGCGCAAGCGAGTGGGCCCCGGGCCCACTCGGGAAGAAAGGAGAAAAGAGGGGGGCTAAGGCGAAGGCCCATCCGCCGTGGGCCCTTTTTTTTATAAATAATATTAAGTAGGGTTAAATAAGAGAAAATAAAACGAAAATAAAACATAAAATGCAAATAATATTAATGCTTATATGATGTGAAAATCGTTTTTATTAGGGTCAAATTGATTCCAAATTTTTTATATAATTTTAATTTTAGATGCTTAGTTAAAATTTAAGTATCAATAAATATAAATCTCAAACTGCAAGAGTAAAAATAAAAAGAAAAGAATTAAAGAAGAGACAAGTGCAATTGCACCTTTATCCCATCATGTGACTGAAATTGTTTACGAAAGTAAAAAAATTCAACGAACATCACATGCCCTAGCTTTAATGGAATTATTGTGGGCCTTATTTCTCCATCACGCATCCCACGTTGAAGTCATCCTTTGATGTTACATATATGAATGAATCGAAATTTGTCTATATGTTATACGTAGTGACACATTTAATGCAGTGTGGCTCTTTTGATGGACAAATTTCCCCACATCTCCAATTACCTCTGATTAGGACAAGTTCTTTCAAGGAAGGATCCTATCTTCCTTTTTTTTCTTTTTTCTTTTTTAATAATATCGCCGTTGTTGTCGGTGACGTGTTCCTTCTCCAAATTTATTGGAATATATCATTTTAAATAGATCAGATCTCTGTCTTAAATGGGAGTATGAGTTTCAAAAACCTATGATAGATTATTATCAATAGGCACACAAGAATAACATGTCAGTTGATGCTACGGCGTGACAAATAATAAATAAAGGCGAAAAGCCAAATTTTAGTAAAACAAATTCGAAACTGAGTGTTGTGATTATTTATTGACATGGACATCAACCTATAGCATCTCCTTTTACTAATGAATAGGGCTTGGATTAATAATCAACCTAATGATAGTCTAAAATAGCTCTTTTTCCCTTGCTCCTCTAGCTTTGGACATCAACTTTATTTTTATTTTTTAATTTACTTGGAATCTTATTTGGTAAAATCTATACATGTGCATCGAAAGTGCACGATCTAAAAGAGTCCATTAGTGTCGTAGCCACAACCAAGAAGTATGTGTGATTTGTTTTTAAATCCCACATAAATTGAAAGCACATTAACATTCGGACCGATATCAAATCACTTGTGAATGGCCGACTATGAAAGCATAAAGGAGTAACTACATAAATTAATCATAGTTAGGATCTTCCTACATTTCTACATGGGTAGCTATTTAAATGATCAATGAGAGAGAGAGAGAGAGATTATATATAGATCATAATTCAAAGAGACGATCTACTCTCTTAACGATGATGATGATGATAATGGTATAAAATTGCGAGGAGCAGAACTTTTTTGGCCCGGTAGAGTCTATAAAAAACTATACAATACATCGGGATGATCATTAGATGAGAGTGCATGTTTAGAACAATGAAAATCATTTTGTAGGGTATAGATCTACCAAATTGTTCAAACATTGTTTTAATGGTTTCCTTTGGGCGAAAGATTCTTCCTCTTAACACATGATTTACTTAATTTAATCAGTCCAAGAGAGAGATACACCACCCACGTGCCCCATAAGCAACTGGGAATTTGTCTAATATGTTATGATGTACAAGACTGTACGATCTCGTTTGGTCTTTTGATAAATATAAATTATTGTGCAATCGATGAATTCAGATCTAATGTTATTAAGATATTTCACGTGTGCACATGTGGTTTTGGTCTAATAGATCAAACCAACATACAATGTGAACTCAGACAAACACATTTTTGGTCGTTCACTCTTCCTTGATAAAAATCCCTTTAAAGGCCAAATGTCTGATAGCCCTTGATACTTGACACCCTAAAGTTTACTTAGCAAAGGTTCAATAAGTCAGGTTTTGGAAGAGTCATAAGGAGTATTACAGGTCGGAACGGGTAAAAAGAGGATCTCTGTAAAGTTAACCACTTTGCTGGAGTTGCATTTGATGAATGAATTTTTCCCAACTGAAATTCTTTTAGAGCATATGTTAACAAGACAATCGCAAAATTGTCATCAAATAAAGCACCCAGGCCAAAAGCGGAATTGATCACAATGATTTTTGGATTGAAGTGGTGAAAAAGCTTGGCCAAGAGCTAATTGGGAGATAGAGAAAGCTCAAACTTTAGGATAAGCAATTTTGTAGCTAATAATAGAAACTACAAAAGGTTTTGGCCACTCACGCAAATGCCAGGTCTGCTCTCACATGCATGCGGACCCTGGTCTGTGTCTCGGCCTCTCACGTCTCTCTCTCTCTCTCCTGTTCTTCAATCTCCACTTTCCGTCACCCATTAATCCTATCTTCCTCGACGGGAGGAAGTAAAGCAAGCTGCTTTCCAATTAGGGGCTACTAAAGCCCCGGGTCCCGATGGCTTCAATGGGCTATTCTATCAAAACCATTGGGATATTATACAAGATGATATATTTACCTCCATGCAAGACTTTTTCAAATCAGGAGTGATGCCCCTAACTTTAATAGAATTCTCATCACTCTTATCCCAAAGGTTCTGCACCCATAAAAGTTAGAACAATATAGACCCATTAGTTTTTGCAATTTCATATATAAAATCATCTCAAAAGTTTTGGCAAACTGGCTAAAGCTGTGGCTACCAGGGTTGATTTCAACAGAACAGAGTGCATATGTCACAGGTAGACAAATCCAAGACAATATTCTAGTCGTGCAGGAAGTTCTCCACCAACTAAAAATCAAAAAAAGAAAGAAAAAATTCCAGGCGGTATCAAAATTGGACATGCAGAAAGCTTATGATCGAGTTGAGTGGGATTTTCTATAGGCTTATCTTAAACAACTGAGGTTTCATGATCAGTGGGTAAGGTAGGTGATGCAATGCGTTACCTCATCAACTTTTAGTGTCAAGTTCAATGGTGAACCATTGCCATACTTTCGCCCTACAAGGGGTTTGAGACAAGGGGTTTGAGACAGGGAGATCCACTATCTCCATATTTGTTCATCCCTTTAGCTAGGGGTGTGCATGGTCCGGGTGGCCGGTTTCCGACCTAGAACCGGGAACCGCCCACTAAGGACCGGTCCCGAAAAATTGGAACCGGGATCCACCCGTTTGTTGCATGGATCCACCCGGGAACCGGACCGCCGGTCCGGTCCGATTCCTGGGTGGATCCATGGAACTAATCTTGACCCAAAACAATTTTAGTTTTCAACATAGAACGACTACTTGACATCAAAGCAAGCTAAAGAAAGAAAAACCAAATTTAAGTACGTGAAGATGTGGATGGCGGGAGAAGTAAAGCGAGGAAGAGAGAGAGAGAGAGAACCAAAGACAAAGGGAGTGAGATGAGATCTAAGGTTTCTTTTAGTAATTTTTTTTTTTTTAATATTAAAAAGGTTCCGGTCCGGTCCGGGTGGGCGGGCGGGCGGGCGAGCGGGCGGATCCGCACATGGAACCGGGAACCGGACCGGTACCCACCGGTTCCCATAAATTGGAACCGGGAACCGGACCGGTTCCCTCAAGAACCGCCGGTTCCGGGCGGTTCCGATCTGGTTCCGGGCGGTCCGGGCGGTTCCCGGGTATTTTGCACACCCCTAGTCAAAAGGAGCATGGGGGTGAACCACCTCTTCTGCTTCCGCATCCGGTCTCGCTGGAGGAAGTCAGCGTGCCGTCGGAGTCAGGCGACCTCGCGTCGAGCTCGAGCTCCGGTACGTCAAAACCGCCTCATTCCTTGGTGTGTAGTGACAAGGAGTCACTCAAGAGTGAGAAGGAGAGGAAGTGGAGGAACTCGCTCGCACGAGAAAGGAAGGAGGAGCCGACGTTCATCGGAGGCCAGTCCGTCGATCGTCGTCCCCCCATAGCGCCGCGCTTGAACGAGTAGGTGTCCCCTCGTCCGTACGTGAATTACGCGAACTCCGGCTCCGCTGGCCCTGTTAAGGTTGTTGTACACTCTAGTGTGCTTGCCGTGTATGCTAGTATGCCTGTTGACGGTCTCGGTCTGAGTTTGAGCCACGGATGAGTCGGAGGACACCTGTTTCTTTAGTGCACACAGCATGTTTGATAAAATGCCTAAATGAGAGTCTGAATTGAGTTTCGCAAGATTGGTTCCTGTGATACCATCTTTATATGAGCTTGATTCCTCTTCGCAAGATTTTAGAGCATGAAAGTTCTTCGCCAGAGTTAGTTTGGCGTCGATGATAACCTCCGGCCAGCCAGAGGCCGGCGGTAGCGTAGAGCGGGTCGGAATAGCTGACCAGCGAGGGATAACCAATGAAAACCGGATTTCGGCTGAGGGTTGCATTTATCCATGGGGCGTTCGGCTTGTTTCGGAGGGAGTCGTTGAGGAAGAAGATAGGTGCAGGGAAGGGATGAAGTGAAAAATGAAAAGAAAAAAAAAAAAAAAATAGAACTATAAATTGGAAAAAGTTGGCTTCGGGAATGATCGTTGAATAGATGGTGCAGGAAAAGGACACAGTGAGAAAAGACAAAAAGAAAGAAAAATTTTAAAATTTTAAAATTTTAAAAAATGAAAAAAAAAAAGTGAAAATGATTTCTTTAAAAAAATCTAAAAGTGTTGGATCCGGATATGAGTTGGGTCCACGGGCCGGATTGGGTTTACCCGGTCCGGACCCATTTTCTTGAACTATAATAATACTAAATATTAAAAATACATTAAGAATTCATTTTTAAAAAAAGAAATAAAAATCAAATTTAAAAAATTTCGAAAAATATAAAACAATAAAAATTAAAAAAAGTCCCCGAAAATTCAAAAACTCATAAAACATTAAAATTTGCGCCCTTTATTTTATTTTATTTTAAATTAATTAAAAATTAAAAAAAAATTGAAAAAAATTGAAAAAATGTAGGATTTGCTTAGGAATTGCTATGTCTTGCATTCTTAATGTAATTAGGCATTTATTTGCTCGTATATTGATTATATCACGTGTTTAATTTGTAAATTTAATTATGTTTAATTGCACGTGCTCAATTTTACTGCAATTAGGATCTTGATAACTATGATTGTTACTTTAATGATTGCGCACCCATATGATCACCTCACATGTTAGTAGATAGGTATAAAATCAATCCAAACTGTCTGATAATTTTTTTTTCTAAAATAAACAAGATTAGATATCAAAAGGGCACTAATTGGTCAATTAGTATAATCAAGTCCCTGACTCTAGATCTCTGGTTGCGTAGGAAGTGTGGCATACTCCTGTGCCTTACTTGGTTTCTAGTCGACCCCAATAGGTTAGTGGCGATTCATTTTTGCAAAATTCTTAAGAATGCCCTAATGTTACAGGAGGTATAGGCTTAGAAGAGCTCGCGCCTAATCATGGGCCTTTGGTTCATTATTTAGACAATACCCCTAAACCTATTCCCTCCTCCCGAGGATAGGTCGCGACACCATACTGTCGCCTTTCATCTCTTTTCTTGATATCGAATTGAGCCGAGCCAAGGGAGCTGAGCTGTGCTCTGCTTTGTTTTCTAGGCGCTGTTGCTGGACCACTTGAATCGAGATTCATTTTGACTTATGAATTTTAGTCGATAAATCGAGCACATGCTTTTGTAAAAATAAATAAATAATCCGCAAAAAAATCTTGAATTAGATAACAAATGAACAGCAAAGGAGGGGGCCCAGATGGCGTGGCCCATGGCCCAAACCCTACAAGCTTCAGCCAGTCAGTATGGCCCAGTTCGCACACAGCCCACTCTAGTTGGTTTTATGATGACAGGCTTGTTGGAATTGATAAATTCGGCCCCGTGAGCTTCATTCCGCCAGTGAGCGCAGGAGGATAAAGGGGCTCATCAAAGAGACGAAGTCTGAGCCTGGCCATGTTCTTCCTTCTCTCTCAATCATGCGTTCTACACTAAAAATAGAAATTTTGTGCAGTTACTAAATGCTTTTTTCTGCTCAGAAACTTATTTAGGGAACAAAAATAGAAAAAAATTGTTTCCGAACAGAAATTATTTCTAGGAACAGAAACGTTACCATACGCACCTTTAGACATGCATGCAAGCGAGAGAGTGATTGAGCGAAGCAAGTCGGGGCAAGAGTTAAAGTTTTCATTTAGTGACCATTCTGTTTTTGGGAATAATTTCTAATCAAAAATAATTTTTTTATTTTGTTTTCGAAAATAATTTCTAAACATTTTAAGACATTTGGTAACTATCCAAAATTTATATTCTCGAAATAGAATTGCATTTGGTGCTATTTTCAAAATTTATAATCCAAACAATTTTATTTTAATTTTTTTAATAATTTCATTAATTTTTTTCTTCTATTCTTTCTCTTCTTCAAGCTTTTGGCCAGTCGCCAGTCACCGGCCACTAGCCAAACACGGGCCAACAACCTCGCTAGAGCGTTGCCGGCCCCCGGCAAGGCTGCACCTCCTCGGCTGAGCCTCACCGGTAGCTGAGCGAGAGGTAAGGAGCCTCGACCAACCAAGCGAGGCGTGACGATGGCTGGGTGAGCCTTCGACAAGCTTGCCAGACCTCGTCCAACCGGTCATCGGTAGCGGCAATGGAAGATAAGAGAGAAGAAAGAAGAACAAGAACAAAAGAAGAAGAGAAAAGAGATAAAAGAAAATTGGGTTGCTCGATTCTGAAATTGTTCTCAGAAATAAAAAATTTACTAAGCGGATTTATGTTTTAAATCTATTCTTAGGAAAAAGGACATAATTAAACACTGTTTGACAAGTTGTCAGACACGTCCGAAGAGCGTCCATAGCGTTAAGCTTGGCCATTTTCTTATTTTTTTTTAGATTCTATTAACTAACCTAGCGATATATGCCATTAACATGTTCTATTTTACTAATTTTAGTCAAAATAAGGTCGAGCAATTGAATTGCTGCAGGTAAAGAATGCGTGTCCACAAAAAAAAAAAAATGAGAGCAAAATCAACAAGAGAAAGTAATAGTCTTCCTTTATACTACAATAAAATATGATGGAACACCCTTGAATTTAGACATCTACTGATCTAGAACCGATGCCTAGACAATGTTTGTGGAACATAAGGTTTCCTTGAATAGAGCACATGGAGATGTGCATGAGTAGTAAAAGTGGGACTCATGTGTCATGGCCAAGAGGTTTATATAGCTAAAGGGTTATGCCTTTTCGAGGAGGACCTCCTGCGATCGCTAGGATTCCCAACGAGTGCTCTTCCGGAATGTTTGAAGGGCGGGTGATACGGTAATTGAGCCAAAGTCTAGAACTTTCCTATCATTAGTGTTAGTAGTTGGTAGGTTTGGTGGTACGATCTCATCCATCGAAAAAGTCTATAACTCTCCAGTCATTAGTGTCAATAGTTGGTAGGGTTGGCGGTACGATCTTGTCCATCAAATGAAAAGTCGATCAATGGATGTAATCAGAGGGCCTCTAGTATAAGAAATGGTGCCCTCCCCTCAATTATATATACATCCAACTATTTCAGGGCTTCGTTAAGATATCAAAGTTGATCCAAAGCACCTTTAATGACTATAAGGTGATGTTTGCGTGGTAGTTTTTCTAAAATACACGCGGAAGTAAAATTGAACCGTAGATATGAATGAATATTTACTATTGCTCGTAGGTTTCTATATTTTCATATGGTCATACAAGTTTGGGGAAAACTTACACGATACTAGGTGAATATGACTCTCTGGTAGGGAGAGGGATCATATCACATGCTTTGGAACAAATATTTCAGACGGTTCTATCCCTTTCGGCAGAGGGCTGGGAGCACATGTTAAAGATAAATTTATATTTACCATATATATATATTCTTTTTGATTTTGTTGCATAATAATTAAAATGAGGGTGCAATTCTGGTTTCAATATTTGAGATATACAATAAGGTAGGTCGTGATTTGCGATCAGTGTGTGATGATCCAATACGAATTTTGCACAATGCCAAAGTAGTTAGCCTCATCGAACTTCCTGTAAGTAGTATCGATGAGGTTACTCGGCATTTGAATGTCGCTTTACGAAGAAGTTGTGTAGACAACTCTTCTTGTTCTTTTGACATCTTGGTCAAGATGAGTTGTCAAGAAGAACGAGAAGAGTTGTCTACACACCTTCTTCGTAAAGCGACATTCAAATGTCGAGTAACCTCATCGATACTGCTTACAGGAGGAAGTTCAATGAGGCTAACTACCTTGGTATCGTGCAGAATTCGTATTGGATCATCACACACCGACAGCAAATCATGAATTATCTTATTGTATATCTCGAATATTGAAACTTGAATTGCACCCTCATTTTAACCATTATGCAATAAAATCAAAAAGAAAAAAGAAAAAAGAAAAAAAGAAAAAAATATATATATTAAACGTGCTCACAGCCTTCTGTCGAAAGGAATAGAATCGTCTGAAATATTTGTTCCAAAGAAGTGGTATCATCCCTCTCGCTTTTAGACAATCATGTTCACCTAGCATCGTGTAGGTTTTCTGCAAACCTGTTTGACCATATGAAAATATAGAAACCTACGAGCAATAGTAAATATTCATTCATATCTACAGTTCAATTTTACTTCCATGTAATTTAGAAAAACTATCACGCAAACATCACTTTATAACCGTCAAGGAAACTCTGGATCAACTCTAATATCTCAACGAAAATGTCCTGTTGGGAAGTCTCAAGTCTAAACACCCTATCAAATGTGAATCTATATTTTTTTTTCACCTTGTCATAAGATGAATAAACGTCAAACATTTATTTTTAACTTCAGGACATGCTAAAAGATACTAGGGATATCTATAGTTGACAAGAGAAAAATTTTGAAAAATAGCCGGAAATATTTTTAAGTACCTTCAAGTAGTTCTATGCCACAATCCCGAATTTCCAAGCTCGTTGGATATGAGATGATGCTTTCATATCCAACATTATTGCTTATCGTTAACAAGGGACCTACACGGCAAAAGATTACCTTTCAAATGAAGCAAGATCTTAGTGATTCATAACTTCATGAAATATATATGCTATTTGACAATACAAAGACATGATTCATAACTTCATGTAATGCATATGCTATTTAACAAGATAGACAATTACCATGACTGAGTTGTGCAATTTTTTCCTGAGTTTTTCTCTTTTAGCGAGTTCAAACTTCACACGTTGTAGCTGCTTTTTCAGCTCAAGAATGGTTTCCTCATCCCTTTAAAAGAAAGAAAAAAAAAGAAACCATTATATATATATGTATTTCCCTATTTTAATCTTCTTCTTCTTCCTCTTCTTCCTCTTGCTCTCTTCTTCCCTAGTAACTGGGTTTATGAATTACGGTCAACAAACAATACGAGTTGCAAGGTACATTGGTCAAGGGTTCATGATTACCTTATCTCATGCAAATCGTTTACCTGTAACTATTCAATATCCTTATGAAAAATTAATTACATCTGAGCGTTTCCGCGGCTGAATCCATTTTGAATTTGATAAATGCATTGCTTGTGAAGTATGTGTTCATGTATGTCCTATAGATCTACCTGTTGTTGATTGGAAATTGGAAATTTGTATACGAAAGAAACGCTTGCTTAATTACAGTATTGAAGCCTTCCTTCGCTGCAACTTCATCTTTTCTTTTTATTTTTCAAACCCATACAACCAGATACCATACCATCCTTGAGGGACAACGGCGCTTACACCGCCACCAGTCGTCCGTTCGGATCGGCATTGACCACCGCTGGCCACCTGCCCCATCTATTGCAAAAATTAACAAAAACCATCCTACCGAATTCACACTTTTCACGGCAGAATCCCAAAAAAAAATTAACAAGCAAAAATACGTTAGAATGGAGTGATATGGGCTAACTAGTATGTCCTTGAAACACTGACATCGCTGGTGCGAGGGATTCTCCTACGAAAAGCTTTCTGGCCTTGGAGACATGCATGCACGTTGAACTCGAGCAAAGATTTTTCTTCCAATCACATAGGAACACAGAAAAAATGCTATTATTAGATATGATACAACAAAAAACGCAGCAAGCACGAATCGATCTTGAATTTAGACGGGACTTAACATTCGGCCTTCTTTTAGGCATTTTATCAAACGCGCAATATGCAGATCTTTGAATGGTTCTGTTTTAATTTTAACAAGATTCTCAGCCTCACACGTTATGTACAGACTTAAAACACCATGGTTAGCAACGAAATAACTTCGTTTTACCAAAATCTCTTCAAGAAAATCGATCGAACCGAGGATGTCTTTCTCGACCAAAACAGAGACAAAGTGGAGCGTCTGGAGCGAGATTCTAATTGGTTTGTTTGGCGAATCGAGGTCTCGCTTGATGACGATGAAGAGCGTTTGGTTAGAGCTTTTCCTCCGCTTGCAGAAGAAATCTCAGTATTCGTCTGATCTTCGACACAGAATCTGTGAAGAACGACTCAGGGATTGGCCTTTAACCGAAATGCACTCTATCCTTCCCTCACATATCTCCTCTCTCCTTGGCTGGGCTTTCTGTCGTTTGTATCCTTTTCGAGTGCCCGCAGGAGGGCTTCTTCTAGCTTACAGTCCTTACTACAAGCTCGCGAGCCATTCTATTGCGCGGGTTGGATGTGAAATTTTGTCTTGAAAGCAGATGTTTATAAACCGAGTTTTCAAGAGATAATACATGCAAGAAGAGGAAACGAAATCGGTACATGTAATTACTGCCGCATTAGATTAAGATGTGATGTCGGATTTCAAGCGGGCATACTTGTGGAGTATTGCATGGGCTACGCGGAAGGTGTCCAACCGGCATTGGGAGGAAATCTTCAATGTAATATTTTAACGATCACCTTCGTTATGGCGTTGAATCTCCCGTATTATTCACAAAAATATCCTTTACGACCTTTTTTACCATCTTATTATAAATGTTGTTATTTAAAACTATTAAAATTTACAGAATCGTCAATTTGCAATAGCCAGCAAAATGAGATAAATAATTTAAAAATTATAATAAAATCATCATTCTAAATTATCCTTTATAGAGGACAAAATGGATAGGAATTTATACATAATGAAGCTTAGCTGGCGGAGGCAGCTTAAGGAAAGAGAGACCTCAGGCTCCTTGAAGATTATCCAAATAATTAATTAATTTCCCATCCTTAAATTTTGGTACTGCTTGACCTATGGAAAGCTGTGAAACGAAAGAGCTAAATTAGTGACAAAACCAATTAAATAATAGATATTGTGAGTACTATCAAAATAAATATTGTCAAAGAAAAAATATTTAACTTCCCACTCTTTAATTTTTTTTTCGTTATCTTAGTAATCAAATTATACATTATTTTCGTGGGAATTTCATTTTAATTAAAAAAACGGAAACTTTAATTTCGATGATATAGCTTTTTGCGTGTCTTAACAAATGCACCTACCATATAAGCATGTTCACGGATTTTGTTTCGATATAATTTAATAAGATCCTGATAATGAAGATTTTGCCAATGATGGCAACTTTTCTTTTGGAGAAAATTATAAAAAAAATCATAAATCTATTAAACTCTTACCAATTCGAGCCTAACCTTTTAATTATATAAAAAAAAATATATATATATATATATATATATATATATATATATCTTATATAACAATTATATATCATTTTGGGATATTTATTTTTTCATTTTCGAATTTTAGAAAGAATATAAAAAGGTCGAAAGAAAAAGCACCTTCCTCCCCAAGTGTCGGCGAGCGGGATTCACATTTTATTTTTCTTTATCGTTCCCATGCGAAGGAGCGTGGAGAAAGATTCAATGGTGGTGCGCACGTGCAAGCTTCCCGGCAATTTCCCTCCCCCTTCCTCCTCCTCCTCCTGCTCTTCTTCCCCCTTAGACGCGTTCGTTCTCTCAAGCTCGAGCTTTCCCCGCCGGCGAGTCCTCGAACGACCGCATCTCCATCGCCGATCGACAAGCATAAACATTGTCATTTAATCATGTGTCAAAATAAAGAAGATGACATCTTCTATTCCTTCATCAAATGAATTGACCACGTTGTTGTTAGTGAGAATTGTGAATCAATCAAATAGCCATATAGGCATATACTACAGGATAAGATGCCTAAGAGTGTCATAACTGTTATCGACGCTCACTTAAGCACCATGTTCAAGAAGTGCAAGCTCTGTAGTTCATGGATTGATTCAATCAGAAACCATTTCATTAAATGGGTTCGAAGAAAATTTTATGGAGGTTTACGGTCAAAAGGTGCTACAGAACCATAGATAAGCCAAGAAGCGCTAGCCCAAGAAAAAGGCGACAAAGAGCGCACTCTAGAGGCTCTTTCTATCTGATTTGAACATTCCTAATTCTACAACACCCCGGATGACCTCTTGATGTCGCTGGCTTGATCCAACCTATACAAGTTCATCCTTAGGGAGCGTAAGCTAGTCACGCGGAGTTTCTCGTTGAGCAACTTCCCCAAGGAAAGCAGGTGTGAAGGTGTAGCCCATGGTCGTGGACAAGAGACGAAGAGAGAGAATGAATGAGAGAGAGAGAGAAAGAACCGATGCTTCCAAACTCTTGCAATGAAGCGTCATCATTTTTCGCAATGTTTTTCGCCTTTTCTATGCTCCTAGCCTATGTCTACACGATTCCTTCTCTTTCCAACTATGTATCCATCGGGCGCAAGTTGAATGAAATGTCACACATCAACCCGAGACGCATCAAGATTGAACATTCATGACCATAATTGAAAGTCCCATATCGAGATCTGCTTTCTAGCCTTGAGGTTCGACCCGTCCTCTTATTCTCAATTGAGAGTCCACCGCCAGCACTCATCCTCACTAGTCACCAGCGACGTGTATTGCTAGTGGCCTTCGCCCAGCGCCCCCAGACCTGTAATTTCTTCAAGTACTCAGTCTTTTCATGTAACTCAGTCTTGAGTGCCTTCGAGTACTCGATCTCCCTTCTAATTTTTGTCGACTTTGTTGCCTTGTCGGCCTTTATTTGATGGTATCTAGTATTTATATTAATATATTTGTCGTCTAAGAGGTATTTATCTAGTGCCGGTGAAATATAGGCATAGAAAATAGTTGAATTATATCCTATTTTTATTAGTAAATGTGCACAAGCGTTGGATATGTCCACGATCTGTAAAAATATTAAAAGAAGTGGAACTTTCTTAGGAAGTTGTCTGGGTGGATGGAAAAGGTTCGAATTTTTGGACGTGTTTGTTTTAGTGAAAAAGTTTTTCGCAAATTAGCTTTTTAGACTTTCAAGTGCATGGTTAGCTACAATTAATTAGTAAGCGGAAAATCATATATGATCAAAGAAAATATTATTGCTTAAAATAAAGAAAATAAATTCCTTAATTTGATAATGTGAAAACATTTCTCTTAAAAATAAAGTTTTTCGTAGAACAAACACACTCTTAACGCTAAAAATGTGTAATGATAAGATAAGAATTAAATAATTGACCCCATTTGTCCATGGATACAATGTTTGTAATATAAGTAATTGAAGATGATGGGGAAGAAACAGATCTTGACCTCTTGAAAGTGCTCCTTGTTTTGAATAATAGCAAAGACCAAGTTGAATTAAGTTTTGCAGAAAGATGATGTATTGCATATATACATAGTTACTGAAGTTGTTAAGTACATTGTCACGTATCTTTTTAAGTTGAATTAAGTTTTGCAGAGTTACTCCATATTTTAGATAGGGATAATAAATTTATGACTTTTAGTTTTTGTATTCGGCTTTAGCCCTTTTCGTATTTCTAAAAAAAAATTATTAAGTGCACAAGAATTGATGTTACCATGGGTGCTCTTACGACGGTCCTTCACGCGCTCTGCAAAAAGGGAAAAGCAGAAGCACGGCGGCAGAGGGCAGGGGGACAGCGAGTGGGACGGAGAGTGGGTGGTCGGGGTGGGGGGGGACCTCGCGCAGAGCACCCAGCGGGAACCGAGGGAGAAGGAGAAGAAAAAGGGGAGGAAAGGAGGAGGGAGAGAAACACGGAGAGAAACGGAGAGGGAGAACACAGAGAGGGGGAGCGAGAGAGACACACAGAGAGCTACAGAGGGAGAGAGACGGGAAGAGCTCGGGAGAGTTTAAGCGAGTGAGGGAGAGAGTGGCAGTCAGAAAGGAGCATGGGGGTGAACCACCTCTTCTGCTTCCGCATCCGGTCTCGCTGGAGGAAGTCAGCGTGCCGTCGGAGTCAGGCGACCTCGCGTCGAGCTCGAGCTCCGGTACGTCAACACCGCCTCATTCCTTGGTGTGTAGTGACGAGGAGTCACTCAAGAGAGAGAAGGAGAGGAAGTGGAGGAACTCGCTCGCACGAGAAAGGAAGGAGGAGCCGACGTTCATCGGAGGCCAGTCCGTCGATCGCCGTCCCCCCATAGCGCCGCGCTTGAACCAGGTAGGTGTCCCCTCGTCCGTACGTGAATTACGCGAACTCCGGCTCCGCTGGCCCCGTTAAGGTTGTTGTACACTCTAGTGTGCTTGCCGTGTATGCTAGTATACCTGTTGACAGTCTCAGTCTGAGTTTGAGCCACGGATGAGTCGGAGGACACCTGTTTCTTTAGTGCACACAGCGTGTTTGATAAAATGCCTAAATGAGAGTCTGAACTGAGTTTCGCGAGATTGGTTCCTGTGATACCATCTTTATATGAGCTTGATTCCTCTTCGCAAGATTTTAGAGCATGAAAGTTCTTCGCCAGAGTTAGTTTGGCGTCGATGACAACCTCCGGCCAGCCAGAGGCCGGCGGTAGCGTAGAGCGGGTCGGAATAGCTGACTAGCGAGGGATAACCAATGAAAACCGGATTTCGGCTGAGGGTTGCATCTATCCATGGGGCGTTCGGCTTGTTTCGGAGGGAGTCGTTGAGGAAGAAGATGGTGCAGGGAAGGGATGAAGTGAAAAATGAAAAAAAAACAAAAAACAAAAGAATAAAGAATAAAAACAAAAAAAAAAAAAAAAAATAGAAAACTATAAAATGGAAAAAGTTCGCTTCGGGAATGACCGTTAAACAGATGGTGCAGGAAAAGGACGCAGTGAGAATAGACAAAAGAAAGAAAAAATTTAAAAGTTTTTAAAAAATGAAAAAAAAAAGTGAAAATGATTTTTTTTTAAAATCTAAAAGTGTTGGATCCGGGTTTGGGTTGGGTCCACGGGCCGGATTGGGTTTACCCGGTCCGAACCCATTTTCTTGAAGTATAATAATATTAAATATTAAAAATACATTAAGAATTCAAAAAAATTTCACAAATAGAAAAAAAAAAGAAATCAAAAATAAAAAATTTCGAAAAATAATAAAAATTCAAAAATTCTCCGAAAATTCAAAAACTCCAGAAAACATTAAAATTTGCGCCCTTTTATGATTTTTTTTAAATAATTAAAAATTAAAAAATTGAAAAAATTGAAAAATGTAGGATTTGGTTAGGAATTGCTATGTCTTGCATTCTTAGTGTAATTAGGTCTTTATTTGCTCGCATATTGATTATATCGCGTGTTTAATTTGCATATTTAATTATGTTTTTAATTGCACATCTTTGCAATTAGGATCTCGGTAGCTATGATTGTTATTTTAATGATTACACACCTGTATGATCACCTCACATGTTAGTAGATAGGTATAAAATCAATCCAAGCTACCTCACAAAAATCTTTTTTTTCTAAAATGAATAAGATTAGGTACCGAAATGGCACTAATTGGTCAATTAGTGTAATCAAGTCCCGACCTAGATTCTTTGGTTGCGTAGGAAGTGTAGTATATTCCCGTGCCTCACTTGGTTTCTAGTCGACCCCAATAGGCTGGCGACGACTCCTTTTTGTGAAATTCTTAAGAATGCCTCAATGTCACGCGAGATTTGGGCTTGGGAGAGCCCGCGCCTAATCATGAGTCCTAGGTTTGTCCTTTAGGCAATACCCCTAGGGGTGTGCAAAAATACCGGGAACCGCCCGGACCGCTCGGGAACCGGACCGGAATCGCCGGAACCGGCGGTTCTTAGGGAATGTCCGGTTCCCAATGTCATGGGAACCGGTGGGTATGGACGGTTCCATGGGCGGATTCGCCCGCGCCGGACCGGATCGGAACCTTTTAATATTGTTCTCTCTCTCCCTGTCTCTTCCTTGGTTTACTTCTCCCGCCGTCCGCATCTCCACGTACTTAAATTTGGTTTTTCTTTCTTTGGCTTGCTTTGATGTGACGTAGTCGTTTATGTTGAAAACCAAAATACCCCTAAACTTATTCCCTCCCCCAGGGAAGGCTAGGTTGCGACACCATGTCCTTAGTGGGTGGTTCGTTCCTTTCATCTCTTTTCTTGATATCGAGTCGTCACCTTGCATCTCTTTTCTTGATATTAAGTCGTGCGAAGTCGAGCCAAGCCGTGCTTTGCTCTGTTTTCTAGGCGTTGTCGCCGGACTACCTGATTCCTTGACTTATGAATTTTAGTCGATAAATCGAGCACATGCTTTTGTAAAAATAAATAAATAATCTGCAAAACAAAAAAAAAAATGATTGAATTAGATAACAAATGAACAACAGAGGAGGGGGCCTAGATGGCGTGGCCCATGGCCCAAACCCTACAAGCTTCAGCCAGTCAGCATTGCCCAGTTCGCACACATCCCACTCTAGTTGGTTTTATGATGGCAGGCTCGTTGGAATTGGTAAATTCGGCCCCGTGAGCTTCATTCCACGAGTGAGCGCAGGAGGATAAAGGGGCTCATCAAAGAGATGGAGTCTGAGCTCGGCCATGTTCTTCCTCCTCTCTCAATCACGCGTTCTACTCTAAAAATATAAATTTTGTGCAGTTACTAAATGTTTTTTTTTGCTCAGAAACTTATTCAGGGAACAAAAATAGAAAAAATTGTTTCCAAACATAAATTATTTCCAGGAACAGAAACGTTACCGTATGCACCCTTAGACGTGCGTGCGAGCAAGAGAGTGATTGAGCAAAGCAAGTCGGGGCAAGAGTTAAAGTGCTTGTTTAGTGACCATTCTATTTTTGGGAATAATTTCTAATCAAAAATTTTTTTTTTATTTTGTTCTCGAAAATAATTTTCTAAACATTTTAAGACATTTGGTAACTATTCAAAATTTCTATTTTCGAAATAGAATTGTATTTGGTGCCATTTTCAAAATTTATAATCCAAACAATTTTATTTTATTTTTTTAAATAATTTCATTACTTTTTTTTTCTTCTTTTCTTCTTCTTCTTCTTCTTCAAGCTTCTAGTTGGTCGCCAGTCACCGGCCACTAGCCAAACAAGGGCCAACAACCTCGCTAGAGCGTTGTCGGCCCCTGGCAAGGCTACACCTCGTCAGTTGAGCCTCACCGATAGCTAAGCGAGAGGCAAGGAGCCTCGCCCGACCAGGCGAGGCTCGCCGATGGCTGGGTGAGCCTTTGGCAAGCTCACCAAACCTTGTCCAATCGGTCATCGGCAGCGGCAATGGAAGAAGAAGAGAGAAGGAAGAAGAACAAGAACAAAAGAAGAAGAGAAAAGAGATAAAAGAAAATTGGGTTGCTTGACTCTGAAATTGTTCCCAAAAATAAAAAATTTACTAAACGGATTTATGTTCCAAATTTAAAAATAAATGTCTCACGTTTATTCATCTTATGACAATATGAAAGAAAACATAGATTCACATTTGATAAGATGAGACTTCCCAGCATGACGTTTTCGTTGAGATATTAGAGTTGATCCGAGCATAATAGCTATAAGATGATGTTTGCGTGGTAGTTTTTCTAAATTACGTGGAAGTAAAATTGAACTATAGATATGAATGAATATTTACTATTGCTCGCAAGTTTCTATATTTTCATATGATCAAACAAGTTCGTGGAAAACCTACATGATGCTAGGTGAATATGACTCTCCAGAAGGGAATGGATGATACCACGTGCTAATATTTTAGACGGTTCTATCTCTTTCGGCAGAGGGCTGGGAGCACATGTTAAAGGTAAATTTCTGTTTACCATATATTTTATTTTTTTCTTTTTAATCTTTGTTGCATAATGGTTAAAGTGGGGGGTGCAATTCAGGTTTTAATATTCGAGATATACAATGAGGTAGGTCGTGATTTGCTGTCGGTGGGCGATGATCCAATGTGAATTATACACGATGCAAAGGTAGTTGGCCTCATCGAAGTTCCTGTTAACAGTATCGATGAAGTTACTCGGCATTTGAATATTGCTTTACGAGGAAGGTGGGTAGATAACTCATCTTGTTTTTCTTGATTTTGATGTCAAGATATCAAGAAGAACAAGATGAGTTGTTTACACACCTTCTTCGTAAAGTAGGATTCAAATGCCGAGTAATTTCATCGATACTGCTTATAGGAATTTCAATGAGGTCAACTACCTTGGCATCGTGCAGAATTCGTATTGGATCATCTCGCATTGACATCAAATCATAACTTACCTCATTGTATATCTCGAATATTGAAATCTAAATCGCACCCCTATTTTAACCATTATGCAACAAAGATTAAAAAGAAAAAAAAATATATAGTAAATAGAAATTTACCTTTAACATGTGCTCCCAGTCCTCTGCCGAAAGAGATAGGACCGTCTGAAATATTTGTTCCAAAGCACGTGGTATCATCCTTCCCTTCCGGAGAGTTATATTCACCTAGCATGTGTAGGTTTTCCTCGAAGCCGGTTTGACCATATGAAAATATAGAAACCTGCGAGCAATAGTAAATATTCATTCATATCTATAGTTCAATTTTACTTTTGCATAATTTAGAAAAACTACCACGCAAGCATCACCTTGTAGCCATCAAGAGTGCTCTGAATCAATTCTGATATCTCAACGAAAACGTCCTACTGAGAAGCCTCAGGCCTAAACACCCCATCAAATGTGAATCTATGTTTTTTTTCACCTTATCATAAGATGAATAAACGTGAGACATTTATTTTTAGCTTCAGGACAAACGAAAGATAATAGGAATATCTATAGTTGACAAGAGAAACATTTTGAAAAATAGCAGGAAATATTTTTTTCAGTACCTTCAAGTAGTTCTATGCCTCAATCCCGACTTTCCAAGCTCGTTGGATATGAGATGATGCATTTATATCCAACATCATTGCTTATCGTCAACAAGGGATGTACGCGGCAAAAGACTTCGATATTACTCTTTAAATCCTAAAGGAAGCAAGATCTTAGTGATTCATAACTTCATATAATGTATGTGCTATTTGACAAGACAAAGACAATTACCATGACTGAGTTATGCAATTTTTTCCTGGAGTTTTTCTCCTTCAGCGAGTTCAAACTTTGCATGTTGTAGCTGTTTTTTCAACTCAAGAATGGTTTCCTCATCCCTCTAAAAGAAAGAAAAAAAGGAACCATTATGAGATATTATATTGAATTTCCCCGGTTTTCCTTTTTTTTGGTCCTTTTCCCTATTTTAATCTTGGAATATGTGTAACAGAAGTCCTAAAACTTACAAAGAAAGTGTAATTAAGTCTTAAGACTTACAAAAAATGCAATTAAGTCCTAAAACTTGTTAAATTGGTTCAATTGAGTCTTAAAATTAACACCGTCGATTTAGCTAACGTGGTGTTGATATCATATTTTAAATGAATTTTTATTTTTTATATAGCTTTTTTAAATTATTTTTATTCAAAATCTTTAAAAATTAGATTAAAAACTAAAAAGGAAAAGCAAATTTTATTTTAAAAAAAAAAACAATTCAAAAAAAAAAAAAGGCACTGGTGGAGCTTATGTCATTGCCCATCGCCGGAGGGGCCGGCGACAATCACCAGCCCTGGGCAAGGTGGCCGGCCCTCGCCAACCCCAGGTGAGGGCCGGCCACCCTCGCCAGGTTGGGCGAGGACGCCCAGATCTGGGCAGGCCGGCCCTCGTGGGGGGCCGGCGACCATCGCCTGCCTCGGGTTAGGCCTCGCCGGCCCTCGCTTGGGGTCGGCAATGCTCGCCCAGATTTGGGCGAGTAGGCGTCGTCCGACGAGGCCCTGTCAGACGGGTTCGAGGGGGAGGAGCAGCCGCAGCTCGATGAGCATCGAGGCCATCACTCGCTTCGCCAGCTTTGTCGACGAGGACAACGTTGCCCTCATCGCCGACGATGATGTCGACGAGAATGGCGAGGTCGAGGAGGAGGAGGACCATGAGGTGCGATTGCTCGGCGCCTAGATCAGGGCGAGCATCGTCGACCCCAGGTGAGGGCCGACAAGGCCTCGCCCACGGCGGGCGATGGTCGCCGAGCCCTCGCAAGAGCCGGTGTGCCCAAATCTGGGCGTCCTCTCCCGACTTGGTGGGGGTGGCCAGCCCTCACTCGGGGCCGACAAGGCCTCGCCTGGGTGAGGGCCGGCCACCCCGCCCTAGGGCCGCGACCAACCGTCGCTAGCCCCTCCGGTGATGGGCGGTGGCGGAAGCTCCATCGGTGTCTTTTTCTTTTCTTTTTTTTTTTGAACAGTTTTGTTTTTTTAAATGAATTTAATTTTTCCTTTTTAGTTTTTAATCTAAATTTTAAAGATTTTAAATAAAAAAATTCATTTAAAAATATGACGTCAGCGCCACGTTAGCAATTTCATTAGTAAATTTTACGGGAGTAACTTTAGGACTTAATGAACCAACTTAACAAGTTTTAGGACTCAATTACACTTTTTGACAAGTTTTAGGACTTTTACTCAACATATCCCTTTAATCTTCTTCTTCTTCCTCTTGCTCTCTTCTTCCCTGAAGCCTTCCTTTGCCGGAACTTCATCTTCTCTTTTTATTTTTCAAACCCGTACAACCAGATACCATACCATCCTCGAGGGACAATGGCGCTTACACCGCCGCCCCACATTGGTCGTCCGTTCGAACCAGCGTTGACCACTGCTAGCCACCCACCCCATCTATCGCAAAAATTAACAAAAACCATCCTATCGAATTCACACTTTTCACGGAAGAATCCCAAAAAAAATTAACAAGCAAAAATACGTTAGAATGGAGTGATATGGGCTAACTAGTATGTCCTTGAAACACTGACTTTGCTGGTGCGAGGGGATTCTCCCATGAAAAGCTTTCTGGCCTTGGAGACATGCATGCACGTTGAACTCGAGCAAAGATTTTTCTTCAAATCACATAGGAACACAGAAAAAAATGCTATTATTAGATATGATACAACAAAAAACGCAGCGAGCACGAATCGATCTTGAATTTAGACGGGACTTAACATTCGGCCTTCTTTCAGGCATTTTATCAAACGTGCAGTATGCAGATCTTTGAATGGTTCTGTTTTAATTTTAACAAGATTCTCAGCCTCACACGTTACGTACAGACTTAAAACACCAACACCATGGTTAGCAACGAAACAACTTCGTTTTATCAAAATCTCTTCGAGAAAATCAATCGAATCGAGCATGTCTTTCTCGACCAAAACAGAGACAAAGTAGAGCGTCTGGAGCGAGATTCTAACTGGTTTGTTTGGCGAATCGAGGTCTCGCTTGATGACGATGAAGAGCGTCTGGTTAGAGCTTTTCCTCCGCTTGCAGAAGAAATCTCAGTATTCGTCTGATCTTCGACACCGAATCTGTGAAGAACGACTCAGGGATTGGCCTTTAACCGGAATGTACTCTCTGCTTCCCTCACATATCTCCTCTCTCCTTGGCTGGGCTTTCTTTCGTTTGTATCATTTTCGAGTGCCCGCAGGAGGGCTTCTTCTAGCTTCCAGTCCTGACTATAATCTCGCGAGCCATTCTATTGCGTGGGTTGGATGTGAAATTTTGTCTTGAAAGCAGATGTTTATATCTTTTAATAATGGGTATGACTTATTCCTCCTCCCGCAAAAATGTTTAAAATCATGTAATGTGATTAGAGCCGTTAAACGGGTGGGTTGGATCGGGTTTGGGTCGGGTCATTAATGATCCGACCCAAATGGACCCATTAACCCATTTATGACCCATTTATGCATAATGTAAATTTTCTGATCCATACCCGACCCAACCCATACCCGACCCAACCTATATTAATAAAATATTTTCATATTTAACCAAATTTAGAAAAACTTATTCCTATATTTTTTTTTTTTGAGATTATATTACTAAAATATTTCCAAGCTTATTTCTTAGTGGACAATTTTTAAAATTGTATTGCTAAAATAGTTTTATACAACACAAATTTAATGGACAATTTTTATAATTTTTAAAATTATTATTTTAAAAAATCGAATTTTAATTATTTTTTTATTTTTAAAAATTAAATTTTTAATTATTTTTATTTTATTTTTTAAATATACTTTTCTTTTTCTCTTTTTCTTTTTTCTTTCTTTCTTCTTCTTCTTCTTCTTCTTCTTCGGTATTTTAGTTGGCCACGACGGCGGCCGGTGACCGGCCACAAGCAAGCCTCGAGCTCGCCGACGTCACCGAGCCTCGGGGCTCGCCGGATCTAGCGAGGTCGAGCTTGCCCGACACCGGCGAGCTCGAGGCTCGCCCGACGCCGGCGAGCTCGAGGCTTGCCCGATCGGCGAGGCTCGAGCCTCACCGGGTGTCGGCGAGGCCTCCGCCTTGCCAGATCTGGCGAGCTCAAGGCTCGCCGACGTCGGGCAAGCTCGAGCTCGCCCCTTGCCCGATCCGGCGAGCTCGAGCTCGCCCGACGTCGGCGAGCTCGAGGCTCGCCTCGGCCGGTTGCCGGCCATCGCCATGCCGTGACCGAAAGGAGGAAGGAGAAAGAAAAAAAAAAAAGGAAAAAAAAAGAAAAAGAAAATTAAAATAAAGAAAATTATAATTTCGATTTTTACAAAAGAAATATTTTTATAAAGTTAAAGAGGGAAGAGAGAGATTATAAGGTTTTTGTTGAAAATGGGTTCTCCACCAAACTCATTTAAAACCCACTTAAGACTCACCTATCTTGAACCTTTAATGTGAAACTCATTTAACTACTTTTTGTCAAAAACAAGCGACTCATTTATGACCCATTTATGATTTAAATGGGTCATATATGGGTCTATGACCAATTTTAACACCTCTAAATGTGATGTAAGATATACTGTGAATCAAGCATGTGCTCGCTTCGTGATTCTTGTGTAATCGATTCGAAAAATGTTTCCATCCACCATTAACCTCCTTATGATAAATCACTAAGTTGGATTGGGAATTTGAGAGGTGGTGGAGAGATAACGTGAGCCAAGAAAATACCCGATGTATATGCCAAGGAAGTTGGTGGGTTCTGGGCAGTTGTATTTAAAAAGGACATTTCGATTTCCTTCTTTGTATTTATAGTTATGATATTATCCTTAGGAATAATATTCGTGAATAAAATAATTGTTTGAAAGTATTCTAGGAAAATGAAAGAAAATTGCATTTCCTTTAGAAATATGAGGGCTTAGCTTGTTGCGCGAGAAACAGAAATAGCATTTCTTTTTCCGCATATGCTCGGGCTCTTGTAATTATAGGACCTCTCTCAAAACCATACCGATTAATTTTTTAATATAATTTGCAAATGTCTGAAATGATAAATACGAGAGTATTTAATTCATGTATTTTATTTAGTTGTATACCAAATCACATTTCAAATTTTAAACAAAACGTTTTAAAGGAACACTAGTGTGTTTCAAATTAGTATATATTTTTCATCCTCGTGAATTTGAATGAAAATATATAATTTGTAACAATTTGTTTTAGCTTTTACCGAATCATAGGATCAAACCAAAACGAGAATAATCGAAAAACCCACGCGATGCCCGAGACTGGAACCGGGTATTTGTTAAAGAGACATGACTTGAACAACATGCTCGAAGGGATTACAGTCAACGTCGGCCAAGCGCCTTTTTAAGTTTTGCAGAGAATAGAACCTCTTGAGCTCGGTGGCAGCATTTTCTATCCCCGGGCGCAACAGATCGGGAACGCCGTGGAGTATACTTATGATATCGGATTTCAAGTGGGCATACTTGTGGAGTATTGCATGGGCTATGCGGGACGAGAGAAAAGGTGTCCAACTGACATTGGGAGGAAATCTTCAATGTAATATTTTAACGATGACGTTTAATCTCCCGTATTATTCACGAAAATATCTTTTACAACCTTTTTTACCATCTTATTAAAAAGGTTGTTATTTAAAACTATTAAAATTTACAGAACCGTCAATTTGCAGTAGCCTACAAAATGAGATAAATAATTTAAAAATTATAATAAAATCATCATTTCAAATTATCCTTTATAGATGCCATGTTATATTGACAAAATAGCCATTTTAGCATATTAGAAAAAAAAAATCCATTAGGTAATTTGGTCCATCAAAATGATCACATTATTTGCTCATTCGTTCTTCATGTACATCGTGTCAAGTTTTGTCTCCAGATTCAGTCTTGGATGCTCACCACCACTCCTCTTGTTCCGTCTATAGATTTCTCCAGCAACGATCGAGGTAGTTTGGCCATGGCCTATGGTGCATGGGCCAAGGACAATTATCCAAAAAGTTGCGAATTTATTATATTTTTGTCAATTAAATCACAAACCTTTCAATTGTGTCAATTGAATCATGAACATTTTCACGTTTTGTCAATCGAATCTCAAACTTAATCACATTTTGCCAATTGAATCTCAAACTTTATCACATTTTGCCAATTGAGTCCATCCGGTCAATTTTTTATTAGAAAGCTGGCCGTCCTACAAGGCATGGCTTACCATCGCTAGCCAGAGTTGTAAAAAAGAGGAAAAAAGAAAAGAAAAGAAAATTGAAAAGAATGAATAAATAATTCGAAAAATATTAAAACATTATTAAAATTCATTCATGTTAGTGTCGGTCGTGTCACGTGCTGGCGTTCATGTATTTCGACCATGTACTAGACTTGGTCCGTTGAACTCAATTAGGAAAACGTGAAAATGTTCAAGATTTAATTAGCACAATTAAAAGGTTTATGATTGAATTGATAAAAGTAGAATAGGTTTATGGATTTATGAACAATTTTCCCCATAAAATGGCCCTCGGGTTGATTGGGAGTCAAACTCGTTTGAGTCCTTATTGGTTTAGTGCCTTCAATCTTATCTTTTATTTCTTTTGTTACACAACATGGACGAAATAAAGGAAGAACTTGATTATGCTAATTTGACAAGACCCAATTGTACTTCCACAACAAATTTTGGGAATCCTGGGGCACTCATCTCATTGTAAAAATTACCAAAAATGACATTTTGTCATAATATATTTATATGGATTAAAATTATGTGTCACGATTGGGACTTGCTTTTCTTGATGATGCTTGTTGTGGCGGCGAATCTTCCATGCCACACATAAAAATTTCCATTACAACCTTTCTTTTTTCCGTCTTGTTAAACAGGTGCTATTTAAAACTATGAAATTTACAAAAATCGCCATTTTTCAGTACCCTACATAATATGGTATGTGATTTAAAATGATAAGATTAACAAAATCGCCTTTTGAAAGTAACCCTCTATAAATGGTATATTATCTTGACAAAATAGAAATTTTAGGATATTATTCCATTGGGTAAACTTTTCCTATAAATAATTAGTTATAAATTCCATAAGTTTCAGACCGATGGCATAAGTATTGCATTAGTCACAACACAAGCAAAATAATATAATATCCCATCACCAGGATCACATTATATTCCAAATTTATACATTTATGCTGCCAATTATTTATTTCAAAACATAGAGCGGAATTAATCCTCCAGAGCATGTGCTTGCTTAATCTTTAAGCTTCACTGGATCTGCAAGATTTTACCAACAAAAAAAAAAAATTACAATGTATAATCCAATAAATCTAGACAAGATGAACGAACGAAATATATTCTATGTATTTAATCTATGATTAAGATGAACAAAAAAAGAGAATTTTGGAATATTCATCCGGTAACGAATAAGCTCAATCTAATAAAGATTTTTCGAGATAAGAGTGGTGTATTACTGGACTTTAAGGCGGGGGGCTTGCCGGCGACAACGGTGGCGGTGGCGGGAGGACATGTTTCGCGGCGTGCGCACTGCTTGAAACACGGGTAGAAAGGCTTGGCGCCGGCACATTCTTGTCTGCATATTCGATTGATGTAGTCACTGCAACGATCACCATGTGCTAATTGTGCCGCGAACAAGGCGCAGAGGATCATCGCCGCTGCCGCCATGGCCACCGGCCTCTTGAAACTTGAAACCGCCATTCGAGTTTTTTTTTTTTTTGGTTCTCACCCACTAATAAAAAAATATGAAAATTTGTAGTAGTAGATAGAGAACGGGATGGATAGGAATTTATACAGAATGAAGCTTAGCTGGCAGAGGCAACTTAAGGAAAGAGAGACCTCAGGCTTCTTGAAGATTATTCAAATCATTAATTAATTTCCATCCTTAAATTTTGGTACCGCTTGACCTATGGAAAGCTGTGAAACGAAAGAGCTAAATTAGTGACAAAACCAATTAAATAATAGATATTGTGAGTACTATCAAAATAAATATTGTCAAAGAAAAAATATTTAACTTCCCATTCTTTAATTTTTTTTTCGTTATCTTTGTAATCAAATTATACATTATTTTTGTGGGAATTTCACTTTAATTAAAAAAAAAAAACAGAAACTTTAATTTCGATAATGTAGCTTCTTGCGTGTCTTAACAAATGCCCCTACCATATAAGCATGTTCACGGATTTGGTTTCCATATAATTCAATAAGATCCTAATAATGAAGATTTTTCCAAGGATCCTATCTCAGCAACTTTTCTTTTGGAGAAAATTATAAAAAAAATCATAAATCTATTAGACTCTTACCAATTCGAGCCTAACCTTTTAATTATATCAAAAATGGTGAGTAAATCATATATATGTATTATATAACAATTATATATCATTTTGGATATTTATATTTCATTTTCGAATTTTAGAAAGAATATAAAAAGGTGGAAAGAAAAAGTACCTTCCTCCCCAAGTGTCAGCCTACGATTGGGCAGATGATGATGGCGCGCAAAGAAGGATTCAATGACGGTCTTCTTCTTCTTCTTCTTCTTCTTCTTCTTCTTCCCCCTTAGACGCGTTCGTTCTCTCAAGCTGGAGCTTTTCCCCACCGCCGGCGAGTCCTCGAACGACCGCATCTCAATCGCCGATCGACTTGCCGACGTCCCGCGTAGCCACCGATCGATTCTCCGCCGCCCGAGTTCCGGATCCAGGTCGCTCCCTGCTCCCTCGTCTCCTAGCGATTTTCACGTGTCTATGTTTTGCTCGAGTTTGGTGTCCTTTCGATTGCCTGAATTCATGTCCAGTTCGTTTGCATGGTTAGTTTAGTTATGGTTCAGGATGGGTTCTGATTGTTAAGAATAACAATGCATTGACTTGTTCAAATTCAAAATATTTTGAATTAATCCGTTACAGTAATAATTCGAAATATTTTTGGACTCGGACGAGTTATGTGTTGTTATTCTTAACACTGGTAACGGTGAAAGTCTTTGGCCATGGAAGCTATCGAGAGCTTTAGTCCGTCGTGCTTATCAGGGTTCGTATGATCGTTTGGTATGAACCTTTCTTGTTAGCCAATGAGGGGATATGTCGTTTCCATGCTAGGTTTGTTTCTAGCCAGTCGACGGATTCGACGCGGCAATGCTCGCACGATGGTAAATCACATGGACTGCATCCCAAGGGGAGAAAGGCCGTGGCATTTGAATGATCTGGGGATTCGGCAAGCTGATTTAGGAAGCGAATTCGAGTTTTTTTCGACATGATTTTTTACTTGTACCCGAAAGAAATAGATGACCTGTTTATGTCGGTTTTGACTTGTGGCGATTGTTTGCCTAAGGCATTGGCATGGCTCGGGTTGACAGAAGTTGCCTCTTCTGCAGTTATGTATGTCAATCCACGGCTGCAGCCTGGGGCGCCTAGGCCATCGACGCGTTCTCAGCCTAACCCGTTCGAAGATGCTCTTTATGGAGCTGGTCCTGGACTTATTCGAGGCAGCCTTGGTGCATATGGGGAGAAATTTTTGGGATCAAGCTCTGAGTATGTGCAAAGCAACGTGAGTATTGCACTCACAAGTTATACCCCGTTTGGTTGTTGCTTGCCTTTTGAGCAACATCTGGATTTTTCTGTTCTTTTCATAGAACGATGCCTGGTAGTCCTCTGTTTTAGGTGGATTGCGATAATGGCAAGAAGGAAGCTCATGAGTTGCTCAAATCAAAACTTTTTAGTTGTTTATTGTTGATTTGAAGGACGGTTGACCTTATGAATTGGACCGGTCTTCTGTTCTCTATCACAGGATGTAGTATGTAGAGTAATATGCATAGCTGAGATGAAATTTTTGATGTAGTATACTATTATTCTGCAACCTCTGTATATATTTTTATCTGACGAGTATCGCTTCGTGTCTTTTGGATTTTGCTTTCTGTGTGAGCAGATTAGTAGGTACTTTTCTGATCCCCAGTATTATTTTCAAGTAAATGATCAATACGTGAGGAACAAGTTGAAGGTGGTTTTATTCCCATTCCTTCACAGAGTAAGTGATGTCGTCATTAGGCAGTCCTCTTTAGTAACTCTTGTTCGTCCTTTCATTGATCTGCTTTGTGTATTCCTTTCTTCAGGGTCACTGGACACGAATAACGGAACCCGTGGGAGGAAGGCTCTCATACAAACCCCCTATATATGATATCAATGCGCCGGACTTGTACATCCCATTCATGGCTTTTGGCACCTATGTTGTTCTTGCTGGCTTATTGTTGGGACTTCAGGGCCAGTATGTATTGCCTTTTTGGATATTGAAGTTTGCATTCTTCTGTTTCTTAGACATTATCAATTTGTCCTTGGAGACAAGTTCTTTCCTGGATCTCCCATAATTGCTTTCACGCAAATAATGCTAGCATTCATCTTGCTTTGGACTGATAATTCGCACTGCCCAAGCTTCTTGGTGGACATTAATAAGGGGTTTTTTTTCAGGTTTAGCCCAGAAGCATTGCAATGGCTGTTTGTCAAAGGATTGCTTGGCTGGTCTCTGCAAGTAATGTTGCTGAAAGTCACATTGCTTTCTCTGGGTGGGGTCAAGCCACCTTTGCTGGACATTGTGGCATATGCTGGGTACTTGTTCGCAGGGTTGTGCTTGGCTATTATTGGGAAAATTATCTTAAGATACATGTACTTTGTTATGATGCCATTGGCCTGCTTGTGTATGGGCATTTTCTTGGTGAAGACGATGAAGAGAGTCCTTTCTGCAGAGGTGAGAAGTTACGATGCAAGTAGGCTGCACTACCTCTTGCTCTTCATTGCTTTCGCGCAGTTCCCACTTTTCTCATGGCTTGGCAATATTAGTCTCAACTGGCTTTTCTGAACTGAATCATGTAATTTTTTGAATGGAAAGAGTCCGTTGGGTAGCATTTTTTATGATTCTTGTGCAGTTAGCTTCTTTTATTCCCGTCTTAAATTTACTACGTTGAAGTTAGTTGGTTATTGATCATGCGACTTTAAGGCAGTGTTGGTGAAAAGACTATATGAAAAACAACTTCTCAGAACACGGCAATTATGATGTTTGATCCCTGTTTTCTTTTTTTTTTTTTTTTTAAATATAATAAACCTGGACTAGTAGTTCCCACTTCTCATCAGTACAGAGTCACAAAAAGATAGTGCAATAAGGAGAATTTTCACTTGATTAACATTGTATCTAAACAACTGGTATTGCCTGGCCTGGTCTGAGGTCCTGAGTATTATCTATCATCTTGCTATTTTTGGGCCATCTCTCACTTAAATCGCATTAAAAGGAAAAGATGATCTCAATCCGTCTCCATTATGGAGACCGTTGGATCAGATAAAGCCACAAGAACAGAACTTGTTTCGGTGATCGGCAAGTAATCTTCTTAACTGGTATAACTTTTCATGCTAAGTTACTTGCAATTAAGGTGTTGAAAACATTACCTTTTGTCCTTGGATGTTGCCAAACAAAGAGAAAATGTACTTATTACTGTTACTTTTCACAGAAACCATATTTAGAAATGGCTGTGTATAATGGATTTAAAGTGACTTTTCCCATTGAAAATCTATTGATCACATTGAATATGCAATTTAAATTTCTGTATGCACAATTACTAACTTTGCGTAAGAGCTGTTAAATTCATAGATCTAAAGTTACTTCTCCATTTGAAAGTTCCTAGTGACATGACAATATTACAAACTAGAAAGCATTACATAGTTTCTGTCATACAAAGTTGCTAAATGATGTGAATACTAGCTAAATTCACTATTTGAAAGTGTGTTAGATAGATTTGAAGTTACTTTTCCTGTCCTAACCCACTCAAAATCCACATCCATGCTAGCCAATGTATCCAATGGCGAATTATCTCCATTTAGCCTCAAAAGTATTTAGGAATCGATCAAAGAAGAAGCGACCTGCCATAATTTTTGGGAAAAGATTAGATAGACACTGCATGAAACCAAGCCTCACTGCTGTTGATGATTCCTCCTCATGCTTCAGGGGCATGCCTTAGTGTGAGTGATCATATGGCAACGTTCGGTCCATCCAATGTTATTTTCGAAGAGTGCGATGAGCAGCCACACAAAGTAGCTATACCGTCTGAATTTAACTGCGGACTCATTCAGAAGATGGGTATAGCGACACTGTTGTAAATTTCACCCATGCATAAGCTCGACTCATCGTCGTCACAAAGTAATGCATAAGCAGATACTTTTAATACAGAACCACAAATTTTAAACCACAAATTTTAAGTGTAATTCTAACAAAGAAAAAGAAAGGAAATCTAGTGGAAGAAAGACCTGTCTATTTCTTCTAACCCGTGACATTAAGGACGACTTCTAAAGCAGTTCAACGAGTTACTTTAAGATGTACATGCATCACGCGTGCATACATAAATATATACGCGTATCTATGTACTAACACACCAGACTATGAACAAACCTATCAACCACTACCCTCGAAAGTTAACTCCTCCATTCTCATCCGAGATCAGGGACGGTGAAGTGCTCCTCATCGTCGTCTGGGATTTCAATCCTCGGCTTCTTGTGTGAGACATTGAATTTGGAGGTCCTGGAGGAAGTGCAGTTGCTCGACTGTGGCATCGGCAGCTGGGGAACTTCAGCCGCTTCTTGAGGGACGTGATCACTGAAAAGCCCCATGTCTGCAAGCCACTCTAGCTCTCCAACCTCTAGTTGCTCTTTCTGCAAGAAAATTACAAATCAAAACAAGCTCTAGAAATAACAGAACAATGAGTTAAATTTTTGGGAGTGCAACGAATCACCAGAAACCCAAGTGCAGAGCATTATTAGCATATATAGTCCAAAGTGATCACACTTTATCTCACCTTATCAGAAGATTCAAAATCCGTTAACTGCAACAGGTCATCGATGCCCCATGGCGAAGTCGAGATGGAAAGCTGTTGGTGGGGTGTTTTAACTGGTTGAGAGCTCTGGTTCGGTGGCTTGGAGCGGGTTTTGTCAGCGTCCTTGGCACATCTAGATATTAGAGCCACCCTAATGCCGGTGGCTAGGAACCTCTGGTGGTTCGCAGAGAGGCTCCCCGCTGAATGGATTGGTTCGTCACAGTCCTGACAAAAGAGAGCTCGGTCTTCGACACAGAAGATGAACGCCGCCTTCTCCTGTATGTCAAAGTTATCATGAGATCGAGAAACTAGAGCGGAAAACAATTATGTGGCTTGTATCACCATTGAATTACCACAGAATCTGCAAAAGTCAGAAAGCCAAAAGGACAAAGTAGTTCAATTTTGTTAGGCCATTTTAAGTCTTTCTAATTGTGCAAAATTCACAGTGCCCACAAAGAACTAAATTGTGGCCATAGTAGGGTGTTAAATTGGTAATCGCAACATGGTCATGAGCTAACTATAAGGATTTGCCATTCATTATAATGCACATCAGGGTTATCATGCCCTTCAGACAAAAAGAAAAGGATTGAATCTGCAAAATTGAGCAATAAGCAGCTGCTAAATTTAGCCAGAGAGATTGATCTGTGAATAATTTATCCAGACAGAGAAAAGAATCATCAATAGCTATGATGAGCAACTTTCTTTATGAACTAAAAGCTTAAGATAATAGAAAAACCAACTAGTTACTTCATACAAGATAAGCAACTTTCTCAATATTTATTTCATCAGCTTCAAATTGCTTACAAACAAGATTAGTTCTAAACCAGATTTCCCATTAAGAACACAGAACAAAAAGAACAAATTTAAAGGTAAATCAACATCGACCAACACATTAAATAAGGGAAGTACCCGGCAAATGTCACAGGGAGGGAGTTTGTTGGAGAGGCAGTTGAGGAGAAGCCTCTGGTGCTTGCTCGCGAGTTTGTTCGCTGCGTGGATCTCCACATCACATTTCTCACACAGCGCAGCTTCATCCGCGCAACATATCACTGTCGCCGGCGCTCTCTCGCACACATCACACTGTATCTTCATCTTCTTCTTCTTCTTCTTCTACACCTATCCACCTCAACAAGTGAAGTCTCTAAACCAAGCACCAATTTTTAACTTTGAAAAAAGCCCATTTCAGGCCAAGCTGAGAGGAGAAACAGACAAGTTTAAGACTAGTTTTCACAATTAAGAGAACAAGAGAAGTAGAGTACCAAGAGGTGGAGGTAGAATGAAAGAAAGAGGAGGCTCAGAGAGATATTGTTGCGTTCGTCTGTTTGTGCGCGTGGATGATTGATGAGGGCAAGCTACGCAAGAGAGTGTTTGGTGGACATTTAAGGGGCGAGAGAAGATAAGGAGATATGAGTTTGGCCCAAATCGAAAGCATAAAATCTACAACATCCACCAAGTCTTTGGTGGGGTCAGACCCCGCATGTGCGTGAGCCGTCCTCAGAGAGAACAGATCTTTTATGGTTCCTCGACATGGTACATCAATCTTGAATGGAGATAGATGTTGCCTTTGATTGTCAAAAAATCAAGAACATTTCTTTGAGAATAACATGTGCCATGCGAGATAGGATCGTCAAGTCGTATCTTGTGGTATTAATCGCATAATTTCGAAGAGGTAAAAGCAGGATGTCAAGAAGTAGAATTTTTCCTTTTACCCTTTGTTCTTTACGACAAAGTGTTAATTATTTTCAAGAAATTCTGTGGACATGAGTACTTCCTGCCAAACTCACAAGAGGTCAATCAATATTGATAGGAGTATATGGTGCTTGGAAGGAGAGTGGTTGCAACCTTTTAACCTCAAACTATATTCACATAGAGAACTTTTGGAGTGAAAGCCAATTGAACTGTGGGTCACTGCACACGCTCAACTTTGCTAAACCAAGGAATGAAACATCTCGTGGTTAAGACAACCAAAGAAGAGTGAAGATTGAGCTTGACCCTGAAAACCCTGATTTTGAGCCTCCTCTGGGACGTTATTCCTCGCCGGACCTCCGTTACGATTCCCGCTGCGGACTCATTAAAACCCTTCATCGACCTCTTGAGCTTCCCCTTAAACCCACCGACCCGATCATGATCGTCGTGATGGTCATGATCACGATCACGATCGCAGATATCTTCTTCTTCTGGCGGCGGCGGCGACGAGGAGGAGAAATGGTAGCTCCTTAGGAAGGCTTGCCTCGCATGCCAGTATTCACGGCCTCGGCGATACTCACATGCGCTGATTATGATTCCTTTGTCGTGGCGATCATCGGCTTGCAAACTGTAATTGTGATCGTTGAGTTGATGATGGAGATCATTTGAAGCGGTTCACGTTCACTACTCATTCGTGGTTTTGTCCTTTGGTGCTTCGCATGACGTTTTGGTGTGAGGGATACTAGGTTTCGTCGATGTGTCGTGGCTTTATATGGACTCAAAATTAGGAAAAAATTACAGAAGAAAAGGGCTGGTGGTTGTAGAGATTAAGAAAATGAATGTATTACTGAGTGGGTGAACCACAAAGGAGAATGTGCAATTAGGGTTGGTAGCTTCAGTTACACCCAAGACATATCCACCCCATAGAAATGAGAATGTTTAATATTGACTAATGATTCTTCCTTATGTATCTTCTGCTCTCCAGTGACGTCGTCTCTGAATCAAAAAGTCGAACTCTTGGATCATGTCACAAAAATTATATTAGACTATCATTGACTTCTTACCATCTTACTGATCATATATGCCACGCAATGATGCCGCGTCATGTTATCAAACACGCGACCTCTTCCATATTCAATCAAAGTTTTGATCATTGTTGCCATTTCATCGAAAGAGTATTGTTTGAGTGTTAATTTTTCTCTATAGATTACCAAACCTCAGCTCTCAATGGATAGATGACTCCAAAATGACCCCATTAAGTAACCGTGTTTTCCTTAACGCCCAGTATTTTCAGTTTTCATCGATCAAAGTTTTGATCATTGTTGCCTTTTCATCGAAAGAGTATTGTTTAAGTGTTAATTTTTCTCCATAGATTACCAAACCTCAGCTTTCAATGGATAGATGACTTCAAAATGATCCCATTAAGTAACCGCGTTTACTAAAAAAGTAACCGCGTTTTCCTTAACGCGTAGTATTTTTGGTTTTCATTGTCATGTTTGATCATTCACACCATACCGTAATCCCGTGTCATCATCGTGTCATGTTGTCAATACACAATCTCTTCTATATTAAATCAAAGTTCCAACCAATGTTGTCATTTCACCAAAAGAGAATCGTATGGTGTTAATCCTTTCCTATACATTATCAAACCTTGGCTTTCAATTAACAGATGACTTCCCTGTGAATCAATCTCACCGGAATAATATTTGCTTACGAATAAATTCTAGAGCTTAGTATGGAATTGAGATGGACCGCAAATGATCAAAAGTTTCCTATGACTGGTTTTACACCAGCCTCTACTTACTAATGACGAAATATTTCATCGTAAAATCACAGCGCATCTCTATCGCACTTCTTCTTGTCCACAATCTTCTGAGGCTACCATACATGTAATTCGGGATTGAAAGTATTCCAAGGCTATTTGGCAGAAAATTTTCCCTACAAATTTAAGGGGTCAGTCCTCTACTCTTGATTTGCATAAGCGGTTGTTGGCAAACCTATCTCATGCAATAATACTGATAAGAAAATATGACTAGCCACTGGTCTTTGGTGTAACTTTTTGGCATTTGTGGAATTGGAGGAATCAAAAGTTATTTCAGACAAACTTTTCCCTTCTAAGTACACTTTTTGAATCTGATCTTAGGATATATAACAATATCCCGTCTGTTCAATTAATAGAAAATAGATTATCTGCCAAGAGGGAGAAAAGATATAAGTTTGTGGTTGGACTCCCCTCCTTCTAGTTGGGTTAAACTCAATTCTTATATGACATCTAAAGGCAACTCAGATCTAGCTTCAGTAGGTGGATTTATTTGTGATGGGTCAAGCAATTGGCTTACGGGATTTCTGTAAACGTGTTCTTTTCTCAAAGCAAACCTATGGGGAATTTTCCTGGGCCTCAAATTTGCAATTTCTTTGGTTATTACTATAGTTATTATGAGGTGAACTTGCAAGCATGTATTTCTCTGCTTCGGAAATCAACTTCGTTGCTTCATTTTGGTGACATGCCCATTCTCAAATTAAAAGTATATTCAAGTATTTTCAACAGGTCAAAATTCTCCAAAATTTTAGGAAGGGAAATGTATGTACAAATGGGTTAGCAAATTGCGTCATCCAATACAATAATGTGGGTGATAATTATGGATTAAATAGGCCACCAATAGGTTTGCTTCCTTTGTTGTTAGGGGTCAGATTGAATCATATTTTATAGGAGAGTAATAATATAATTTTCAGGCTTTGCTCACTTATCTATTACAAAAAATAAAATAAAAATAGATACACTTCCAAATGACCCCTTTAAGCAATCGTGTTTTCCTTATTCCTAGTATTTAAGGTTTTCACTATCATGTTTGATCATTCACGCTATACTCTAATGCCATGCCATTTCCATGTCGTGTTATCAACACATGATCTCTCTCATATTAACATCGCAGTTCCGATCATTGTCGCCATTTCACCGAAAGAGTATTGTAGAGTGCTAATCATTCTATTAACATTACCGAACCTCGGCTTTCAGTTAATAGATGACTTCAAAACGACCCCTTTAAGCAACCGTGCTTTTCCTTAATGCCTAGTACTTTAGGTTTTCACTAGTTTAAGAAGTCAAATCATTTTGGTCAACGATATGAAACCATAACAAAGAGAGACTTTAAGAACCTTGGCAGAAACAATACGACCTTAAGATATTAAACTCTCAAAGGCCCTGTAGCAGTCGTCCTTGATTAGGCTGCAAACCCCTTTTTCTTTCTTTCCTCCTCGCCAGTTCATGTCCTAGAATTCGGCTCGTGTCGATGTACTGTCGAAGGGATTCGAGGAAGAATTCTAAAGCCCATTTGAGATGTGGCCCAATGCTGTCTCCTCGTTGACCCGGTCTCGGTCGGAGGCAAGAAACGAGGATTCCAAAGGCGAAAGAACGAAGTGGCGATCTCCCGGAGTTCGTGTATGCATACGCACGCGAGCGAGGCTCAGCTGTACGGCGCGCGACGACCCGATTAAATCTAGAATTCGCGAAGAACGGGAGGATTTATTACTGGGACTTTGAAGGTGAGAAGTTACTGCTGCGAATTTTCGAGATTCAATCAGCTCTTTCTCGGTCTTTCGAAAGCAAGATATCTTTATCGACCCATCTTGGATTCCTTTCTTGAGCCCAATATATTGAGAGGAATCCTGCTCAAGAACGTCTCTTTGATCGGTTCTGAACAGCCAAGTTCCTGGTTCCGGGATATCTTGATCTGGGTTGTCTTGATATTTGCCAAATTATTCGAGAGCGGAATTGGGCAAGTCTCGTGCTCTTTGCAGTCGCGGAAGTTCCAATGCGTGGGCGAGTGAGGAGGTGATTTGAGGTTTCTGTAAATGGGGAAGCCTCTGTTTTACGAGATCTTGGAGAAACCCGCGACGAGCTGCGTCATAGGATTGTGCTGCGCGATATGGTTCTTCATTCAGAAGAAGGGGATTGGTTACTCGCATGTCGGGTTGAGCTACGACGCCGCCGTCGAAGGGCACTACTGGCGGATAATCACCTCGGCGTTCTCGCACATTAGCATCTTGCATCTTGTTTTTAACATGAGCGCGCTTTGGAGTCTTGGAGTGGTGGAGCAGCTGGGGCTCATGGGTCTTGGCGTGGCGTATTATCTGGAGTACACCCTTGTGCTGGTCATCTTGTCAGGGGTGCTTGTGTTGGGGATTTACCATGTATTGATCCATCGGTTCAAGCTCGAGCATTTTCGGAGAGTCACGGCTGTTGGGTATTCCTGTGTTGTTTTCGGGTGGATGACGATTCTCGCCGTGAAGCAGCCCTCGTCGAAGCTTGACCTTTTTGGGTTCCTTTCGCTTCCCATCAGTTTTGCTCCTTTCGAGTCGCTAATTTTCACTTCTATCATTGTTCCCCAAGCAAGTTTTCTCGGGCATTTGTCGGGAATCATTGTTGGGTATGCTGTTGCTTGGGGTGTGATTCATGGAATGAATAGTTATTGGGCTGTTTCAATGCTGGGATGGGTTGTGGTTGTGTTCATATATAGTTTGAAGCGATCCGGTGCCTATGATTTAAACTTTCTCGAGATTGAATCTGTTACCGATCCCTCCTTGCCGTCTTTGCGATTTGTCACAACCGGGAATGGTAGAACTTTGCAAATGACCGCACTTCCAGTTGGAGGTGTTGAACTCGTGTGACCTTTAGCCCTGCTTTCTTCTCTTGTAAGGGTGGGAGCTAGCTTAGGGCTTGACTCACTTGAGATTTTTCTTGATGCACAATATAACAGTGATTTTTTATTGCCAAGATTTTATTCGCTCCATGAAGATTCCACTAGTCTGTAAATGTGTTTTGGTAAATCACTCTGTTGTATGGTACTGATACCATTTGTCTGCATTGTTACACTAGCAGATGGTTGTCATTGCTTCCATTTGTGGTGCATATTATACAGTTAACTATCTACTTCAGTTATGTTGGCAAATGAGGAAGCTTTCTTATTCTTAATGACAATATTTAGTTGGGCCATAATCTTGATATTCCGTAGCTTGGTTGTTTGAAACGTTCGGATATATTCATTTGGCAAGTTGTTCTAAGAACATTAATAATTTAGGGGATGATGGCCTTCAGGTGATACTTTTATGATGGGGATCACTTAAATGGTGAATCTCTTGCAAGCTCAACCAATCAACCTGATTAAACTAGCTATCAAACCATGATTTAAGTGATTTTCTTGCATCCTTGACCAGTCATACTGATTCAAGTAGCTATTGAACCATGAAGCTTTGTTATGGAATATTGATTCTTTATGAAGTTGCTTTGCCCCTCTCTCTCTCTCTCTCTCTCTCTCTCTCTCTCTCTCTCTCTCTCTCTCTATACTATATGGTTGGGTTTCTTTCTTTGCTTGCTTCAGGATCAAGCAGATTAATTTCCATGACAAAATTACATTTTTCTTTTGTTGCGGTGGCACTGCTTTTTTCTTCATGCTTACCTACCCCCGTGTGAAACCGTTGTAATGAATTAGGAATAGTTGTAAAAGGTTCTTTAACACCTTTGTAGGCTGCATTACTTATATAACTATTTCCAGAACTTGTTGGAGTTCATGCTTTTTATGCTCGTGTTAGTAGGATTCCCTGCTCCTGGCTGCCGTGTCTCCCCTCTTCATACAATCAAATGCTCACTTTTGAAGCTGTGGCAATGATCGGAAACTTTTGAATCGGATAATTGGTGATTATTTTGTATGCATGACACTAGCTAACAATAAGCAAGCACATGTTACACCTTCTGTCTTTGCGTTAATCATGCATGCAACTTTTTCGTCGTTTTGATCATCAGTCTTTTTTTCTGTCTGGTTCTCCTGCATATTGATGTAGTCCAGCGAGTTATCAAGATCACTTGCAATGCTTTCGTTCTCTTTCTCCACTGTTTTAGTGTCGAATGGTCTGATGAACGTTGAGATTCTGCACAATGTCTCTCTCTGCAACTATGTTCTTTTGGCAAGTGATGAATGTACGCACAGGTTTTGATTACAGAGGAGTGTGTAAACAAAAGGGAAATCATGGCCTTTCTTGAGCCTCTATAGTTGTTGCGAGTAAGACATTTTGCGGGCACATGGCTCGGTTGTTAGCCTTCACTAGCTTCATCAATGCTCCCGGGAAGATGGTGTCCAGATCTAGTGTTTTTCGGGTCTGATAATATATGTGCTTCGTCTATCTACTGATTTAGCAGAAGACTTTCACAGGCTCTTACACTTAGCAACCCAAGCAGCATATTCATGATTTGGTAGTTGCAGCATATCGGCTTAGGTCAGCCTTTTCTGATTTGCGCTTTGCAAGGATTCCAGCCATCTACGGAGATAATGTTTGGACAACATCTTGAGTAGATTTCTGTTTCAGTTTTGATCAAAAGCGACGCAATTAGGAGATTAGACTCCTTTGATGAGAGAGATTGAAAATTCTGAATGGTCTTTTTCAGGCTTTCTTGAACTATTGGTTTCTTTCTTCAATGTTGATTATCTTCTAAGATGTACAAGAATTTTTGTCGTGGTATTGGTTACATCTTGACAGTTCTTGAAAAGGGCTTGAAGCGTAGCGTCACCGCTTAACACTTGGAAAGATTGGTCTGAACTAAAAAATTGACCGATAAAGGGATGCATCAAACTAATCGTACCGACGTCCTATCATTCTCTTCTATTAATTTCATCAGTTAAATTTGATAGACACCCTGACGTGACGCTGCTTCGTACTTGAATAATACATCCGCTCTTTAGAAAGAAGCCTTCTTGGGATATTTTCTAAAAATTTTACGACTAAACGGAACGAATTCAAAATTCAAATTTTTTAGAATGAATGATGTTTATTTTGAATATCTATTAAAATTGGCCGTGACTTTATAAATCAATTTCATGATCCAAATCTTTCCATTTCCTAGCATTACTACTTTATGAGTTGGTAGAACGAGGTGATTGACAAATAGAGAGAATTCATAAGATAGACATAATAAAAGAGGGAGGGGGGTACATCTTTGAAAACACCTACACCCTACACCAATCCATCTACTCAGAACTAAATCCTCTATTGGAAAAATAAACACACTTACATATGTATTGCTGCATCATATTCACAAACTGAAGGGCATATCAGTTTTCATTCAATTCAAAGTTGGCAACACATAAATACAAGGCCCTTGCAGACGTCGAAGATGGGTAGACAAAAGAATCATTGTCAGTCCTCAGCCATATGATCTACTCTATAGATGAATGAAGTATCGGACAGCATGAGCAAGCGCAAAGCAGTACATGTCAGCTCAGACGTCCCCAAATTCTTCATAAGTAGACATAGTCTTTGATAGCAATAAATGCTTCCAGAAATCAACATCAACTCTGCATGTGGCATATATAATCTGCATGAAACCAATATACACCAAAAGCTGATATATTATCAATAAACCAATATACACCAAAAGCATATATATTATCAACAAACAGAAAAGGCTGGCGATGCATCTCTCTTTCTCTCACACATGCACTCTCTGCAGCAATTTAGTTTGCTGAAGAAAGGAAAGAAAGTTTCGAACAAATAGATCACCAAATTAGCAGTTTTGTGGAATGCAGAGTGTGCCAACAGACAAGACCAGTAAATAGCAGAATAAGTCCTAGTTAATTTGAAAACAAAAGGCCTCAGTGACACATGGATGATGTTTCAAGAGTCCGAACACTTGAATTGACTTCCCACTACAAATATTGTGGCACTGGCAAGCATCAGATACAGCCACAGAAGCGCAAGTGTAATTCCAATTACAAACTTGAAGACCTTCTAGTCAGGTCCAAAGTTGGACCCAAGGTGAACTCTTTTCTGGTGTGAGTCCTAAGGGTGATATCTAAGCAAATTGTCATTTCACAATTTTCTTATCTTTTCAAAAGAAGTGAAGATCTCCCCGAAAAAGAGCACCTTGACTAGTTCTTGATAAAGTTCTTGTGTCAAAAGATCTCCTTTAATAGGTAATAGGAGTGGTAAAGAAGAGTGCTAAAGAGAAGGTGTAGCAAATCTTATGCTAGCAAAATTGATTTTCTCTGCGGAAATGCATAAGAAATAAGAACAAAGAAATAACAAGCTATTAGACCAGTATCACCCATTAAAACATGCCTGAACAGCTTACCATTTTCCTAATATATCATTCTTGTTATCACTGCCAATGCCATTACTGTGCACTGATCCAGAAGCAGAGCTGTCCTGGGAGCCTTGATGAATTAAATTGGAAAACCCTTGACCGATGGACCTCCACCATCTAGTGGAAAGAGACGACTGTAAATTTACGTCAGTACCATCAAACAGTTCCACTGGCCTAGCTGAAGCAGGGTCCAGCTCTGAGAATCTTACGGCGCCCAAGATTCTTTCTGGTAGCTCCGACTCTGTCTGGCTCTCAATAAGGAAAGCCAAATCAACTGTCAGTGTTGTAATGTAGCCAAATGCCAAGTGAACAATTGCACTGGCAACCATCGAGGACCCAATATCGACATCCACTTCTATAAAATTGTCCGATACAACATATTTACAGGTAAGGGCACGTCCAATTATGCAAATAGCCTGCTCTCCAACTGCCTTTTTAACTATCCAAGGACCCTTCACAATGTTTGCAATCATTTTGAGACGTGAATTTTTATACACATCATCACCCTTTAAGAACTGGTCCACCAGGGAACCCTCTTGAATAGGTTCCTTGGCTACAAAATACGCAACAGCACTATAGTTATCCTTGCTTGGCACTTGGAGATTAAAAGCCCATACAAAGGGTCTGTCCCTGTCTGGAAATTCAGTTTCGATGGCCTTCCTCACACGGCTATTTGGATTTCTCATGACCTCCCAGACTTTTGAAGAGCTTTTAATCCAATCGAATGCAAGAGGCTTCAAGAGATACTCGCCAGCGGGAATTTTGACCCTGTTTGCAAAATATTCTGGACCTCTAACCATAAATTTGTCTCCAGGTGGAGAAGCCCATCCGTTTGGACAGTTATCAGGATCAAGGCATGGAACAGCTCCCCCTGACTTGACTTTCTCTATCCACTGAGGATCATTTGCGTCAGCATGGCTGCCCATTTCCACTGACTGACTGCACCATCAAATAATTCAAGATTACAAAGAACATTAAGAAATAGCACAAATGATGAATATGTTGTTTCACCACCAAGGTAAGGAGGTGAGAAACACCAAAAATCTACTGACCCTCTAAATGTATTGTTTCGCCTAATATTGCATGGAGGGCAGAAAGGTCCCTGCCGTCAAATACAAGCGTGTTCCTTTTGTGAATCGATTTTGCTTTACTCATAATATCATAATAGCAGTAGGGACAAACAGAGACAGGAAAAAGAGACCACTTAGCAAAGTGTCCATGCCTCTCAAAGTAGGAATACAGAATACTAGTACACGCATGTTAGAGAGTAAATTGGTGAACTGATCTTCATTCTTTTGTTTACTTATACCTAATCAAGAAGATGGAGGGCAACACCCTTCCAAGTTCGAACACTTTTACCAACCTACGTATCCACAGAGACGCAAATCAATCCAATGATTACCTAAAGGGACAGAACAATCTTCAGAGTACATCTGATGACTGTGCCAAGTGCTCAAGAAGAAAGTTCTGAAGGCTCGAACAACTTATCAACAAAAAGAGCTATCAGAAACAGGTTGCCACGTACACATTAGTCAACTATTATCACTCCTTCCAAAATATGGAGAACCCAAAAGCACATCAGTAAACCAAACTTTTTCGTACAAAATCTTCCTTAAGGTTTCTTTGGCACATAATGATCTACACCCCATCGAGAAAAAGGGCAGTCTTGTATAGAACATGCTTGACATCTACCTCAGTGTCTTGCTATGAATTTTTCAAAATTCTTCACCCAGAAAAGAGAAAACAGATATTTAAGAAGAAAAGTTAGACCTGCATCCATTTCGACAGAAAAGGATTAACAGCCAAAACCCAAAAAGCAACCTGAAGCTCTGCTGATATCTTGAACATCAGAACAAGATTTTAAGACCAAAAACACACAAACCACAGCTTGCACCCACGAATGAAATCACATGGAGAAAGGAGCAGATCAAACGCCCGGAATTCAGCTTAACAATAAGCAAACAGAATCAACACAAGAAACCAGCTTAACCTGCCGCTACCACCACAATCATACGGATCATCCAATTTCAATATCAGGGCTCAGCCTCGAATCAAGATTAACAATCATCTCGACCCAGAAAAAGAATCGCCCGCACGTGGAAGTGCATACCAAAATCAACAGAAAAATGCATATTACACCGCAAAAGGACAAAAGAGACGCTTCAAGAAACCATGACAAATGAGGATCAAGATGCATGAGTAACATATCTCGGGCTGTATAAACGAGAAGTGGGGAAAAAGAAGAAAAAATCGAACCTTTAGCCGTTGAGGAGAGATTTCGGAACTTGTCTGTCGCATAACAAGGTAAACAGATCGTATATGTAGTCAAGGACTCGTTTTGGGTTTTGGGTGATGATTTATCCAAGTCAAGACAGGAAGCTTCATCGACAGCTCAAGGGGAGACCTCCCCCCATTCATTTGCTGTCATTCCTTTTCTCTCTCTTTTCTCTTTTGCTTTTCCATGAATTGTACTTTTATTTCGCCAACAGTTTCTAGAGGGTAGAAGCTTAAAGAGACGATCTTTATGGTCTTTATGGGGTGGAAGAACGACCGAGCAAGGCACACGAAGATTCTCACGTTCGACCATAGAGAGAATGTAACGATTGCTTGTATGGGTCGCTGTTGTCGGTGTCCTGCCGGCCGTGGATGAGAAGGGTACTTGGGAATTGACATTAGTTTTGGACCTTTGAAGACCTATTTTGATTGTTGTTTCTTCTAGCCTTTTCCATGGATTTCGCATATGAGAATTGTCAATTTTGAAGTGCAAAAGAAGAAACCATGTTTCTTTGGACTTAGTTAAATCTTGATTTCATTTGTTTATACTTTGAAAAACTTTTGCACAAGAAATATAGTTTTTTTTTTTATAAATTACCTGTGGGAGTAATCAAGTAGATGGGCATTACAATTATGGCTAGGGAGTTTGGACGTGAAGCATGGATATATTTGACCACAAATGCTCCAAGTCCATTCAACACAGAAAAATTATTTGTCTTGACCGTAGTCTATATGAATTGTACTCTTCATTGGTTCCCATAGATGATATGTGCATTGTACTTTCCAACAAATCAATGATGGATTGAGGGGCCGACTATCGCTGTTGTCCTTGCCCTTTAGCCGCATGGTTCCACTTAGGAACTAGGAACCGGACCAGACCGACCGGTTGGGTTTGGTCCGGTCCAATGGAAGTGGCCACTTAGCAAAAAAAAAAAAATAATAATAATAATAATAATAATAGAATTATTATAATTTTAGGGTTCATTGTTATTTTTTTAAATTTTAAAAATATATATATTTTTAAAAATTGTCGATTTGGTCCATCGATCCAATTTCCCCCTAGAACCAATAACTAACCGAAAATCGCCGATTCCATAAAATTGGAACAGGAACCGAACCAACATATCCAGGAATTGGACCAAACTGGTCGGTCCGGTTCAGTCCAAACAATCCGATATGCTCACCCTTGCATGCAATCCCATGAAAAGTTTCTTTGGATTGTACCTTAGCTAAGTATTGTAAATTGAAATTTCTTTCATCTTGCCCCCTCCAAGCTAAATTTCTGTGCCGGCCACTGCATTGGATCATCTCAGACTTCCCTTGTGTATGATACGTGGATCTAGCACAAGAATAAAGAGGCGGAAGAACAACAGTTTCAACTTCCAATGAACGCATTAACATCATAAATATATAGATGCAAGTCACATCTTAGCCATGTTTCCATTGATAACCAAGCCTCCGTTGGAACTTTTAGCCTTTGTCATTAAAACCGAGGATGGTTCTAGCCTTGTAGGGTGCTTTATTGCAAGACATCCCAAGATTGATCACTCAACCAAAACTTCTCTTGGCAATGTTCTTCTTGCAAGGCTTTTAATGCGGAACGTTTACGTGCAACAACCTCTGGCATCCCCATTCATTTGAGTAGAGCCCCACCCCGTTATTGTTTGCTGAAGAAACTGCTCTCGAGTCATAAAGAGATTATTCCGTACGTAGTATCAACTAATAGATGCATTGACTAGCATGATTGAATAACTAACAGACAAATGGTACAAGGCACTGAGTAACTTCCAAAGATTTAGTACAATGGTGAAGCATCTTATTTAAATGTTACTAATCTTATATTCAAATCACAGCATCTCTCATTCAAAATAACTTTAAAGACATTCTGTGTCACTTTATAAATAGAGTTTTGCATATGCATATGGGCATGGTTGGATCACATGCATTCCTAGAGATTAGTCAAGTCAAAGATTTAAATACCTATGTTATAAAAAATAAAAATAAAAATTGTGCAAACCCATTAGTTATCCTTTGGGCCAGCCAAGTTTCCATGTCACACCAAATCTGGCTAATCTTGACCACTTTCTCAAATGGAAAAGTTGGTTTCGTGCTGGTTTCTCTTCAAACAAGGAAAAACAAATGAACACACAATCCATGAGCATGACCAACGACAGACCACCTACTCCCACGCCAAACACTTTCAATCCCCTCACGGACAATGCATGTTATCCCTAAGGTCACCCTTCTCTTTATCATATCAATCCCTACAATCACCACAATCGACTGCCCAATTTCACATCACAACCCTCATATTCAAGAACACCCACAAAGAGTGGAAACCCCTCTGTCCTTTTGCATTTGGAGCCCTCTGGAGAAAGATGGAGAAGAAGGGTTCCCTCAAAGATGAGACTTCACTGCAACAGTTGCTAGTGTATGTTGTTGCAGTAGCATTGTTAGGGTTTTGCATGGTGGACCCATTCAATATGGGGCCAGTGGGAGGGCATGAGTTCAGGCCTGTGAGGCATGCCATTGCACCTTACAAGAGGGTCATGGAGAGTTGGCCTAGAGACAACCAGAGCAAGCTGCGGTTTGGGAAGTTGGAGTTTGCAGGCCAAGTCTTTGGGCCTGAGTCCTTGGAGTTCGACCCGTTGGGACGCGGGCCTTACACCGGCCTAGCCGACGGGCGGGTCGTTAGGTGGATGGGGGAAGGCAGTGGGTGGGAGACATTTGCTTTCGTAACTCCAAATTGGTGAGTGCTCTCTAGTTATATTACTGCTCATTGACAACAGAGAGCATTGGAACTCCTTTCAAAAGTCCACAGTACAATGGCTCCATACTCGAGCATGTATCCCATAATTAACCGAAGAAAAAGATGCAAATGATTTGACCTTGACATGTATGCGATCCAAAAATAAATTTTTAAATGCACCAATTTACAATCGCCATCATGCCAATGCAAATGTATGCTAAATGCCATCAAATTCTTCCATAGCATGCAACATTTCATGTAATATCAACAAGCTGCCATGTGATTTGGGAGTGACATTAATGAGAATTATTAGGTCAGAGAAAGTGTGCGCAAAAGGGGTGGACTCGACCACACCAAAGCAATGGAAGGTGGAGAAGAAGTGTCGGGAGGCCTCTAGGGCTGCGGTTCAACAAGGAGACTGGACAGCTTTACATAGCAGATGCCTATTTTGGGTTGCTGGTGGTTGGACCAGAAGGAGGATATGCAGCTCCCTTGGCCACACATGTGCACGGTCAACCCATTCTCTTTGCAAATGATCTCGACCTCCACAGCAATGGCTCCATCTTCTTCAGTGATACTAGCACCAGATATGACAGAGTGTAAGTTAAATACATTATACACCCGCATGTACTCATCTCTTTTTTCTTTTACAAAATAATTTCTGAGAAAATCACTTTGCACCCACATTCTCTCTTTTTTCATTCTTTTTTTTTTCAATTTTGTGGGTCAAAATACACTATGATCAACATAAGCATTTTGTTCAAAGAAGTAATGGTTCTGCACGAGCACTTTTAAGTCTTTTGGGTTTCAAATTTTTCGTTATGAGTGTGGAAATGTGATTGTTTTTATGTGAAGGAACCATTTTTATATACTGCTGGAAGGAGAAGCAACTGGCAGGCTCCTCAGGTTCGACCCTCCCACTAATACAACTCATGTCGTTTTGGAAGGCTTGGCCTTTCCCAATGGAGTCCAACTGTCCAGGAACCAAAACTTCCTCCTCTTCACTGAGACCACCAATTGCAGGTAATCCATTGCTACCACAACTGCAGATATAATGTGTACTCTCTGTTCAACCACCATGAAGTTCTAGATTTTGCTTCTGATGATTTCGGTTTGCTTCCCCGTTAGGATTATTTATGCACACTTGTGTTGTATGAAGTACAGTTGTGGAACGGACTACTTGAGGCATCGTGCCACCTCAGACTGATTAAATTTGGAGTTGCATCTCAGGTTGATGAAGTACTGGCTGGAGGGTCCAAAGACCGGGACGACTGAAGTCCTTGCTGATCTTCCGGGCTATCCAGACAATGTGAGGATTAACGAGAAAGGGCAGTTCTGGGTGGCCATAGATTGTTGCAGGACGCCAGCACAAGAGCTTCTCAGTCACAATCCATGGTTTAAGAGCATCTACTTCAGATTGCCAATAAAAATGAGCATCTTGGCAAGGCCAATGGGGATGCGGATGTACACGGTCATCTCGCTGTTCAACGAGGAAGGAGAGATCTTGGAAGTTCTTGAGGATAGGAAGGGTACAGTTATGAAGTTAGTGAGTGAAGTAAGGGAAGCCGATGGGAAGCTTTGGATTGGAACTGTGGCTCATAACCACATTGCCACTCTACCTTATCCCTGAGAGTTAGCTTTCTTTGCCTTCTCATGCATTTTTAGTGCTTTCCTTTGGTCAGGAGTACGCCTTACTAAACTTGATCGTGCTACTACGAAGCAATTAGTTACCCCGCCTGGGGAAACCCTTAGCATGTTATTTTCCTGGATTCTCTTATGTCCTACCGTTATGATCAGAGGTCGCAATGGAATCACCGCTCAATTCTGAATTTTAATGTCCTCGCACTTCCTCCCCTGCCCAAGCTTCTTGAAAACGGCAACCCGATGTGGAAAAGTTGTCAATCGGTGGTTGCAATCAAGTCTGTGAGCGAACATTGACATATTGCCAACCAAGATTGATCAATTTGCTTACTATATGTCGCAGCCAATGGTCAGGTTCCATACTTAGGATTCATAAGTTTGCATGCCCTCTCAAAACATAACAAAAGAATGCTTGTTCAAGCACATCCGAACGGTGCAGACAATAATCCCCGCGTTCTCATCTTTTGATCTGTAAAGAAAGCTGCATTTGAACTCAGACGTATAAAACAGTACACTCAGAGGAACCATGGTGTCCCTGAGTAGAGAAGTTCTCTATTTGATTGGCAAAACGACTCCCGCTAAAAGAAACCAAGAAACCAATAAGGATAAGACGACACCCGCATAGCGTATGGATAAAGATAAACTGCAGAATGCTTACTGTCGACTCTCTCAAAGTTTTTCTTACTTGGCCCTTCAGCATGTAAGACCTTAGGGATGACTAGCTATAAGGTTAAACAAGGAAACTAAGGATGTAGTCCGCCTCATAGTTTACCGCTTCATCTAGGAACAGAAACCTCTGTCCCCCTTTTTGATAACAGAATGGCCGGATCATAGAAATATTCTTCATTGCTGTGATATCGAGTTACTCATCAGAAAAATCAGATTACCTGATTTTTGTTCCATGTGCAATTTCCGAAATGCAGTTACAGATCGTAAGTAAGAAGAAATGAAGAAATTTTAAGACCAAGGGTAGATACAGTCAGCCAAGTCCACACTTAGTAAATCTGGATTCCGCTTCCGCAAACTTCACAGCAAAAAAGGTAAAGGGCAATTCAGAAGCAGGCAATTTAGACTAAAATTCTCAGTTATACTGAATCACTACAGGTACCCAACAAGTAACTAATTCACAAAGCAAACCTACAAAGAGAAACTTGAATCCAGATCAAAGATTTAAACAGCACGGCAACAAAAAATAAACAAATAAATGCATTCAACAGTATGTGTCCCATGAAAAGTCCAAATCTGGTCCTACTTTTTTTTTTTTTTTTGGGGGGGGGGGGGGGAATTTTCCAAAGGGAGGGGTATGCGCCTAATCTGATGACAGATGGTGATTAACACTGCTAGTGACAGACTAAGAGGAGACAGCTGTTTTTGATACAAAGCCCAAAGCCAGCTACTCACTCCATTTTAGAAGAATTTGACTCTGCTGCATTACCATCTTTCTGATTTGGAGGAATAGGTGCTCTGAATTTCAAGTCCCCAGCTGGTTGCTGCTGTTCATGCTGTAACTGCTGCTGCTGAAGTTGGTGATGCAGTTGATGCTGTTGAAACTGGTGTTGCTGCTTCTGTGACTGAATCTGCAACTGTTGAAACTGCTGTGCAGCCAGAAGAGTGTGCATCGAATGGTTGTTGGGATAGAACTGCTGGCCACTTCCAAACGAAGGGTAGTTCATCATGGGTCCACCGTTGGGCATAGCTTGGCCAGTTAGTACCTTCAGATGTTGTATCTCCTCTTTGAGTGCTTCATTCAAAGCTGCAAAGAAGAAGGGGTATGCCTCATCAAACCTCCTACCAAATTAAATTCAATATGCAATTCTATGCCACAGAACCGTATGTGAGGAATCTCAGAGTGAAAGTAGTAAAACCAAATGACACTTTGTAGTAACAATTATAAACAGAACAAAACAATGCTTGCAGACACTCTTAGACAACTCTCTGGAAATGGCTTCTGCAAGAACCAGACAGCACTGCAACTAGACATAATCATTGTGGTAAAGCACTTCAAATTGCTGCGCAAAGAGTCCAAATAAATACCATTACTCCAAACAGACCGAAACATTATATCAGAAAATAGAGTAAAACAGAAAAATTAATCATTGAGATGATATCCCCAAAAAAAAAATTATGACGACAGAGCATTTGAAAAGGCTGAGCAAGAGAAGGGAAAATGCACCAAACTTAAATTCCAACAGTATCATCATGCAGCAGCTAGCATATCTTGCATACCAGATTTACATCGATTCCCCACATCCATACTCTCTTGCACCTAATCAACTACTTTATAAATATTGCTAATGACAATGGTCAGAAAGAGTATCTGACTAACACAAGGATTGCTGAAGAACATCTTGTTGACTAATTAAAAGTACCATTTTACTGTGATATACACATACTGTGATATTCTGTGAGACAGTAGATATTGGAGGAAATCACAAAAGATTTTTTCAAACAAAGGATTCTAGTACATAATGTGGAACAGGAGTCAGAACAATGGACATTACTTCATTTGCAGTCCATAAAAAACCTACAACTAACAAACAGGTGCATTGATCCATGATATGCTTAGATGATCATGTCATTTCTCCTGATCATCATCTTTCTAGTAGGACCTCTAGCACTGCAACTTTATTGGTTTCCACCAAAGCAGTTAATTTCCATCTTATGAAAATTCTGTTTTTCTCTCGAATCCTTTAACTACACAACTATGCAAGATGCTCAATTAGCCATGCAATGCACATCAGGTAAAAGTGGTCAACATCACTAGATTAGGCACACGCACAAAAAATATCAAAAAGATTGCATTGCATTTGAGGTTAGATTGCATCCATTCAAGTTTCCTAATTTAAATCTTCATGTTTTAGGAATTATGTAGCAATTTAGGAAATTCCGCAATTTAGATTAAAATTTAATACAAATTATTTCCATGCCAAAACATCACTACAATTCTTTTCATAATTGGAAGCAGAGAGAATTAATTAATGCAACACCAAACGCCTGCAGTCGTTTGTACAAGAACCAGAACATAAGAAGCAACAGTGTGAAGATACAACTAATAACAAGCAGCTGCATCTTTCTTTTATATGCAGAAGCAATGAGACACTGCAGTTCTATAATGATGCCATACTAACTTGTGTGAACTTAAGAAAAGGCCTAGACAAGCGGAAGTGCAAACAAATTAATAATAGTTACTATACTACAGAAGGACATATCAAAGATCAAGCCTTACCATCTTGCAAATGAACTTGTTGCTCCATTGTTTGCAACCGCAGTTTCAATTCACTATTCTCAGCAGTCAAACCATTTGTGTCTCTCTGCATAATCCAAACAAGGAGTATATTGATAATGATGCCAGTGCGCAAGCGACATCACTTGCCAAGAACGATAACATGAGAAAAGCAAAAGGAGAACAACATGTCACTGGGAGCTTTTGTAGCACTTTGAGCAATGAACAAACCAAATCAGCTCACATTCAGACCGCCCAATTAGACACAATTTTCTGACCAAAAAAAAAAACACAATCTACCTGCAGCAGAGTCAGCTGTGCAGACAAAGTTGTTGCTTCAGTTTGTAAAGTTTGTACTTTCCGTTCAAGTTCAGCTATGTATCGCATCTTCCTTTCCTTTGACCTTGCAGCTGATTGTCTGTTTGCCCAGATCCTATTGAATCACCAAAAGGATGGTGTTGAAGTTGCATATAATGTGGATATTACATAATTACAGTACAAAGATAAAAAGAAGTTACCATAATTAATTCTAGAAAGAGAGACGGAGGGCAAAACACGACCGAAAAACAGTTGAACTTTCAACTAGATTGCACACTTCATAGCAAATTGAAGCACGCCATAGAAATCCCACTCGCAACAGACCTCATTAAGAGTGAGAAAATGGTAAAGCTTACAATATTACTGAAAGCATATACAAATGTAGATATACACGAAATGTTACTCTGCAAGTGAGTCATAATTTCATAAAGCGCTCAACTGTGTCGCATGTACAATTAAGTAAAATTCATGGTCATTCAAAAACATACAGTGTCGCATAGCTCACACTTGACATTTTTTTATGAAAGGTAAAAAAGGAGAAAAGTTATGCTCGCTTCTGAATTTCACACGTAGAAAGTCTTAGTTGACATAAACATCCTGAATAAAATCAAAATGTAACATGAAACTCACAGCCAGGAAAGTTAACAAGGAGACAATAAGTCCAATTTCAGTCCATTTTCGTGTTTCTACCTTCCTGCTTATTAAGAAAGCAAACTCTTTCATCAATTATCTAATCAAGGTTCTTAACACATACTCAAGTCAAAACTCTTGCAAAAAGGCAGCAGAGCACCTCTAGCCACACATTATTGCAATGGAAGTGGAAAATGTTCTAAGTCTATTACTCTAGGCGCAACCAGCTATTATAAGTACTTCAGAATGAAAGGTAAAAATGCAGTATAGTAAAATCCTGTGCTAGTTTGAATTCTTCTTGCAAACATTTACAATATCATCCAATCAGTTAATTAGTTAAAGCAACTTTCAACCTTTGATCATGTACCACAGAAGATGTACTAACTCTAAGAGAGCACATCAGTTCATGAAAAAAAACAGACATCAGTAACGAAGCAGAATACACATCGAAGTACATGAGCAGCTGAACTCAAAACCTAAAACCTCCCATCTCCATGTACAATGCCTAAATGTAAACTGTTCTCATTGTTAATAAGTACCTCTTTTAAATTTATGCCCGTACAGGCACCATGCAGATTAAAGTGCACTCTACTCTATTGCATCATTTTAAGACTAGAACTACATGAGAAAGAGGTCAAAATATTGTCACACAGGTTCAAACTAACACCTTTGAAATCAAGACCAGCATAAGCCATACACAGACTGCCTAATGTACACAAGAGGTGTAGCACACATAATGTCCTGAGAAGAAGTGACAAGCTGTATGCAATCAAACTTTTGACCTATCAAAAATCACTACCGCCGCCCCCCACATATACATATTCACGATCACCAAAATAACACAAGTGAAGGTAGAAGCACAAGAGAGAGAACACATCTGATGTCAGTACAAATAGTTCAAATGAATTAGCAAACCAAACCTAAGGCAGCATTTTTTCCTAAAACCAGAGAATTAAGTCAAAAAAAAAAAAAACTTGCAACGTTAAATTTTGCACTAAACATAGACCACTTTACACGTCAAATCAATAATTCAACAAACCATGCGTCCATTTCGCCGGGAGGAATGGTCCCAGAATTGTCTAAAAATCATCCATACAACAGCCATAGAACTATCTATCACGAGTGGTGAGCCAAGATGTACAACTAATGTCTAGACGATGCAGTCAATACTTGTCATCCGAATACCAAACACTAAATGATTGAAGCATTTATTAAAACACAATCAACAATGGGTTTATGCTATATATGCAAGGCACAGGCGATATCAAACGCTGACTTCAGCAACTTGCTAGAGCTAGCAAGTATCGAAAAACTCTCTTGATCCACTGTTTACCTCTTTGCACGCTTGGGATCAATCAGTGCAAGCTCAGCAAGCTTCGCAGCAGACATAGCCTTCTTGGCATCTGCAGCAGATGCATCCTCTGAACCCGACATAAGCATCTCGGGCTTAATACTCGTCGACCCGTCCATAGACTGGCTATGCTGATGTCTAATTCTCGGCCGCTCAGTCGACCCAGAAGCCACGTTCTCCGCAGAAGACGGGGCAGCACCCGAACCGGAGTCCCCAGCACCCGGCATGGCCATAGGAGCAGAAGAAGGCTCTCCCATCTGAAACGACGAAGTCGCGGAGGACGAATTGAACTTATCCATGTCGAGGTACATGGAAAACAAATCCTCCTCGGTATCATCCGAGAACGAAGGGCCGTCCGCGGCCCCCACGACCCCGAGATCGCTGTCGAAGCTGATATCATCAGGGAGAGTGAGAATCTCGGAGTGGGCGCGGCGGTGGCCGCGGTTCCTCGGCGGGTTGTCGGGCATCCGGCTAATGTCGTGGCTGAAGTCGGAGACCAGGTTCTGGCCCTGGGCCATGGGGAGGAACGAGGAGGAGCTCGCGGCGGCCGAAGGCTGCTCTGGCTTCACGGAGAAGGCGTTGGCATTGGGCGAGAACCCGGCGAAACGACCGGAAGGGGGCGGCGGCAACCCGCTACTGTGGCCGGTCAATTTGTCCTTATCCATGGCGACCCAAAGGAATCCCCGCAATCCACGTTCAAGCTGGCGACCCCCAGAGACCAAACACGATCGACCCAATCGAGAAGACCCCAGGAGGTCAACTTCCGCAGCTTAAAAATCCCGCCTTGACAAGGAAGCCGATGGAGACGGGCAAAACCCTAGAGCAACGAAGATCTGGGGAGAGCGGAGAGCCGGAGAATGGACGGAAACGAAGGAGCAGGGCGGGTGGGGGAGTGAGAGGAGCTGGAAGGGGCGTGAAAGTTTCGATTTTTATGCACCTCTCCGTCTAGGGATTGTAAGAGGGACACAAATTCTTGCAGGCGAAGTCAGACAGAGAAGAGAGAGAGAGAGAGAGAGAGAGAGAGAGAGATCAGATCTTCATGTGGAAATGGGGGAATAAAATGGAGGGGAAGGAAAGGGGAAGGGGAAGGGGGGTGTAAAAGGGGGAGAATGAACAGCCTTTTTGGTCTTTCTTTTCACGGAGGAAGGTGGCGAATCACATGGGGAGAGACAGATGGTTGTCGGAATAGAGAAATGTAGTGAGAGAGAGAGAGAGAGAGAGAGACTATGTTACTTGTAAGAACAGAGAATCGAGAAGAGAGAGAGAGAGAGAGAGAGAGAGATCTGAGGAAGAAGAAGACGAGGCTTCTTGGGAAAGGGAGGGAGGAGAGAGAGAGAAAGGCCTGTTTTTGGGTTGGGCCTTTTCTTCTTCCTCCTTTCCTTCCTTCCTTCCTTCTTCTGATTTGGCTTTTAGTAAAGGAAAGGTGTGATGCAAGATTTCGATGATACATTGCGCTCTTGCCTTCCCATGTGGAGCTTGAGACCTTTTATTATGTTGCCCATTATGCTAGGGCGCTACATGATCCCTCAACCAAGCGACCCACATGCGCCAATTAGAAATAACAGCTCGAATGGTCTTTGAAATTTAGCCCGACATATAATATGTTTCCTATACTTTTGATTCATATTATATGATTCATGAACTTTCAATTTGTTTAATATGACCCTTGAACCTCTTCTACATATTCAATTCGAATTTGAATTATATGAAAATATTCAATTTTGTCCTTTCATGAATTCAAGTTCAGGAATAATATTAAACATGATTAAATTGAACGCGTGCCAAATATTCATAGATCACATCAAATAATTTAAAAGTTTATAGATCACATCAATATAAAGCCAAAATTCAATGATCATTCGTATTATTATTCTCAAACATATGTATCGAAAAAGATTCCAATGAACAATCGAGGTACGTCGAATCGCAATATCCCCATAAAATGATGAGAGGTCAATCAATTAGATTGAGAATTAGCACGTTATATGATTGGGCTTGAGTTAGTCGAAGTTCGGATGGGGGTGAATAGGTGTTTAAACAAAATCTTGGCAAAAGTATGCGGAATAAAATAAGTTATTCTTCTAAGAATATAGCAAGTATATCCATGAATATGCAATAATATATTTCGAGATCAAATGGATTTTCTTAAGCATAAATCCAGATATATATTGATGCATTTCGCAAAAAGAAAGATGATATTTCTATCACGTGCCAAATCAAGAAAAAAATATTGCAATGCCTTATATTTATGAGAAGAAATATTTGCAATATAAATGATAAGCAATCGTCCAAAATCAAGATAAATGCACGTACAAATTTGTATGGCGGGATGATAAAGAAAATCTCTTACCCAAGGTATATGTTCGAAATATACCATTGATTAAAAAAAGATCATTACCAATCTTCGTAGGAGATACTTATCGGACCATTGCACCAAAATCTGCGTAGATTCACGATCGTTCTTCCCTTATAGAATTTCCTGCAAACAACTCATATCCTCTTTGGTATCCATCAATTTGGATCCTTCCATTCCGTTAGAGCAAAATATGAAATCTCCATAGATAAACAAATATTCTTTCTTAATTCATCATAATAAAGTATTCAAAGAAAGAATGTTATGCACAATGATATTTTGAAAAATAAATTCTCACTTAGTCATAGTACCATAAAAACAGAGAGAATAAAATTCTTGAATATCTAAGCATATCTTGCATAATAAATTAATATCTCGTAAAAACAGATTTATGCTTTGCAAAATATGACAATTTGAGAGCATAAAATCAAATCAAATAAATTCAATTGTCTCTAAACAAAATGATCACACGTATTATATCAAATCTCGAATCACAAAAACAAATCACACGATTCTTTCTTCAATAAAACAAGTCAAAGGATATGATCATTATAAAATCAATCAACCAAGGATATATCGAATATCAAGCATAATGAGAAATTTTAAATTGTGTACTCAAACCAAATTGAGAATAAAAAATATACATTCCTTACCAAACTCTCCTTCTTCTCTTCCACACGTTGTATTCCTTTCCATCAAAATACGGTGGCCTCGTGTTGCTTTGTCCCTCCATAAGTCCTTGTGCCAAGATACTAGCCATAAAAGATCTTTAGCTCAAAAGTAAAAACACTTTTATAAACCGAGCACTTGGCTCTGATACCAATTGAGACTAGAATTAGCACCTAGAGGGGGGTGAATAGGTGTTTAAACAAAATCTTGGCAAAAGTATGCGGAATAAAAAAGTTATGAGCAAAGTCTGAAAATGCCAGCACTTTGAGCGAAATCGACTTTAACACAATAAAGAGTTTAGAGAAGAGAATAAGAACACAGTTTATAGTGGTTCTCGGCTTAATCAAGCCTACGTCCACTCTCCCACGCTAATAACACTTCTCTTTGGCTGGATTCCACCACTGCAATCAAGAGATTACAAATGCAAAACACTTAGTAGTAGATCACACTATTTCACTAAATCACTTTTGGTATTTCTCTCAAGATCACAAACGCAAGCTCCTCACGGAGACATGTGTATGATTAAGATCGCATCTATTTTGGAATTATAAATTCTACGCTCCGTCTCTTACTTGCTGACATCGGTCCTTCATCTCCTTAAATACTCCTCCACTTCCAAACTAGCGTTGACAAAGCATCTCGAGGATCGTCTTCCAATATACCCACCGGACCTGTATTTAGAAGATTTGGTAGCCGTTGAAAGTGACAAAAGATAATCCCAAATGATTCCGATCGCCCATACAAACGAAATCTTGTTTCCATAAGTAAAGCTTCTTCGTATAGAAAGTTCTCGTCTTCAAGATTTAATTGTCAATCAATTAGATTGAGTCAATCAATCAATCTTGATGTAGAATCCAAACCATCACTAGCCGTTATATGATTGGGCTTGAGTTACGTTCTCTCGAAGCCGACGAAAAGTCGACAAAGAATATAGACTTTACCCCGAGTCCGAGTGCGATGACTTTACAACGGTACGAACAGATGGCTTTAAGGCCCCGAACACTATGCTCGTCGCAAGAGTCTGCCTTCCGGTTCTTCATTCACGTTCGCCCAATTTGTCGAATTGACAGAGTCGATGTAGAAACGTTTTGTCGACACTAAAAGCGTCCAGCCTTCAGAATCATAAGGGATTTCCCTAACAAATGATTCCTCGGGAGATTGTGGAAATCGCGATCATGCCGTCATATTAAAGCGGTGTCTTACGTATCAGAGGTTGTTGGTCATGCCGGCAGCGCAATAAATATTTCATTTCTAATCAATGACGAACGAAATTAGTTCTAGGCTTCGATTTCCTGGAAAGTCCTTCTTCCTCTAGTCAATTCCACGGAGCTGGGGACCAGGAACGTGCTCGAAGGAAAATCCATAAATTGGGACATCGTACATCAAACTGCCCGAAAAGCACCAAAAATTACCTGCTGTCCAGGTAGCAGGTCGCCGCTCGCCAGATCTTTTTTAACTCCGCTCGTCCTTCCTGCGCCCCGGCCTCGCGGAAAAATCTGGCCCGTCTGAGGCGGGGATCCACGTGTGGGCTCCACCCGATCTAACGGTGGATCTGTAAAATAAGGCTCGCCACGTCGGAAGTGTCGCAAATATCCCGAGAATTAGTTCCCGCCGCGTGGCATGAAGAAAAAGGTTGGACTAAAAACCTGAATTGAATTAACGCGTTCGACCGGGAATTCTCGGTGAATCCCGACAACCTGGCTAGCCACGTCGACGCTCCAACGGTCACGTCAACCTCAATTCAGTCGACTTCGGTGGGGATCGTTTGATTAGACAATTTATGCTAATAGAAGATCTTGATTAGAAAAATAAAAATTAATGAAGATTTAATTTAAAAAACAACACAACATCTTAAACTTTTAATATATGTTCACTATTATCAAAAAATATATTACAATTATAGACTTCATTTGGAGCATCTTTCTTGTCCTCATCGACACTAGAGTTAGTGTTTTACCAAATCATATTAAACAAATTAAAAATTTAAATCATATCAATAAATTAAAAATTTAGAATTATATTAAATAAATTAAAAATTCATAAATTAAGTTAAACAAATTAAAATTTAATAAATTATATTAAACATTAGGTTAAAATTATTAAGAATCATGTACATTACATATTGAGTTAAAGTTTATAAGTCAAATTTCAAAAAAAAAAAAAAATATGGAAATATAGGGTGTAGAATTTTTCCATCCTAAAATCAAAGGTTACGGAGTATAAATTTTAAAATTTAGAAGACCTTAAGTGAAATTAAAAGGAACTCAAGGGCGGCGATGTAAAATACAAGTCGACAATTAATATGTTTGAAGGAAACCAAAGGCCTGCGTTGGTTCATGAGAGATGATGCCAAATGGCGATACATAGCAAATCTCAAATTCCTATTAACACAAAAATCGACGGTCGCGATCGTGACAAATTTCATCACATTACATCAACACAATGTTAAAAAAAAAGGCAAAAAAATGAAAAATTAAAGTTAGGACTTTTATTTTTCACAAGAGGAAAGAATTATTATAAAATCGGTAAATTAAATTGAATTTCAGGTGCTCTCTAGCTTTGACTCTCCACGTGCTCGAGCAAGGCGTCGAGCGCGACGTCGACGGCGTCCCGGAACCCCAGCTCCGTCGCGTTCGGGTGCGCGTACGTGATCTCCGGTATCATCTCGATCACCCTCCGCCGCATCGCCGCCGCCTTCTCCGGCGGGATCGCCGCCAGCACCTCCTCTATCTCCACCCCGAGCCGCGTCTCCCCCTCGCCGACGTCGATGAGCACCGAGTACTCCCCCGGGTCCCCCGCCGGGAGGTACCACCGGTACTGCGTGTACGCCGTGTGCGGCGAGAAGAACACCGGCACGCACCCGGCCAGCACCGCGTCGAACGCGGACCGCCGCGTGAACGAGTCCCCCGGGGCCTGCAGGCAGAACTGCGACGCCGCCATGACGCCGAGCACGCGGCCGGGCTCGTGGCACGCGGCGGGGGACGACGGCTGGCACACCACGAGCTCGCACCGGGCCGACTCGCCGCATTGGCGGATGAGGTCCTCCCTTATCGCCGCCTTCCCGGGGCCCTTCCGCGGGCCGCCGATGAAGGAGAAGAGGTGGGGCCGGTCGGAGTCGGTCACGTGCTGGCGCCACGCCTGCATCTCCGCCGACGTCGCGGGGTGGAAGTAGGACGGGTACGGGATGCCGTGCTGGTTGGAGCCGGTCCAGGGCTGCCGCTCGACCGTCAGCACCGACATGTTCCGGACGGCCGGGAGGTCGAGGAGGGAGTTCGCGCCGAAGTCCGGGCCCTGGTTCGAGAGGCGGAGGAAGTCCCATGCGGTCCGGCCGAGGACCAGGAAGTGGTCCCGCCCGCCGCGCCGCCGCCATGCCGGGAGGGACTGCACGTGCTCGGCGAGGTCCACGGCGAGGGCGTCGCGGGCCGGGAGGCTGAGCTCGCGGAACATGCTGGACGCGTAGAGGCCGGCGTAGAAGGGGACGTAGAAGAGGTTGGCGCGGGCGGGGTCGGAGACGCGGCACGGGTGGTTCTCGAGGCGCGCGTGGAAGATCATCTCGGCGATGAACTGGTGGGTGGCGAACCAGCTGCCGCCGCCGCCGCCGCCGCCGACGCCGCCGACGGGGGGAATGGGGCGGCCGAGGCCGCGGTTGGAGACGTGGGGGCACATGTCGGTGTAGATGTTGAGGAGCGGCAGCGGAGGAGGAGGTCGGAGTTGAATTTGGAGGGGAGAGAGTGGACGTAGACGGCGGCGCGGGAGCGGCAGGCGGCGGGGGCGGCGGGGCCGCGGGGGGCGTCGGGAGGGGTTCCAGTGACGTCGTCGAGGTTGAGGTTGATCGCGGGAGGTCCTCGTATCGTGGCGTCGGGGCGGCGGGGATCGAAGCGGAAGTGGAGAAGGAGGAACCAGAAGGCGAAGAAGGAAATGAGGAAGAGAGCGGGCTTGAGCTTCGAGGCCTGATCCTTAAGGTGTCTGGTGGAGGATTTGGGCTTGTCCGCCGCCGACGCCGCAGCCGCCGCCGTCCACGGCAGCGCATTTCTCAGCTTCCTCAGCATCATCTTCCCAGAGAGAGAGAGAGAGAGGGAGAGGGTTTCTGGAATGGAGATAGTGGGTAGAATGCCGATGGCTTCTTGGGGATCTCGAAGTCAACTGAAAGGACCGACCGACACAACATGAACGGGGAAAAGAAAAGAAAAGTAAAGAAGAAATTGTCGGAATTCCATTTTTTTTTTTTTTTTTTTTTTTTTTTGTGGGTGGGTTTCTAATGAAGAGAAAGAGGAATATATGTTGGTGGTCGCTAGGGACAAATGTGATGTGGTTCCGAAAGTGAGATCACGAGAGTCCCCATATGCTTGGGGGGATCAAATTGCCATTAAGTTCATACACGAAGTTTGCCCAATCTTTGGGTGAGAGGGAGGGGCCTTGTTTCCCATATTCCATGCTATATATCCATCTGTTTTCGTCGTATGTTCTGTAAATCATGTAAATTGTACATCAAATTCACACCGATTTAAGGTGGGCGGCCTTGACTAGAGGTCGTAATCGACACTGAGAGAGAGAGAGAGGAGGGAGGGGGAGGGAGTTTGAGAATTAGGTGAACACCCGGTAGAATCTAAAGGTCTTTGTGTTGAGCGTTAAGTGATGGATGAAGATAACAAACGGGTAAATAGTAAATGAGAAACGTACTAGTCATCCCTCGATTTCATGGTTGGGGACCTTCCTTACGAGCACGAGCTTGAGATGAGATCCCACTGTTAGGGAAATTTTTCTATGGATTCATGGTCAACATCAAATACAATTTATGTTGTTTGAATTTTAAAAGACTCATACATATTCATAATTGTACCGTCAATGATCATATTCAGACAGGTGTTTAACTCACCATTCAACCTCACAATCGCCTCGGTGTTAAAAGTTTAACACAAGTCAATCATCTCTTGCATTGTGTACATTGTCTAATCGGGAGAATTTAAGATGAAATAATTTAAAGGGTCTCGCTAATTGATGTGTTCAAAACACTCATTATTCATATGCCTAATAGAAGTAAGAGTTTCATTTTCAATGCATCAATTGTACAAAATACAAGAAAAACAAAACCCTAATTCAAAATTTGTGGGGTAAAAGCAGGAGCATCCGAGAGAAGAATGCGAAGAAGACGAAGGCAATAAATACCAACCATAATCAATCTAAAAAGTTCTAGCAAATACCAATTTTCGGAATAAGAATCCCTCAACATAAAATACTGATCTCAATTCGGGCCAGCTGACGGACCGCATGACGATCATTGCCGACCCGAGTTTAGATGCGCGAAATGCGCAGGCGAAAAGCTCGTGCGCGGCCGGACCAGACGAAGTCCAACGTCGATGATGACGATGATGATGGCAAGTAAAGGAGGAGACGCAATTTCAGAAAAAGAGGTCGCATCTGGAGCCGACGTCTGGGCCAAAAAAGTCACAGCAGCAGCAGGAGGGAACGAGGGAGGTGATTATTGGGGAGTTTGATGTTAGCGTGATGGGGACTTCCGACCGGTTTGGTGAACGATCTCGCTCTAAATTCGGTGAGAAAATTCTACTGGAGAAAAGGCCTTAATTGACAGATGGCGGGAGTGAGATATTTCTGGAGAGAGAGAGAGAAAGGGATTGGCATTTGGCACTTTCTTGCACATGCATTACGTGCGATGCCTGTCGACGTCGTTATCTCTTTGGACAGCAACCACCACCGACACCGCACGGCAGGAAAAAGTTCAAAGGTTTTGACCCGTTCTGCCTCGGGCAGGGTACCGGTTCTATCCGGGAACTGGCCTAGGTCGGTTTAAAGCGAGTTCACCCGCTCAGCCGTGACCATTATGGATTGCAAAGTGAAGATTGTTTGTAAGAAATTGGTGCGGTGTAAGGACATGGTAATTGTTGCTTTACTCCAATAGAAGAGCAGAATGTTCGGAATGATGTCCCAGATCGATATTGTTCTAGACCGATTCCAGATCTCATGAGTCCGATTCCTAATTCCAGTTTTTTCAAGATGAAACTTATCGAATCGGTTTGAGATTCTAGCTTTCTAATCGACACACCTTAGAATAGATCACCATTATGACACACTATTTTGTTTTTATAATCGTCCTTCTCTTATGGGTATGCTGTTAGACATATAGGTATAAAGTCTGTGTTTTTACTTAGAGGTAACTAGAAGTACAAATGGGCGAGTTTGGGCGTGCAGTTACTTTCTTGATCTTGATATGTCTAGGTCCAGTTAATTTTATACGTAAAGATTGAGATTTCTTTAATCACGATCAATAGTCGGAAAGGACTTTTAGGCATAACTTGCCCATTGATCTTCTACTAATCGAGATTAGATCTCAACATTAAGGTTAAGACAAATTAGTGCCTTAATAATCATTTTTTTGGGGGCATATTTGAAGACCTCAGCATTCGAGTCGTGCCTACACCATATATTCTCAACAACCTAACCTATGCCACGAAATAAAATTATAAATATTTTATCCAATTACAATGACAACATAATAAACCAAATGATTGAGTTATTAGAAGACCACCAACTTGTCCCATTACTTCCGATTTTCTTTATAATTGGAGTAAAACAAGACGAAACACCGCCATTTTGCCACGTGGCCCCCAACTTCTTGGACCAATCACTTTGGATAGGAGGGCGCACACATGGAATTAAATAGCACTTAGACAAATGCTAGGATGAAGGCGGTCGATATTCTCTAACTTAAAGCTCAAGAAAAAGGAAAAAAAAAATAAGTAGAGTATATTTAAAGTTCTTATATCCTAGTTATGATAAAGTCAATGATCCCATGCAATTTTATAATGGGGTTAAACTTATAAGGAAAAAAATTTTAAAAATTTTATGGGCAATCAATTCTTAATCTAGTCAGATCCCATCTCGAAATCAAAAACTGACTGGAGGGACCGGTTTCTAGTTTCCAAAATCGAGAACCAAACCAACCTGGTCCAATTCGATTTTGGAGTGGTCCAATGGAATGGGTCGAATTCAAATGAGAGAATGTTTTGAACTCCATGAGCGGTGAACAAAATCTAGAGGAAGTAAAAAACTGAAAGAGGAGAGTAGGTGTGGGCATCGTGGGGTGAAAAGAAAAGACCCAAAAAAGAAGAGGAGGCATGCGCAAGAAATTTATAAAATAAATAAATAAATAAATCCATTTGGGTGGTCCAGCTGATTCGGTCAAGCCTGGGTAATTTCTTTAGTCAATCAATCTTGTTCACCCCCAAAAAATCTATGGCTAGATTCTCACTAATTCATGGTCATTTATTGTTCATTTTTTACCGCACGCTCTTTCTTGGTTATTGAGCAAGAGAGAATATTTGGTGCATAACGAATCTCTCATCGTTAGATCATGATAATTTTTTTCATAAAACTCATTAGATCTGAGGATTGAGAATATTTTGCTAATAAAAGAAAGGAAGCCTAGAAATTTTCATGACGTTTGACTTGCTAATTGATTGACAAAGTATGAAGAGGATCAATGCACCAATTACTCGTTCCATGTCTCTCTCTCTCTCTCTCTCTCTCTCTCTAACTGTATTAGTTTCGGCCACGTTCACAAGCAACCAGTGCGCACTTAGGGCACACTTTATCTGGTGAGACCGGAAAAAATTATTGATCTACCGAACGATTCTTGATTGCGACGTCTCTCGTACACAGACTATTCAACTCAACTCAGGAAACCAACAACCACCTCATTACTCTCGTCGTAACCTTTGGTGACCAGCGAGATCGATTGCCGATGTTCGCTACCCGACAACCAACGGGCAACATTAGAACGAGCGAGCGAGAGAGGACGAATCACGATAATGGGTGAGGAGCTACCATATGGAAAGATTCTCGTGATGGCTATTGTAACTTTCACTACTATAGATAACAAGATGATGGGAAAATTGTCCAAAAAATCCTAAATTTATTACACTTTTATCAATTCAATTCTAAACCTGTTAACTTTGCCAATTCAGTCCTAAATCTTTTCACTTTTTATTGATTTACCATCATCCATTAATTTTCGTAGAAAATATTGACGTTGACAATTTTTAATAATATTTTAATATTTTTTTGAATTTTTATTTTTATTTTTCTATTTTTTCCTCTCTTTTTTTGGCTTTCTTCTTTGCCTTTTCCGGTGGCTGGCCACCGACCACAAGCGACGACCGACCATCGGCAACAGCCAGTTGACTGGCCTTGCGCGCCACAGGCGAGACCCCGGCCGGGCGAGGAGGAGCCCTAGCGAGGGAAGCCCTCGCCCAGGCGCGGCCCGACAAGGGTCGCCTGGGCGAGGCCAACCCTCACCCAGGCCAAGGCAGCCTTGCTTGGTGTCGCCATCCCCCAGCCGACGCCCGGCGAGGCCGCCTTGGCCTAGGCCGGGGCTTCCCTCGCTGAGGCTCCTCCTCGCTCAGCCGAGCCTCGCCTGTGGCGAGCGAGTCCAACCGGCCACAGAAAAAGGCAAAGAAGAAAGCCAAAAAGAAAAAAAAGGGAAAAAACAGAAAAAAATAATAATAATTTAAAAAATATTAAAATATTATTAAAAATTGTCTACGTAATCACCGGCGGTCCTCCGCCGGCATTCACGTCAACATTTTCCGGTCAAAATTGGCTTGATGGACTGAATTGACAAGAAGTGGAAATGTTTAAGACTGAATTAGAAAAGTTAAAAGGTTTAGAACTGAATTGACAAAAATATAATAAATTTAAAATTTTTTGGATAATTTTCCACAAAATGAAACATGTACGTTACGCTATCCTTTCTGCTCCTCCTCGTGTTGTGCTTATCCGAAAAGCCAGTACGTCCGTCCATTGCGTACGAGAAAAAGGAGATTTGCAAGGGTATCCGATGGTCTTTCTTTCTTTCTTTTTTGGCTTTTTAATAGATTGCGAATGCTGGAGTTTAGAAGCACGTATTTATAATATCAAACGGAGGCGACTTTTGTTTAATAGTACTGGTCGAATAGAAACAATAATAAATACTGCTACGGAGCCACTACATGTATATTTAATAAATTAAACAAAGGAACATTAGGCTAGATTTGCAAAGCACCCTTTTGAGTACAACGTTAGGGATTAAATTAAGACTACAATTCCATGTGCATTTACAAAGAACTAGATGTTACCCAAAAAACTAACTCAAATGTAAAAAGCCCATAAAACGAGAGAGACAGAGAGACAGAGGGACAGAGAGACAGAGAGTTCATTGAAGAAGCCCAAAAAAAAAAAAAAAAAAAAAAAGAACAGAGAAGGAGAAGAGAAGACTACAAGGCTCTGCTAGTTGACTGGCGTTCGAAACGAGCGACGACGCGTCTCTTTCCAATTGGTTCAAGATCTGCTACAGCGAAGGCGGCCATCTACGCTCCTGAAATTCGCCAACATGGCAAATGGCAAGACCGTGCATTAGCTTTTGGCGAAAAGGACCGTCCATAAAAAAAACAATCTTATTCGGACATCTGGAAAGGAGCAAACGAGAAACGAAGCTCATGCGAAGTTCATGCAAATGTTCCATTCGATTGATTGGTATTTGTAAATGCAATCTCATTCGGACATCTGGAAAGGAGCATACGAGAAACGAAGTTCATGCGAAGTTCATGCAAATGTTCCATTCGATTGACTGGTATTTGTAAATGCCCCACAAAAGAAGAATCTTTCTTCCCCAACACGTGTTCGCCCGTCCATGATTCCCTATATAGAGACTTGCCCAGAAAAACAGAGAGGTAGATATGCGATTTTCATGGTAGATTTAGTCGTGGGCATCAAGACCCAGTAGCTGTCAAACCCTAACCTACCCTCTAATTTATTTGATTGCATCAGCAACTAGAAACAATCAACCGTATCAACCAGATTATCCGTTTATTTGAAAGAGATTCTCATACAATTTAGTCCAACGGGTATAGACCGCAAAATCTTGACTTACAATAAGAACTAGTCAATTAACGACGGCCAACTAGAGTAATCAGGATCAACTGCCTGGATCGAGGACGTGGATTGCAATCGAAACGACCGAGACAATTAACGATGAAGTGAATTTGGTTGGCAACCAAGAACCAACCGATGAGTTTGACTGGCAGCAACCCAGCAACCGAAGAGGACAACATCCAACGACTTAAGTTCCAGGGCAGCAACCAGGGTTCAATCGAGCGGAGTCAGGTAGATTTTGACCCAGATCCAATGACCAGGTCCAAGTGTTTGATTGCTCAAAACATTACGAGAAATGACTAATCAGAGCTATCGATGAACCATACCAATTTCAGATGAACCATTCCAATTTCAGCTAAGGACCGAGAATTACTACTTAGGATCGGTCGGCAATGACAGTTAACAATCTTAAATTGATTGATGGACCCAAGGTCGCTCGAGGATCGACTGGCAAGAACCAGCGACTGTGGCTGATGGTGGTGGTTTGAGCAATGATGCTGACAAAGATAGTTAGAAAGGGAGTGGCAGAAGATTCTATCGTGTGTGGCGTCCGACAGTAGTATCTTCACAGTACAATCCGATACAGAAATGCCCATCCCCACAACTCAATTTGTAGGGTACTATATAATCATGATGGCATTACTCTTGAGAAGGGCACTTTGATATGGCCTTTGCCGACACAGATCTACAGACGTACGACCAACAAACCTCCATCATCATCCTCCTTCTGACAATTGCACTCACCACTACGACTGGTTGAACAAAGGTTCGAACGGTACATGTTCATGTCACGCCACCCTAATTAAAAATTATCACAAAGGGTCGCAGAATCCTCTACAGAAGTTTGGAGATGGTAACGCAACTTTAAGATGGCGAAGAAAACAGAATGTCGTTCGAGGACTCTAGAAAGTGTTGCGAAGGATCGTGCTTCCCCCCCTCGAGTTCATAGAGACACATGCCCCTGTCAAAGTTGTTGCAGAGTGTTGCCATGATCACAATAAGATGTAGTCATGTTGTGCAACCTCGAACTCGAACCAAGTCGTACACGGTCCGTGTGACAGACACAACTACGCAATGATGATACGCAACTCGAGCACAGGGACTAACAACCATTGCGGCAGCAATAAGAGATTTATCAAATTAAGAATTTTCAACTGGAGCGATTTCTTACTAAAAATTAGGGCACGAACTATCTGCAGAGTCAGAGACTGACCTCAATTGATTAAGGTGAACTCACACAGGCTCCCCTTAGAAACAAAAGTCATCGCTTCTAACCACTCCTGACAAGTTTACAGAGCACCCCACACCAGAATTCAATTAACCTTATGGGAGGAAACATCGTTAGAAACAGGTTGCACTTGAAATCGAACTCAAAGAGAACTAACCCTTTAAAGTTACGAAAGGAGACGAGCATGATTTAAGATCCTGATAAATCTCCGATAGACATAGGATAAGACATTAGTATAGCTTGTGTCGCGCCCAAATATGTAAGTTCTAAGGGCTCTATGTCCAAAAGACTAGTAGTTATACGTGCATCTCCAAATATGCCACGCTAGACTAGAGGTAGACATTGCGATATGACCAAAAGTTACAAACCAGTAGCTCATTATAACACTCAACACTCCTATGGACCTCCCTCCCCAGTGAACCAACATCCACTTTAAATCGCCAAACAGTAGCGGCAACACGTGCATTATTTTTGGCACAAGCGGTGTAACAGCGCGTGGGAATTTGCCATTTGTTTTCCAGTGATCTCTGTGAATAACTTACTAACAGAGTCTTGTGAACAGAAAGCCATCCAAAGCAATGGATGGTGTCAATCTCTATGGTTGGCTAATTATCATGGCATGAAGATTAAATGAATACTATGTTTTAGTGTTCATCATCAATTTCGGCCAAATGATATATCGTGACTTACTAATTCGTATTTTATGAGTTTTCAGAATCGGCTGCACAAACTGACGAGTCTAAAATCATCACAGGTGCATGAAAATTCGCGACTCTAATTGCTACCGTTAGGTTGGGGACCGCTTTGGCAATCGATTCACACTCCAGATTTTTCTACTCAGATAAGCATGAATTCATGAGTGGTTTGGTATGACAGCACAACAGTAAGCAGGTAATGAGCGATCGCGATCAAGGAGCTTGATGATGGTTCAGGGTCCCAAGAAGATCCACTATCTCGAAAAATGTTGGCGATGAGGTGCAAAATCTCGTGATGTGGCTACCCTACCAGGGAATCCAGGTTCTTAAAATAGGCACGCGGATATTTTAATGATTGAAAGGAGGGGAAGGGACAGATACAAAGAGGTTCATCGAAGCACTCGCCTTGGGCAATTTGTGTGAAGCTTCCTGACGAAATAATCTATATAGGGACATGATTAACGAGTATTTCGAGCAAGGTTTGAGGACCATATTTTTTGTTGGTAGACAACCGACCCACCAAAATAAAGAGACCAAACTGAAGTTGACAGATGAACACTGGTGTTCTTTGTTTCACAAAGGTTATCTTCTCAACCCAGAGTTAAAGAAGTGAGAATAAGTAAGCACACTCTAGACTACGAACCTCAGGTTAAAGACAGTCGCCCTACCAATTTTAAAAAATCTGCAAATGTTCACGCACATGATTCCATCTCTTCGGGTATTGATAGTTCAACAGCACCTACTTGTTTCATCGATAATTTTTAATGAGTCCTAGGATGATTCGGGCAGATTAGAATGTTCCATGTCAATATTTGTCGTCTTAGAATATTTCTAAAGATCCACCATCTAGACAAACTAAATATGCCAGTAGAAATTGAAAATCATTAGTTACATTATAGGAAGTTTCAAGTACTCCGAGGAAATAGTAAGCAAATTTCAGAAATACCAACTAACACACCACAACAGATACAGACAAGTAACTTGCAACAACAGTGCATGATACTACTAAACAACGGACGGTCAGGGCATCAAGATAATGTGAAGCATGTCAAGGGAGAAAAGGTCATCTAAACTATGAAACAAAGATCAAGGCAACAAGTAACAGCAAGATTGGTAACAGCCAAAGCATGGTAAAGCACAGAGAAAAAAATGATCAAGCACAAAGAGAAGAGAGAAGCTTGCAGAAAGGACATGGAAATAACCGAGCAAACATCATGTCATCTGAAGCTCAACTTTCACTTTCCCAAGACTACAAGAACGAGGCAAGTTCTTGAGTACATTGAAAAGGACAACAACAATGAGACAAACGTCACAACCACGCACAGATTATTAAGAAAAAACTTTTTATCCTAGAACAATATATCAAGACAACCTCTAATTCGAGGAAGAATTTGTATTTACAACAGTTCAACCTTCTGTTTTGCTTTTTCTTCAAAGAAATAACTTAAGTATTATTTATCTAAACTGAGCCAATCAAACTCTCAAATCATTTCGAAAATTATGCAGCTGACATCCCCAGAAAAAACAAAGGCAGACATCCAGATAGAAAAAGAGAAAGCAACACAAAAGCATGTTGCGGCACATCATACAGAAATTAACAAAATGAATGCTTCATTTAATTAATATCAATGTAACGGTAGATGATTGGTTCAGAGGGAACAGAATGAGGAGATAGGATGGAGAAGGCACTTAAAAATGACAATCATGGAACATGCATCAACCAATAAGAATCTGCACCCTCACAAGGCTCATAACATTGTCAGAAGCCAGCAACTTAAATACCTATTAGGTAGCTTATGCACCCAGCAATTATCATCACACAATGCACATTTCCACTTCTGAAGTCAAAACGGAATTGCAAAGACATGCGCTTAAGATTGAGAATGAGTAAGACAAAAATGAGCCCTCAGAGACATGGTACACATACACAGAGAGAGCTATCTTCATGCCAACCAGTTGAATTTTGAGGATGTCAGCAATATCATTCAAAATGAATTAACGCACCTAAACATCAGATACAGAGAGAGAAATTACCTGCAACCATGACTCAATTTCTATTGGCCAGCACCATAACCTTGCCCATGATGGGCGCTCGGTGTTGGCTGCGGCTGCTGCTGCTGCTGTTGTTGCTGCTGCTGTATCTGCTGAAGAAGGTTGCAGCAAATTGCAATGTTGACTGATAGCGCTGGTTCTTATCAACCTCATCTTGTATACCTTGAGCAGTCCCAGAAGCAGAGGACTGTATCTGCTGTGGTTGATTGGAGACATCGGTATATGTTGTGGGTACAACAGTTTGTAGCTGAGAAAAAGGAGGACCTTGAACCTGGCTTGCCAAGCCAGAAGAACTGTGCTGGTGTAAAAGTGGTGAACTGTATAATCCAGAAGAAGTGGGAGGAACTTCAACTGGATACTGCTGGATGGAAGCTGCAAACTGTCCACCTTGGGAAGGGATATTAGTAAATGATCTAGAAACTGCGGCATATTGTGAAGCATTGAGCACAGATTCTTGCATTTGGGTGGAAGCAAGGATGGCCGGCACTTGCATGGACTGGCAAGCGGTGCTTGGGACAGTTGTATAAGGCTGAAATTGGGTTACTGATGACATCGGAGCATTCAACTGATTCCCGGGTTGTTGCACTGAATACCCACCACCATCGGATGCTTGATGTTCTTGCTTCCATGCTTGCAATGAAGATTCATTGTTTGGTACAACAGGGGGAAACATTGGCCTCGAGTTCTGCTGAGAACTTTCTGTAGATGATGTCCGTGTACTTGCAGGAAGTAATGAAGCTAGAGTTGCAATAAGCTCGGGTGTTAAAGCAACCCCAGCTTGGGATGCTGCGGCAGCATTGCCATGTGCCTGTTCGTGAGAAGCTGAACGCATTGCAGAGGACTCACCCATGTGTTGATACAGCAGTTGCTGTGGAAGTTTTGCATCCTCTTGTGTATTTCGAAGAACTTGTTCCTGCTTAGGGGATAAATATCCATACTCGGGTTGGAAACCAGGCATCCTCTGTGCATCAGCAAATTGGGAAAGAGCCGCCAACTCGTGTGGTTGATGCTGCCCAGATGCGTTGCCAGGAACCTGAGCAAACTTGAGGACCACTCCATACAGACGCTCAGGACCTGTTACCCTTAATACCTTCCTCAAAAACTCCGATGGAGGGACAAGAAATAGGGTGGTACCGTCATCAAGTTTGGCAACACCAGCACGATCTTTGGAGCCCAAGTACCGGAGAAATTCAGTGTAGGAACCAAACTCTTCTTCGCTGTCTGGCAAGAAGAAAACAATGTCGAAACCAAGAGCTTCCTTATAGTGTGTTGCTAGCAAATCCAAACTTGTTCTAGCCGAGCAGTTGACAACTTCAGGACTGCAAAATAGGCAAAGCAGCGATTGAGAGACCCATCTCAGTCTAACTTATGTAACCATCTCAGGTAGCATACAGTATCCAAACAATGTAGAAATCTTACAAGACGACAAATCCTAGGAGTTAATTCAGGCAACTACTAAAGCATCTTAAAACCCCTAAATTTGAGTAAGTGCTTTAACCGCAGCACTGAGCTGCTGGCACAATAACATAGAGAATTAGCAATTGCAGCAACAGCTGTTCAATAACTAGTATTAAACTTCAGTTTTAGGATTTGGTTTGCCTGAATAATCATAGTCTATGCTTCTTCGCGACAACATCAAAAGATTTACTAGATATAACAACAAAGGTGGCTGCAAAGAAAGAATTTGCTATTAATGGAGCAGTCAGCGAGATAGCTAGTTTCAGGACAGGGTTCCAAAGACTTCATCTGAATAGAAAATTGTAGCCCATTTCCTGGGGCACCTTATATCCACACATACATATACACAAAAATAGGGTCATAATTTTTCATATAAGAGCAGACACTTACATCTCTGCAGCAAGCCCCTCACCAACAGGCACACATCGAGCATGACAGACAGGTGTTCCACCCTTCGCAATAAGGCCCCGCCAGATATAATCATCATCAGTGGCTTGACCAGGTCCAGATGCAAACCTTGCACCCATTGGACTCAGACGACCATTTCCATGGGAATTTGCATAAGGGCCGGGAATACCTACATCAATTGTTGAACCAGGCCCATGGTCCATCCTCAAGCCACGATCATCCATCTTCCTAGAAGGAAAAGATACCTCGTCGGCAGGTAAAGAAGATTCAATTCTTGACCGCTTGGAATCCCTAGGGAAGTGATTAGCATCATAAACATCCCATGAGCCAGTGGCCCTCACAGGAGTCCTAACACCTGAAGCAGGAGAAGGCAGCACACCAGAAGAGGAAGGAGACGACCTCCTCCAGCTTTGGCCCATCAGATTTTTCCCGTTGACATCTTGCATGCCATAAGGCAGGTCAACATCATCAAATTCTGAAGAACCATAAGGCCTTGCCGCAATATTTTGACCAACAGCATGTGGAAGTGAACCTGGACCCCCTGGATGATTGTGACCAAACATATCCATTTGGGGGTTCCGGAATGGGTGTTCCATTTCTGTCCTTGGCCCTCTAACTCCTGGGTGAAACACAGGGTACTCTCTTCCAGGTGCCAGGTCACTACTGGAGAACATAATGGTTATTCTAGGATCATTAAATAGACGGCCCTGTAATCCTTCCTTGGCGCGACGGGCTTCATCCACGCTTCTAAACTCCACAAATGAATAATGCCTTGAAGGAAAGCTTTTGATTCTCTCAATCTCTCCAAATAATATCATTGCATTATGCAGCATTTGTTCATCAATCTGGACAGAAGGAGGGTAACCTATCCACAAAACTTTACTAGGTTGCCCGTCTCCTCTTCTAGACCCTGAAGAATGAGAAGGCTGCAAGAGAGAAGTCACAATATCAGAAACCAAGTAAATAATACGAAGCAATAGGGAAATCTTATTGTCAGAGTTTGAATCAAGTTTCTCTTAAAACAATATGACAAAACTGCAGTTCATACAAAAGAAACAACCTATTTTATGAATCTGGATCAGCAAACAATTAAGAACTTGAAATAAAATTACATTGAGGAAACAGAACGGCGGAGCCATTCCAGATGCAACCACCTGAAGAGACATGGGACTGTCAAAGAAACTCAGGCATCCAAGGCCACAAGATGAACTTTTGACTCACCTGTTGCCTTTTAGAACCTGCATGAACGTCAGTAGACCCCATGCCCCTACCAACAAATTCCCTAGAGTCATGAGTGTCAGCCCAATGTTCCTAATTAGAAAGAAAAACCAGAAACTGTTAAGTCACTTGAACAAGGAAACTTTTCTAACAGCTATAACATCTTAATCAGACAAGATTTAAAAAAAATGAATTAAAATATATTAGAAAAATGAAAAATCCACAACAAAGGAGTGTGCTTCACCCCTGAAACGAGAACAAATAATCACATGATAAGTAATCAGAAAAAATTTGTTTCATAGTCAAAATCAAAGGAATATACAAATGTCAGAAAAAAACATATGTGGAATTCTTACAATCCCTTTAACTCCAAATTCCTCCAGATCTGGAGTTATTTAAGGAGATTAGAAAAAGCAAGGAATGTTGCTAGAGCAATCCCTGCAAATCCCTTGATTTCGATCCCTCCTACCAAACAACAAATTCTTTTTTAACCTTTTCTCTTCCTCTCTAATCTGTCATTATTCCTCCATCAAAACAAAGTGTAACAAATATGGTGGATTTATAGTAGTGATAAACCAGTTGCATAAGTTTAAAATAGCATGCACTTTGGTTGACTCCTAAAAAGATGCAAACATAAAAAAAACTAGCTACGGCTCATTGAAAATAACTTAAACTTGTCCAATCCCTCAATTCTAAGATAGAATAGCTTACTCTTCTTGAGGGCTGAGATCGCAGGAAATCCACACGTATTTGATCACCACCTAATTGCTTTCCATTCATGTTTCTCATTGCTTGAATAGCGTCCTCCACTCGGACATACTCCACTAATGCAGTATTGCGGTCTCTAAACAACTTAAAGTCATCGACTTTTCCAAAATTGAGAAATTCCTCTTCCAGCTCCTCCTTTGAAACAGCTGGGTTGATCCCTCCAACCCATAATTGCTTGCAAGGTTTAGCCTAAAAGCAACACCAAGTAAGGACACCATGCTAGCAAATTATACAAAGGGAGAAAGAAACAATAAAACCAGAGAGCGTGTTCAACACAAATAAGATATTGCCAAAGCAACAACTCGTACAGCATTCAATCCATCATATTCTTAGAATAAGAACGGCATCACATACAAAGAGGTTTGAACAAAGCAGCGGACATTTGAAATGATCAAGCATACAAATACACAATTTTGATCTTTTGATTGTATACCATCATCTGTTGCCTACACATCTTACTCCCAGCCATGGAAAACAATTGAAGCTATCTAAGCATTAGCAATTTAGCATCATTCTCTCATCAGCAAATTTACATCATCACAATTTAATAAGTATCACCTGAAAACAAAGCTAAAGAATCATGCTTCATATATTCATGCAGGCCTTCTACTGGCATATCTCCTGCTGGATTTCAGATTGATTAACTCAGCCATGAACTTAAGCAATCTTACATTCGTTGGGTTTCAAGCACCGTCAAGAACGCTAATGACGACAAATGGTGCCCTAGTGTGGCCCAATATTCTGGGTGGCAAAATCCAACACGCTGAATGGAACTTTTAGATTTCCATGTATTTGGCTCTGTATCTTAATGGAAAAACAACTTCCAAAGAAATACTTGGCCATAGAGCAAGAACTCTTAGTTACTTCTTTGACAATAGTCATACCTTAGAAGATGCAAGGGTGGAAAACCATATCCTGTAAACCTCTGCCTACAACCACTACCTTCCTTAGAAATTCTAAGAGATGTTACAAGAAATGTAGGGCTGTCACTGGTTGATGGTAGTCATTTGTGCGAAGTGCAAAGGGACAGCATGCTAAATAACTATAGCTAGTACCATGAATAGGACTAAATGGTATGTCAACAAGCTTCAAAAATTGCAAAATTGTTTCACTAATATCTGAGGAGAACGAGAAACTTGAGAGATGGTCACTTGCCTAATTTTTTGGATTATATTAACACAAAGAAGTCACTTTAACATTTGAAAGCTGCCAACAAACTACCTATTTCATGATCTTAAGAGAAATATATGATTTAGACAAAATAACTGCATGCACTATGACCGATATGGAGGTTCACCAATATGGATGATCACCAGTAGAATAAGGCTATCATCAAACTTCGTTTTCTCATCAAAAAGTTGTCTATTGCTACAGCGGGAGGTAACCGCGATTCAGTAACTTGCTACCCATAGCTTCACTTCATCGTTTCTCAATAATTTAAATTGTTAGAGGAATGACGGACTTTACATATCACCACATGGAGTAAAATCTACATCTTTTTGCAGTAATATGCTTCCCAGGATGGCTTTCCAAATATTCTATACATCGATCATCAAGACTAGTTAGATTTTTCTCAAAAAAAAGGATCTGTAAATTCAGAGTCCCACAGCAAGCAAGAATTGCTCTGACATTCCCTATACTATTCAACGCACCAGATGAGTCCTTAAGGGACATGGCCAGGACAGGAAGCCTATAGCCACATTATTGCGATAGACAAGGTGTTCAGATAGTAGGTATCATCACATGATCACAACTTCACATCAAGATGCAGAGCGGAAAGCTGTGTGAAAAAAAAAAAATGTTGTTGACGAAAACCCCCTATTGAGGCATTATGTGATGATTCCAATTTAAAGGAAGAAGATAACCAAGCTTGTAAGAAGCTTCCTGTTCACCTCTAAATGGATTATGTATCATCCAACAATTTACCTTTTAAGCAGCCAAATTTTTAAAATCATAAACCCCTGTTTGTTCCTCGACAATAATTCTAGAAAAAGAACTCAGCTATTGGCTGAAGCATAGGTTTGGGTATTCAAAAGTCAAGAATCATCAATAAAGTTCCCCACAAGTTGACAAATTGCCTGCCAAATTATTGCGAGCCTAGCAGTGGTGTGGAGATCATTTCTCCAGTGATCCTGTCTAGAATTGGGGAGGGAAGGAAAAAAAAAACAGATTTCCCTCATCTATAAGATTATCGCTATGCCAAAAATTAAGCTACATCTCCAAATGCGGAGCTTAAGGTTATGCCCTCGGTACTGTGAAATAACACATAATATAGGATACTACCACTCTATCACTTAGACCACCCTACCTGCCTTCTTCTTTGAGGAAAAACCAGAGGTGAGAAAACATCAATTATGTAGACAATATAAGTTCTCTAATTATGTGAAACTCATGGTAGACTTGTAACTCGACAAACCGAGTTGAGTTGGAATATAATCACCAGTGCAGAACTTATGGAAATTCTAAATTGACAACATGTCGATGGTAAAAAAAAGGCTCAGCTAAAATGAAATTTTCGTAGGACAAACTCAAAAAATCAAGATATGTGTTTTATAATGACCTGGACAGTGAGGAAAACTAGGGACCATTGTATAGGAATCGAATGACAAGGGCTCCTCCTCAAGAATGTCATAAGTGACAGTAGGCTTCAGTTGCTACTTAAACCATATTTTGAAGCTTTCCTTGAAGTTCGTTTACTATATAGTATAGGCATATCGTAGTTTATCAGTCATCTTCACATTTTTTAAAGTGCCAGTTATCAAGTTATTCAACTATGTAAAACCGCGAGTTATCTCATTATTTTTCCATGTGTTAGAAGCCTCAAAAAGAAAATTAAACAATATAGGATATCTTATTGGTGTCTTTTAGCAGCAGTGTATCATGTGGGTCAACCAGATCAGCAGTTTCGATAATCCCAAGCACAAGAATAACTGAAATTGAAACAATTACCCAGATTGTGGTTCAAATTGTGACAATCTACATTTTACTTAACCACCCATTTAGATTCTCGAGATTATGTTTCAAAGCACAAATAACCTGTACCGCAGTAAGGCAATAGAGAGGAGCGTGTTAGTCCACTTTTCATTTTTCAATTATTGCTAGAAAAACTAGCAAAAAGCATTATGTTTGATCCAATTAAACATGCGGCGCTAATTGCATTTAACCACATAAACTAAAGCGCAAGTTTAATAAGAGCACCGTCAATATGCAAAGCCTTCATCCAAGAAGGTCTAGCCACGATGAGACCTTGCAGAAACATCAAAAGGGTTTCAGCAGAGAATAGGGAAGACCAAAATCTAGCGTCCTCCCTTTTGTATATTTGATAATTGTTGTATTACGCCACTTGGGCCAAAAAAGAAAAAAGAGCCTTAATCCAAATGCGCAACCTGTACTGTCCAGAACTCAATCCTCTCATAGTTGAAGTATCACGTGTGGCTTTGACACTCTGAAAGTCTAATGGCCATGGACACGACCTTTGGTTTTCTCCTTTAACTTTCTTTGTTCCTATCAGTCTCCCTTTCAATTTTCGAAGTATGTGTTTCGCATGTGATCATACACGCATCAGGATCAAAGCGAACGTGGAATCCTAAGCCAAAACATATTAATTACTGAACGATAACAGGAAGAGGAGCAGCCCCCATTATTCGCAACCATCGCCACTAAAAGATTTATAATTTTCCAATTTTTTTATGAATTTAACCAAGCCTACGCCTCAAAACTAAACCTAATTCTCATTCCAAGCGCGTCCGAAATCCAATTTGCAGGACATGAGCTCGGTCGTCTTTATAATTGTATCTTAGCCAGGTCAATCGAGCGCAATCTTATGCCAAACTCACCGGGCCCAAAGATCGCATAAAAGCACAGCAATTGATAATCGAAACCGCAGAAAAAATTGCTGTTCCAGACGGACAATCAACCATTCTACCAAAAAAAGAGAAGCGAATACAAAACGGAAACACGAACGGTCGCGACGGGCCGAACAAATCTACACGCGAGAGAGCGGCACAAACCGGTCGAGCGAACTCGATCTTGATCTGGTTCCCCTTGACGGAGGTCCCCTGGAGGGCGTCCTTGGCGGCGGCGGCGTCGTCGGGGCGCTTGAAGAAGACGAACGCGAAGCTGCGGGCGGCGTAGGAGGTGGCGTCGAGGGCGCCGTACTTGCCGAACACGTCCATCAGGTCCGTGTCGGTGACGTCGCTGGAGAGGTTGCCGATCCAGAGGTTGTTCGACGGCGGCGTGTCGTGGAGGTCGCCGCCGCCGGCCAGCGACTCCTTGGCGGCGCCGTGGTGGGAGGGCCGGATGGACTTGCTCGGAGGCGGCATTGCCGGCGGGGGAAAGGAGGAAACCCTAGAGAGAGAGAGAGAGAGAGAGAGATTGCGGGGAAGATAAAGAAGAAGAGATTGATGACAGCCCTGGAAAAAGAGGGCAAGTGACGATGTCTACTCCAGAGAGAGACGGAGGACGATATATATCATATATTTGTTTATGTAAAAATATATATAATATATATTGTTTATTTATTTTTATTTATTTTTTTTTGTTTTGTTTATTATTATTATATTATATTATGTTACGGATAAAACGGAAAAGGAAAGTAGATTCTAGAAAGCTTGTAAACAGATGTTTTTTGGTGTTTATATTTTATGTCGGTGATCCACTAAATGAGCCTCCTTTAAAAATTCTCGATTGTAATGTGTTAAATTTCGAAAAATTATGAAAAGAAACTGGGATCGTGCTACCTCGGGCCTACTGTATGTATGAAAAAAAAAATTGTGATGTGATTTTAAACTTAATTTATTGCATGAAGATTCCACGAAAACCCGTAAATATTTGAATGTGAGTGATGTGAATATGTGTGTGCTTTACTTCTTCTTTATATAATGGAGAGCATCTTTTCACACGAAATAAAAAAGGCCCTTTGAATTATTAAAATATTGATTTGAAACTAGGCGTTCATGTCAAACATGGCCTCCTCTTTTGTACTTGAAAGCTACATGAAATGCGATTTGACTTGAGTTTCCGACACAAATGCAAGAACATCGCCAATATCAATAGAGACTTCTTCAGAAAACAAAACAAAAAAAAATTAACATCATGCTAACTCAAGGGTATTGTATGTAAGAAAAAAAATTGTGATGTAATTTTAAACTCAAATTCTTGCATAAAGATTCTACGAATACCCGTATCAATCAAAACTATATTGACTAGTAAATTACTTGGATGTATCAATCAAAACTATATTGACTAGTAAATTACTTGGATGTAAGCGATTTGAATATGTACGCACTTTCCTTTTTTTAATATGATAAAGAACATTTTTTCAAGGGAAAGAAAGAAAGTCCTTAGAAATACTAAAATATTGTGGTGAAGCTGAAAGGTAAAAATAAAGAACACTTTTTTTCATGTTAAAAATCGTCTTATCTTCTTCTTTTTTTTGTCAAATAAAATCGTCTTATCTTAAGTACTTGAAACCTTCGTGAAATAGGATCGTATGTATTGGAGTTTCCGACACAAATGCAAGAACATTGCCAACATCAATAATGACTTCATCGGACAAACCTAAAAAAGAGGACACGGTCCATTCTTGTTTAGTTGGGGCGCTCGGTCGTGCCTGCCTTTTCGGAACAAGTCCGGACGTCCAGAAAGACAAGGAATAACCGCATAACGAAATCCGACAACATATTGAAACCTAGCCCGTCCGGTCGCTGCAACCGACAAACCGTCCCCCTCTTGAATCGAGGCTTTTATAATCCGAAATTTGGCGGAGCAAAATCCGTTAAGAAGGAATTCTAACGTTGCTATGTATTACCAGCGCGGACACATTGATGACTCGATTCACCAAGGTGAAAAAGAGGACACGTTGGAAGCATACTACGGTTTTGCATGTTTCACCTATATATCCTGGATCAGAGCCGGCACACCTGATCGGATCCGGCGTCCTCAACCCGACTCTCCAAGTGTCAAGCTGATGCAGCTTTAAGACGATATCTATTGATACGTTGTCGTCAGAATCTGCTTTGTGTGCTCATAGCCACGTCTGACAACGTTGCAAAACTTATTCCTTGCTTTGAGGCTGGTTCAACAGTACAAGTAGAAAAAAACAAGAGAGAGAGAGAGAGATGAAAGGAAAGAGAACAACCAATGCGTTCCATTGAACAGTCGCTGTTGACATGTCATCGGTGTCTACACCGCCAAGTGTGCTTTAATTGCATCAGATTCAGACGTGTTGTAAAGGACAGGGACGGTCTATATTTCCGGAACTTCTCGAAGTTAACGAGACCTGGTTAGAGACTCAAAAGAAGCGCCTTCTAGCTTAATTCTACGATCAATCGCTGTACCTGGGTGCAGATCCCCTAGTGAAATTGCTAATTTACTAATTACATTTGAGAGCCGATGCTGTCAAGCTCAGGTGGTGGTCAGTGGTTGACGTTGCAGACAGTTTCTTGCGTTTGGATGAGTCTCCGTGCTACAAATCTTGTGCGCAGCCATGTGGCGTTGTGGAAAGAGGCAAGAAACTCACCAACCATCCCTTCAAGGTTTTCAGTCCGCTTATCAGAACCCTTTCGAGTGTGTCAATCTCTGATTCGTGTTGTTCGTAGATGAAGAAGCAAGTAAACGAACAGACGAGAGCTGCAATCGCAACCAACATCAATTAGGATGAATAAATAACAAGTCTATGACCGCTTTAATCTGTACTTGCGTATAGCCACCAATTCTTACCTGCACCAACTGCGTAAGTCAGGTAATATGATACAACAAACCTCAAGAAATACATAGCGACGGCGGTCTGCATTAGTTTGAAAAATCATGTAAATAGACTTTATAACTGCAAATGCATTGTTAGCACACAACTTAGAACCAAAGGATATAGAGCTAATTGAGCATCAGCAACTCAAAAAATGCAAGATGAATGCATCTGTCCGCTCCTGCATACATTGGATGTTATTTTGCAACAAAGGGGGTTCACCAAGAAAAAAATGTTAAAAGAGTGCGGATATTCCTGAGCATTTTAAGAAGTTGCTTGCCAATGTATCAAGTTGCTCGTTCATGAGATAACCTAGATCTTTTCTTCCTGGCCCAGAAAAGAAAGCAAAGAAAAACTAGATCTTTTCTTAAGCAAAGAGACTAGACAATATGACAATTAAGCAGTGCATGATGCACCACTACAACCAGAAAGGGCAGAGCAGGGGTCGTTCACTGTAATTATGAGTGGATGGTGCTATGACAATACAAAAGACATCATTCCTGAAGTCTCAAATTACTATGAGAAAATATGTGATCTAAACCTTCATTGCTCAGCCTTGCAAAAGTTGAAACGTTACTGTTTACTCAATTAAAAGTTTGATCATCGTCAAGTTATGCAGACATATTTTATCATAGCAAGCCAAAAACTCTGTTGCAGGGAGTGTAAGCTTGGAAGGCTTGGATAATTCTGGGGAAAGTACCCATAGCAGTCTAGTCACTCACATTTTACACAAATATCTACTTATTGGGATGGGAAACCCCTCGAACATATCATGAATCTACAGGCACTAGAACACCCTCATTGACGATCCTTTACCACAACACATCTATGATTTTTCCTGAACAAGATGATACCTCATCCAGGGTAAATCTTGAACTCATCCCCCTCTTACTAAAATGACAAATTTTCTGGTTGACTATGGCTGCAGTGATTTCCAATCCAGCAATATTAAGAAAGGCAAATTTGATTTTTAGGGGTGATAGTATAAAAGTTGACTGATAAATGACCCTTACCGAACTAAGGGCCGCTCAACTGCATCCATAAGTACAAAGAGTAGGCCCTCTTAGAGACTAAAATTTTGTTTTTGGCCAAAAGAAACCAGAAGATTGAATGACAAAAAAGTACTAAACTCTACCTAATACATGAAGCATAAAAGTTGACTATCACCATGAGGATGCACATGCCCAGCGTGGTGATACTATTTGCAGAAGTTGGCAAATCTAGTGCACTATGCTTTTAGAAGAAATTATATGACATCAATGGTGATACCTTAAAGAAAATGTTCCAATCCTCTCCTTTTGCCAATGATCTCATAATACGGGCCCCTCTGTTCCACAACAAGATAATACTCCCAAGCGACTCTTCTACTATGCTTTTGTGCATATCAAAACAAGAGAAAGATGCTGTTTTGATATTAGAATTGAACCTGTTACAAACAACCAAGCATATGATCTATCATTTCAGTGAGTCGACACTAAAACACGCCAGAAGATAGCCACTATTCTAGAGGAAGCATATAAAGTCTTCAAGTACTTATGGACAAGAAAATATTTCAAATGCAACAGGGATCCCAGGCCTTTATACACAGTGAGACAATTTAAAACTAAGTATAAACCAGTAAAGCCAACAAGTCTACCCTAGAGATCTTGCTAAACGAAAGTATTAATTGCATTCCTGTCTGTGAGGGTACTGAATGGTGTTTCCACAATGATTATAAAACTGCATACTGGTGCAGAAAAAAAAGAATATTTCATGCTTATAGGTCAAAAGCAAAGCACCTGACAAGTCTTAGCAGAATTCTAACCCCCAAAAGAAAAAGTTTGGCTATAGTACTGCTTAGGCATAAAAGAGAGGCCAACAGGAACTAAGCAGAGGGAGAACTTGAATTAGTCAACTTTTGCAGGGACACATAAATGACTTAGCTTAAGAGAAACTCTTGCCAGAAGACCTAGGAAAGGGTGGCAAACAAAGAAAGATCTTAATTGTAGTAGTAACAAGCATTCATACTTACAGGTTAGATGTCAGATAACCATACCCAAAGAGAGCCATCATCAACATGAGTAGTAGATAAGCAGTCGATGAGATGAAACTTCTTCCACTAATGAAGAACCAGTAAAACAACACCACCGAAATCAGAAAGTAGGCGAATGTCTCCTTCTCATCTCTCCAAAGCAAAATGTCCGCTACTGCAGTAGCACAACATGTCAGAAATTTTAGACAGTGATGTTTCGTAATGAAGCATGTATTTGTCACATGCAAGACACTGCATAACGAGACAAACTAAAAGGACTTTCATAGTAAGACCAGACTAGCCTATTCAATGAGTAGGAATGGCAGCAGTGCTTAAGTTTGTTCCAGATATTTTCTTCATCAATTAATCTGATTTTTGTTCAATTAGTCTCTTTTCGCAATAATGACGATGGGAAAGGATAAAAAAGCTGTAAAATATCAGAGACCAACAATGTATGTTTTTGAAAACATCGCGCCATTATGTCACCACAACAACAGATTGCACTTTGTTACTCCACAAAGGTTATGTTACAGTTATATTAGGACATTGAAATTTTTATCAAGAAACAGTTACACAATTATTAATTCGTGCAAATAACTCAATTAAGTAATGGTCACTGCACAGAAAACAGTATTCAGCAACTTGGAGAAGGCATACAGAAAAGGTAGATCTATGTCATAGATTCAAATATCTAAAGAGCATTATTAACCAAAGGACAATTTATTCTGAACATAATCATCTTCAGAAGAATAATAACGTAGCATTTCACCATAGATAGTAAATTTAAAACATTGATTTATAGACTTTTAAATTTAGCTAAATTTCCCACTTGAAACTACATAATTAGCACTGGCACCAAAACAGGGGTTAATGAGCTTTAATGCAGGTATTTCATGGGTGCGGTTTACCTGCCTAAGGAGGATTCCAAATCATAACATTTAAAAAAAACAGCATTGCGAGAGAAAAAAGGTCGTTTCCATTTCTTCTGGTAGAGAAATAAGGTTAATTCATTAACCTAATAAAAACCTTCAGCAAAGTATGACTATGAATCTACGAAAACAAATATGGTATCACTAAAGAACCTACATTATATACCATGGAGTAAAAAGAAAATACAACCTTTTCCACTGCCAAGCATCCATTCTGCTTTTGACTGTTCAGGGAATTCACCTTCTCCCCCATAAGATGAGTCTCTGGAATAATGAGAGAATGATGCAATGGTTTTTGCGATGCCATCCTGTTTGAGCAATAACAAGTGAATACCCCCATTCAGACTAGCATTGTTGAGACTAAGCAAGGACAACCATGTTGTAGCAGGAAAGCTCAAAAAGTATTACTGACATTGCCACAAACAGCCCTAACTGCAAAATGATTTGATCCAGCATTCAGAGTGTCCCAATGAAAGTAAAATGAGGGAACAAAAGGTGACTGGCAGCAAATCAATGAAGCAAACATCCAAGTTGAGGACGACATTGCAACATATAAAAGTAAGAGAAATATGCTGAATAATACCAAAGACGAGGAACAAAAATGAAGCAGTTTTCCTGTTTGCTACTTAGGGATTGAGTAAAAAAATATGCAAAGTGATAGAGAACTGCTTGACACTGCACATGCTCACAAGAATTAGTCAACAGAAACCAAATATAAGTTGACAAGGGAAAAAAAGATGTGTTCCGCTGAACCTGGAAAACTACCAGAGCCTGAGAGACTACATATCATTATCAAAACTTGAAAGACAATGAGATTGACATTTTGCATATTCCCTGATAAGCTATCAAGCTCTTCCACCTAGAAGGAAATCCCACAATGAGATTTGACGAAGCTCACGGGTGCAAGGACTCTACAATGTGAAAAGCGCTAAAAGCAACAGCTTAAGAGGAGGTGCTCACTTTTAGGGAAACAGTTGGCGAGTATTCAACTTGCTTCCGGGCCGCACTGCAATCAAAGGTTCTATTTCGGGAGGCTACTTGAACATAATGGCGAGCTGACATAATATAACTATTCTTTGTGATGCCCAATGATTCAAATATCCCTTCAAGAAGCAAGAAAAAATAGTAGACCATGCTAACAGGCAGCTTTATGAAAGGCCTGCAATCAAGAAGCCAATATTCAGCGAGCAAGAAGAGATAAAATTACAAGTTCACCAGTTTATAAAACTTCTAGGATAACAACAACCAAATACCAACCAGATAACCATATCCGAAATCAAATTAAGCAAATATAAAAGTAATGCAATGTAGCTGAAATATTAAAGCTCAATATCATAGTTATTCATTAAAGCTATTAAATGAGCAAAGCAATTCTTTTGACAAAAAAATTGCTTAACTAGCATCTATCTCGCCTAGAATATACCTGATTATTCCTCCAACCCATCCTCCAAACCCAAAAGAAAATGACAAAGAGAAAAGCCACCACTTTAGCAAGTAAATTCAACACTAAATAATTCAACTAAGTAGTACAAGAAACTCAAACAACTGCTCTTAAGAAAATAATCCACATAATAGCTGCAGTACAAATGCATTCCTAATAGTCTTTCAGATTTGAGGAACAGTGGTTCACATACTAACTCCACATTTTCAATAGATGGTGCTAGTGCAATCAACATTTCCCTTCACCTTTGATATCCCAAGCCTTCCAATAAGAGAGAGATGAATTCCCAGAACTTCACTGGTTCATTGTTAGTGATGAAGAATGCCTAAAAACAGTCCCAAGATCAGCAACAATAGAATCAGGATAGCAAAGAGATCAGCAGCCAATGATGTAACCAAAGAGATACCTTTCCCGCTACAAAGACAGTCCGAGAACATAAAGCTTCTTCCGCGCAAATATGGGCATGAGCTACATTCTCAATATAGGTGAAGTCGCACAAATTTTCTCCACCTCCTATAATAAACTGAAATGAGAAATTCTGTTACCTTAAAAATGATTCTTGATGGAGTTAAAAAGCAATATGCAACCACAATAAGAAGACTCAAATTTCACAAATCAGGGACAAAAACTAAACTGACATTATCACAGAGTAAATCCACTACATTACCAAGAACTTGGTAGCATAAACATTCAATTTGGTCAACAAAATTGTCATGCAAGGGAAGAGAGATGGGAAAAATAAACACAAGGATAAGAATGAGTTGCTCCAATCATACTACTCAACAATTGTAGTAAAAAATGCAGACTGGCATAAGAGTCAATAACATATACAGACCTTTTACAACATCAGTAATAAAAAATGTGACGGATTATATTAATTAAGGAAGTGCACGGAAATTTCTCAAACCTTCATCCAGCCGGATTGTGCTAGATTTACAACTGCTGGAACAAGCTGTGCATCTCCAGGACCAAAAATGTTGCTCGGACGAAGGGCACATGTCAAGAGACCGTCAATATCATTTGCAAACAAAACAAGTGCCTCCGCTTGAGCCCTGAGGTCACTCAACATATCTGCATACTGCTTTACCGTACAGACAAGATCACGAAAGGAACTAGTGCATGAAAGGGTGAATGAAAGAAATCTTCGTAAATTGTGAAAATGAATCCGTTAAAGAAAGATACATGCCTTCCAAGGATATGGCAATGATTCATTTCCACCAATTATGTCCCTTGAACCATCGAAAACAACATCTGCAGAGCTGTTGTAAATTAGCCGTTTGACTTTGCACTCTCTACAAGCGTTTATGACATTTTTTACACCTGCATCAACATATGAAGAGGCTAATCAGCTAATCACCCAATTGAATCAATTCCAAAAGTATCCTTCTACATGGTATTGCTATTACTGGCGGAGCAATGTCTTACCTTGAACAATGATCATGTAAGAGTTGTAGAAATCTTGACCAGATAAATCCATAACATCCGTATAGAACACAGCCTGTGAACCTTTAATAACTGTGAAGGTAATATAAAAACAAAAATGTATTGGTCATTCCTATGCTATGGTGGAAGAATATGACCATGAAGCGCGAAAATCGGGTTAAAAGGGGAAAAAAAGATTTGAAAAGTTACATATCATGCTAAACACAGCAGTTGGTACCTCTCTTTCACTCTCGACCCTGAACCAGAAAGATTGCATCTATAACACAATGTGAGAATAGAATACTCTAAAAAAATTTTTTACATTCAACCAAAGCAACCCACCAGATTGCAAATTGAGCAGCATGAAATTTCCAATTACAGGTGAACAAGCACAACTGAAACTTACTCATGCCATTTAATTGCGATGGAGATAATAACCATTCAAATTTTTATTCTACATCAAACATTTCTCTTGTTCCTTTTCTTTTAGTATGGCAACTATCATACAATAGCCTTCCATTTTGCGGTCAAACACCTTCAAACCTGAGAATATAGCGCTACTCATTTTTTAAATTTGAGATAAATTTGAAATGCAAAGTTTCTTCATGACAGAATGCAAGAATGACCACGACTATTGCCCACATGGCAAGGAGAAAATTCCAGTTTCCACATGACACGTATGCAAACGCGACTGTTGAATGGAACTTGCAGGGTCAAAATTTGTCGATCGGCTGCAGAATACTCAGTAAATCACGACTGCATGAACCGCCAGCAATCTCTCTGGGGTTCTCAAACGAACAAAGCCGAACAACGGTAAACAGCTCGATTCAGCAGCGATCTCTCCTAATCTTTCCAACGATTTTCCCGTTTCCGAAAAAGTAAAAGTAGCTACGTCACCACACGCAACACCATACAGCAAACGTTTCCGGCCTCACACTTTCTCTTCCGCATACCCTCACCGTTCCACATTTCTCACGTCCAATCACATGCACAGGCGCGAAATCAAGAGACCGCTCACCTCCGAGCACCGACGATCTGTCGCGGACGTCGAGGTGGTGGTAGGAGGCCTGGCCGGAGGAGACGGCCCGCGCAAGCGCCGCGTCCGGCTCCGCCGCCGGATCGAGCCGGAGGGAGGGATCGGAGTCGGCGACGCGGACGATCCACTGGCCGAGCTCGAGGAGCTGGAGGACGAGCCACCGCCCGACGAAGCCGCGGCCGCCGACCACGACGCAGGTCCGCCGCGTGGGGCTCGAGCCGGCCGACCAGCTGTCGCCGATCGCCGCCATTTTCCGCCGCGGCCGGGAGAGCGAGAGGGGGAGGGAGAGGGCGTCTAGGCAACGCGTCAAATCGATCGGGCGGTGGTGGAGGTGGTGGAGGTGGTGGTGATGGCGGGGAAATAACAATACAAAGAGCGAAAAGAAGAGAGAGAGAGAGAGAGATGATCGCGAAGTTTAACGGGGCGGTGGGTTTTTTAACTTTTTCGGGATGAGGACACAAATTTCCCCTTTGCTTTTTACCCAAGGGCCATCGATCCATAAATTTTAGGTGGATATGTAATATTATCATTCTTAAATTTAAGAATAATATTAAACTTTTTCACATGGCTCAATATCTAATATCGAGTTCCAATTTAGAGATCACAGTGAATAAATTAAAAGTTCGAAGATCGCATTATAAATAATGACAAAATTCAAGAACCATCTATATGATTTTCTCTTTTCTTTTTCGTTCTTTCATGTTCACTTGTATTTTTATTTTTTCCAATTTCACCCACCAATTTCTTCATGATTATTGAAATAAAGAACCATTCATATCTTTTTCCCATTCTTTACTTTTCATTCTTTCAGATTTCACTTATATCATTATTTTTGTTTTTTCAATTTCACCCATCAATTTCTTCATGATTAGTGAAATGAAATTATTCATCATTTGCTAGTAGTAACACCGTCAAAATATTGGTGTGGCATTATTTGACGTGATGAGCACGATAAGTGACGAGAGAGGAGGAGAATAGCAAGGAGACAAAATTAGAAATTATGGCAACCCATCGAGTTCTCTCCTTGGCCCCTCCTTTTACATCTTCTCCACCAATGAAAAATTAAGGTTAGTAAACGAGGGATGCGATCGCATCGAATGCGAAGAAGATTTTTCCTTTCCTTGAGCAATAGGTAATCGCATGAAACGTCCCATCAGCTCTAATGCCTCCATCCGAATACGTGTAAAAAGCAAAGTGGGATACGGGATTGAAAAAGTATCCCCATTACTTTTCCTTTTCTCTCCCAAACATTTTCAAATTTTTCATGATTATCCACCCAAATTTTCATTCTCCCCACCTTCTCTTCTTTTCTAAACATGGTATTTTATATTTGTTGGTCAGTTCTATTCTATTCCTACTCTAACTCTCACTCTCAGACTTTTGCTTTGCTAGAGGTAGGGCGTGGAAATCGAAACACACTCCTAAAACTAATTCGTCCCCACACCGGTGAAAATTCGAACACCCCACCTCCCCATTCCATGTTAGAAGGTTGGTTACTGGGGCAAACCCCAGTAGTTAAACATGGCCTTAAAACTTACCTACTTTGACAAGAATTCCAATTCTTGGATTGAGAGGAGTCTTGACTCCCAACAACACTGCTAATTCTGAAGGACAGAACATGCTTTAACAAGCACAGTTGGTGAACTGACCATTAAAAGAATAGCCCCCAAAAAAAACGCTGAAAGAACCTAGAAAAAACTGATGAAGAAGTGCCACTCGACTTGATGGAAGCTGATGTCAGCCCTTTGGAATCAAGGCAGTACAAAAATAGTGGAGTTGGTTGAGAGAGATTAGAAGTTTCATTAGGTCACTATGAATGAGAACCCAAAAAAAAGTAAGAGAGAGAGAGTTTGGTAAAACCATACATCAAACAAAAGGAAGTTTCCCAAATTCCCAAGTATCAAATTGCAGTTGAAGTGCTCACTTCAGTCACCACAACCAAATTGGTGTCATCCCATCTTTGCTTTACTTAGGGACTTCTCAAGTTCTGATGCGTGGTTATGCACTGGCACCCTCCCAACTAAGTTATCTCCAATACAAGCATTGGAAGGAAGCTTGATTATATCCGTGAAGTTGGTAGAAATCAATTGAATACCAAGATTGGGAATTTCACCTAAGTTTACTATTTCTCTAAGTAAGGGCCAACAATCTTTCCCACCAAGTTGATATGACACATAGTACGTACTACGTAGTCAAAGAAAAGTGTTATTATGCCTTGTCACATGATGCCAAAAAAAGGGCTACTTTCTCAATGCAATAGTGTCATTTCTAAGCTAAGTCCACAGGAATATTTTCAACTAACTCGACAGAACCCCATAACCCAACAGATCTCAAGGAACCGAATCTCAATAGTTCCCACAATCGCAGAACTTGTTACCTTCGAGCTCATTAAAAAGCCCGCCGTCGATCAATGCCTCTCCTCGACATTTGATCGAGTCACTTCAGTGGTCAATCTTCACCTATACAGGGCACATTATGCAATGGCAGTTCGAGAGGTGCAGGGCGACAGCTTATTTCTCCGGCACATCCAGTGAAAGCAAATCTCGTAATACTTTCAAGTATAAGAGAGTATTCTTCACAATAGCAACACGCCTTTCTTTACCAAGCAATCGCTTGAAGAATCAATCCAGCATTAGATTTCACAATACTGAAGCTACAATCGTCGGGTTAACGATCACTTATGGATGCATTCACACGCTCACTCTATACAAAAGCTGAAGCTGCTATCGACAAACTCAAAAATTATCCTTTGCTTGTCTAATAACACCCAATGCCTCGGCATCATCTGCTGTGGCTGGAATACTTAGCGACTGTCGAATTTCCGAGCTCGAAGTGCGAAGGAATGGATTACACATTTTCTCCATCTTTAGAGTCGTTGGGATCTGAAAAAAAATATCCTCACGTTATACTTCTAACTACACATCAACCGTATGTCCACCATTCTAACAAAGAAGACTGCTATAGAAATATCTTGAATTACATCAATGTCTGACTTGAGTAGAATCTGTGGAATCATAAATTACCCTGAACCTACCATTGCATATGAATAAAAGGCTTATTCTACATAACTCATGCAATTCAGAAGATTGACTGAGGTAAGAGAAGCAAACAAATCAATCTTGAATTATGCATCTCCCCACCCTAAAAACTTTTCAATGCCCAGAGAATTAGTTTGATCAGAGGTGAACCACAGTCAAATATGACTACGGACAACATTATTAGCCCTGTATATTTCCCTGAACTTAATTAAGCAACCCAATATACTAAGTTAATTGAAGAGACTATCATAAGCCCAGTAGACGGGCAACAATTAAAAACCAAGATAGCTTCACTAAGCATTTTTTCAAACTATATTTAATGTGCTTCGGGAACATAAAAGTAAGCTTTTACATAAATCATTACAAGTTACTCATTTTGAGATCTCAACATAAAAATATTCCCTATGTATAATTAGCTGAGATAGTGCCCTAAGGGCACTCAACACAGGGACCATCTGCTAATATGCGACATCTAGGTAAAGAGGCCTAAAATTGCTATACATTTCATATCTAATACAGGAAAATACAACTGACTGAACATGAAGACATCCTGGACATGTACCACGAAAACATTTTATAAATTAAAGATACGGCCCTTTATGCGGAAACGGAAAAGGCACTGTTCCTTTACATATTGATGTAAAAAGCTCATTTTAGGACATCACATGCACAACGCTTTGAAAATAATAAGTCTCTTGCTACACGCAAACTCAGCCAAAACCATCAGCAGTAGTCACTGCACCATAAATAAAATGTTTAATGAATTCTTCAAAGTGACTGGCAAAGAAAAATTAGTCCAAAGGTACCGTTGCTGCGCCTTTGCTGCGCTGATGAGCAACTCGCGCTGCATAGTTTTTAAGTGCTTCATTGTTGGGTTCTATAGACAATGCAAACTTCGAATTACTCTGCCCAAAAATGACAACCAATTAGCGCTTTCAGAAATTGAGCTTAGCAAGGCTCAACAACCTAAGAAGACAAGTTGACTCACCAATGTATATTCATGACCACAATAAATGTTTGTATCATCTGGCAAAGCTGTGATCTTTTTGAGGGATGACATCATCTGCCAGAAAAATCAAAAGTTAAAATCAGCCAACCGACCATCAAAATGAGCTGGCCCATATAAGCAGAACAAGCAGGAGATAGTAGTGGTGAAAGCATGGTTATTGGAATGAGAGCAGTCATCATTTGAGTGTAACAAAAAGATATTCAACACTTCCCAGCACTAAAGATTATGTTCCAACCAAACCTCCATTGGATGTGAGGAAGATGAAAGTTGACTGTCAGCCTAATAATGTATTCACCTGGAAATGTAAAAGCTAAACCCATCTCTCCTTAAGACAAAACTGGAAATCTTCTCCACCATCAAAAGGCAACAATAACAGGGGATTTGGTGTAAAACGCTTTTTTCCAGCCTATGCAAGAGGCATATCCCTTTAAACAGGTAGTTCTTCTTTTTTCTTTTGGGCCATAACTCGTCCCCTTCAACAGAACTAAAAATAACCAAATTTTCTGACCATGCCATATAACTAAATAGGTCGAGAAAAGTTCAACATTTAATTTCCATAATTCCAGATGTAAACCACATGATCTCTAACCATGCCTTAAACAGTCATTTCTACATTTTCCTTGGGATTTGTCCCACATAACATCATTTTCAATATCCAAAGAAGCAAAATTAAAATAGTTATTTCAAAGCAATATTACCTGTTCAGGAGTCCCTTCAAAGAGCTTGCCACACGATAAGCTAAATAATGTATCTCCAGTGAAAATTACTCCAGATCCAGGAAAATAGAAACTAATGTGGCCTGCCACACAAAATCATTTTGAGGCATTAGAAAGAAGGAGAAAAGATTAAAATGTAATCATGCAATTTGATGTTAATTGAAATATCCAAAGTTAAGATACTTGACCAATTTCCCTCAAAAGCCTCTAAGCAAAAGTAATTGGATAAAAAAGCTATGTCCAATGGGCGGTCATGTGAGTCTCATGTAAATTTCCCAAAACAGGCATCCCTTGGGGAATGCAAATCGTCAATAGACACTAAAAATTTACTACAGATTTCCTTAAAGTAGGCAAAACCAACAAAGTCACCTACTGAAAAGGTCTCAAGCAAATCAGAGTAGTGTTCTGGTTTGAAGAGCTAATGAAAACCATGATTGTATAGGGGTGTCCATACTAGTTTGTGTCAGCCATGAAATAATTAAAAAAATTTCAGTCTCCCCATGGCCTGAAATACTAAATGGTTAATTCAAAGAATCTGATCTACCACATAGACTAGCAGCCAAAGTTTCTTGAAAGGAATAAGGAGAACCCAACCTCGAGTATGTCCTGGAGTTTCAATCACAAGCACCTCATGTCCAGCGAACATCCATTTATCCCCACCATTGAGGGCTATATCTATGCCAGGTATTCTGTCCCTGTCCATTCCTGAACCAATCACCTATAAGAAACAAAGGTAATATGAGCTAATGCAGAAGTTGATTACACAAAAAACGCAAATTTCAGACAGTGTAGCTTGAGAAAGGTATCGAATGATCATAAGTTTCAATTGTCAAATCCTAAATCTTTACATTATGAAACAACCAAATATATGGTCTGCAGCTTAAGAAATATCCTAATCTACCTCAAATCAATTTTTAAAAGTTGGGAGACTATTTTTCTGTGTTTCTTATTCCAATTGTGAATATAAGAACAAATAGCTCATTGACTCTAAAAAGGATCAGAGTAGAGGCCAATACTAGCTTCAGCCACATTTTTAGGAGGCCATATAACATGAAAAACACTGGGCTGCATCAACATGACCAGAAAACAAGTTGTCGACTGTGCAAAACTAGACAATCACAACCAGAACATTCAATCCAATCTAAATAAAAGAAGCCAGTGGTAGGCTACTTCAGACAGCAGGTCGCTCCATGATGTCCTATGTAATTTTCTTTCCTTAGCAAGTGTCAATTACAAACCCATAATGGATCTAGTCCAGAAAGGAGAGCAATTTCTAAGTGCATTCAGTATAAATCTCATCATATGTTAAAAGTTTCCAAATAAACTGTTCTCTCTCTGTAGAGAACATGAGTATTTATGATTGCTTATGTGTAACATAGTTCATTATGCTCCAACTAAACAATGGCTAAACCCTTGGTCAGAACAAAACAAATGCATGGAATAAAGATTCAGCTAAGTAACTTTGAGAAATCAGATACTCATATCATCCTTATAAAAAATATATAGACATAACAGAAAAAAGCTTTCACTTGCATGCATGTTCCATCCTGACTTTTTTTACATGTGCGTCTAAAAAGTTTAGAAGAACAGTAGAAATATATGTACTTAATTAACAAGATGATGCATCATACCTTAGCACCGTACCTTGCTTTTAGCTCTACATTGCCTCCAGTATGATCATAATGATGATGGGTATTTAATATGTAGTTGAGATTTCGGTTTTTCCGACTCAAAGCATCAATTATAGGTCGAGATTCAGACGGATCAACCACTCCAACTGTCCCAGTATCCACATCATGTAAAAGATATGCGTAGTTGTCCTTGAGACATGGTACCTGTGAAAAGGTCAAAAGAATTATGTTTCCGTGCAACAAAATACAAACGAAATTTCTAAATGACCTAACAGATACACCAAATGCTAGTGAAACTAAAAAAATTAGACGCACAAAAAACTCCACTGGAAACTTTTAATTTACGTACTTCAGAATGTACCATAAGAATAAGCATCTGTAAATGTACCTAAAAGCATGATTTAAAATCACATCATGGGAAAAGGACATGAGTAGATATGATTATCCAAGAGCCTCTTAGGTAGTAATAAGACTTAGAATGATGAAAAACGAAGCCACTAGTCACCTTCTGATGACCATAAAGTTATTGCTGCACAACAGGGATGAATAGAACAACAGAAGGAACTCCAACGTCTTTCATGAAGTTGCACTCAACAACTATTCCAACAAGACCCAATCATCCATGTTGTCCTCCATCTTCTATATTTTACAAAGTCAATGACATTGATACAATCATACACAGTGGACAACATCCACTGAATAAAAACAAAAACAACTAAAAACAGTAGGGACAAAAAAGAAATTTCTATTTCCATGTAATATGCAACAACATTAGAAGGGGGCAGACCTTTTAGATTATACTCTTTCGAAGTTGTCAATTATCTTTACCAAGGCCACGTAAGTTCTTTTTCATTGCATGAGTTCCTAATTTTCTCCATAACTATTCAGCTATTCTATTTCACCAACGAAAATTCCAGCATCAATTCAAGGATTTATGTTGGATAAGTCTCCTATCATTATTTTTCAACCCTGAGAAGCCCATAAGCATCTCCAGAAGTAAAGCCTTCACTATCCAAGCATCATTAGCTGACCATCCTCAGCTGTACTACATAATTCACTGTTTAAAAAAATCCCAGAAGAAATAACAAATTCAAGTTGCAATTCTTTGCATTTCTATTAGTTACTAGGACTGTACGAAACAAAAGAAGAAGCTGAATGGAAAGAATGCGACAGTACGCGTGGCAGCCCTATGTAACCCAGGCAACGCTCACCAATTCGATCTGTAAAGAGGAGGACACACTCGACAAAGTGCAAAACTGAGTAACTTTGAGCGATCTACTGGCACCCCACAAGGTCTTGAAAGGAATAGAAAGGAAACGCAACAACCCATACGGAAGTCCTTTCCTCAAACAAAGCTGTTTCATGCCCGGCCACACGCATAGCCCGCTCTTCACCTGAATTAAACAAAGCAAGATCATCAAAAAATCTCATAAGATAAAGCTTGGTGAACATAGCTTGACAAACTACTTTCTCAGGGACCCAAGAGCACCAAATCAACTAAGAGCGAGCGCAAGACGCAGCAACTGACAAAGCATGGCAACACTCACATCTGTTTACCCAGTAAACACCAATTCTAAGTAGATCAAGAATCCAACCGAAGATTCGGGCGAAACCCAACAGCCAGATTCAGCAAATCCCAAGTGCTGAACCAAACGGCACTCAACTGCCGGACCACACGGCACAGGAGACCCAAGCTGATGCCCAAACTAAAAAAAAGAAAAGAAAAGAACCCAAGTTCCGCAATCAGTGTCTCTGTTGCAGGGTCGCGGACACGCACTGCCTAACAAGACAAGGACAGGAATTCTCCAATAAGGAACAGGTCGCGATGCACCGTCGAAATCGAAAGCCGACCCGAATCAACTACCGTCACTCGAAAACGCGAAAAGCTACAAGGCGAGCGAGCGAGCGAACAAGAAATAAACAAATGAACGGTAAGCTCGGTCCACGTGAACCTCCCTCCCGTCGATTCGGGAACCCAGATTTTCCCCCGAACGAAACGCGCAAATTAACAGCAACCCAGAAAAAGTAATGATATGATATTCGGGGGTGCGATCCGAGTCACCGTGCGGAACACGATTCGAGGCGCGAAACCGAGACCGACCCGCAAGGAAAACAAGAAAATGCAATCTAGAGAGAGAGAGAGAGAGGGAGGAGACCCTGGAGCAAGGGAAGGAAGCCATGGTGCAGGAGGCTTTGGAGATCGTATGCATCGCTTTCTCCTCCTTCTTCTTCTTCCTCGCGGAATTCTCCTGGTTCTAGAGAGAGAGAGAGGACTGCCTGGTGTAGAGAGAGAGAGGGAAGAGAGAGATGCAGTGGGCTGGCGCTTTTTCAGGCAGTTGGCACTTGCTCATGTACTACTTCATTTGTTTGTGTTTTTTTGTGAACCCCAAAAAAGCAAAAAAGTACTTCATTTATTTTTTTTGTTCTTAAAATTAGAGAAAATCAATATCTGTTGTGACAAATTAAATTCTCTCTAATTAATTAAAAAACCAGCTCATGTTTATTTTCAACAAAACTTTTTTCTATGAAATTCTACCGTATAATCGAGTCGAGTGGAGTTCAAGCCCAACCTCAACTCGCACGTGTGCAGCTAGCTAGGGACTCGAACTTGAGCTTGGTCGAGTAGTGATTTCTTTTCTCTCGAACTAAGACATCGGGATATGAAATTAAAAACAAAAAATTCAAGCGCAAGTTTAAGTATATCTATCTTCATAATCATAAAATGTTCGTGAATATAAAAATAAATTACGAGAACTCGATCTGACTTACAAATGTATCAAGCCGAGTATCGGCGAGTTCGAGTTGATATGGAGTAGCCATTGAGTTGAGTCTCAGTTATAGGCATAAACTGCTCAACTTGTTTTCGCCCCCATTGTAAAATGAAAAGTGTCTGTATTCGAGCTTTTCGAAAAGTTGGAAATTCCACCTCTATTTAAATGGTTAGTATTCTTAATCAATATTCCAATGAGTATAAAAGAAATAATTATAAATATCAAGAATTTTGCGCATCGAGCAATGACCACTAATTTTAAAATTTGCAAAAATTAATTTATTTTTTGAGGTGGAATGGGACCGAGATGTTGCTGTAGAAATGCCTTCTTTTATCTGGTTCCAGATGCTTAGAAGAGGAAAAAAAATGCTCGCCTCACTTTATTATATTCTTTTCAAAGATGCTCCTCAAGCCACGTGATGAGCACGCTCTCTCTTTCTTTATTTTCGAGATAATTATATAAATTATTCTTGAATTTTGGCTTGATACATAATGTCGCCCCTAAATTTTTAAATTGTTGATATGATCCATTGAACTTTTCCCCGATTTACAACGCCATCCTTAAATTTTTAATTTATTTAATGTGATCTTTCGACATTTAATAAATGTCAAATTCAATTATTAAATTATATGAAAATATCAATTGTTATCATTGCATCAATTCAAGTTCATGGACGATATTCAACATTTTTGCATCGCTTAGGGATTAAATTGAACTGTATTGAATAAATTAAAAATTCAAGGACAAAATTATATATTGGGTCGAGATTTCTGGACGAAATAATTCATTTTCCTTTCATTTTCTATCGCATTTTCTATAGTAGATACAACCCCGTCGCACTCAGCCCCACATTCCACCACATAAATAAAACCTGATTTTTAAAATGTTAATAGGGAAAATGGTCCATAGAAATATTGTTTTAAAGATATTCCACTGGATATCCTTTTTCTACGATTTTCATTACTGCGACAGTAAAAGGATATGCAAGAATATACCGCGCTGTACTTCTTTTGTTATATGGCCATTTGGTATAAAGTCGCTGTTGCACGATTAAGGCGTTATGATTACGACCATTTGCGAAAAAAATCACAATAAGATGTTATTATTAAATCAGATCACTAATAAAAAATAATTAGTTAATGAAAAAATTTCCATCGTCAATATCAATTTACATGAAACAATTTCATAAACGATAAAAATATTTTTCATTTATTTATTTTTATAAGTGATTATTTTCGTGAAAATATTTTACATGGTCATTTGGCTTCATAACTTCTCGAATAATGTCGTAGGCGATCCTTATACTATTTTTCGAGGTTCAAAATTGTCATTTCGTTATTTTATTTTCCCTTTACCTTTAGAAATTGTCTAATTTGAGATCTGCCGCCTCATTTGTTGCCCCTAAGCAACCATTATAAGGTGGTTGCCCGCCTCTGACACCATGACTGCTACTGAGACAGCCATCGGCACGGAGGTGCGAGGCGGTGGCCACGGTGGTGTCATCATAATTACCAGCTCACATCTCCAGCTTGATTGTTCTCTGTTTGTGCTCAATTTGATTTAATGCATATTGCATCATCAGAAACCCAAGCCCGGACAAAAATCAGAGGTCGAGGAGCATGTCTTTTAGCCCAAACCGTGTTCAAAATCAGGGGCAGATCTCCTGCTATCAATGCACTAGCTGCTAATTTTGAGAACCCAAATGCAAGAAATCTCTCAACTCCACCACCAGTTGTCAGGAAGATATTTCCAAAGTCTGTCGCCCTTGATTCAGCGAAATTGGCTTCCAAATCTTCAGCTATAGCAGCCATCATTTTGCACTTTTGAGAAATCACCACCAATACGAGAAGCCATCATACCCAGATCTATAAAAGGTACGTCATAACTTATAAATTAATGCTTAGGGAAATGCACCAACGGCTGACTATTGTTTCTATGGAGTTTTATTTGATCATTTTGTTTTACCGGGTAGTGAGTCTTGAGACACCAAAATAGAATTCAAAGCCTAATAACAAAGAGAACTCATGCTTGGTCGAAGTTTGTTGCTTGCATCAGTGATTTTCTTGTGTTTGTCAATTGTCACAATAAAAGTGGTTAACTTGCCATCATTTTTATGATCTTAGCTTGAGTTGACATAGAAACTTTGGTTTGTCTATTTTCTTATTCGTTATAGTTCAAATATGAAAATGAAAAAAAAAAAAAATCTGTTGGAACTTTGAACCGACCTTGAAACTTGTGATAGGGTAGGTTGTAGGTTATTTGGTTCGACGGATAAGTTTAGGGTTAAAAAAATGATAAATATGTACCCGATTGGAGATTCCAATTTTCAGACGGAACCCGTAAAGAACCAGAAATCGCTCACCCCTAGTGTCACGACCCTCACTCTCTCTACTCTTGTTTGTTTTTCACAGTGATTATTTTTTAAAATACTTTTTTGCCTACTCGACGCTATATAAGAAATTTGACCAAATTGATATCCAACTCAATATTCATGTATTCACCTCATCATTCATACGAAACATTTTAAGAGAACTTATAGTGATGATGAATCATTTCGATAAGGATGATTTTGGTCTAAAAAGAAACGTAAAAGAACAATGTCGTCTAAGGACCATTTGTGCCGGTTTACCCGAAAAAAAAATTGCAAAAAGGGGAGAGAGAGAGAGAGAGAAGGGGGGGACCTACAAAGCAATGATGACCAATGTGGACGCTCGACCGACGAACTAGTGACGTAAAAAATGAACTGAAAGTCTCAGGTATTTTCAGCTCAGTTAACGGAAAGAACGATCTTTCTTTCTGACGGTTTGGGACCGACCACTTTAATCCTGACTTCAAAAGTCTCGGACCTTAAATTAGTCTGAAAGTGAAAGTTAGCGTAAACGTCGAGTAGGACCGAAAAAAAAAAAAAAAATTGGTCTCGCGAGTTGTCTCCTTCGTCGCCGTCCCGGGGAACCCGCCATTGATTGAGCGGCCCTAGGTAAGCAAAGCACGCCCCATCCTCTCTCTCTCTCTCTACTGCTTCTCTTCGGTGGTGGGAACCACTTCTTGATGATGATGGGGGAATTGATGATTCTCAGGCTGCACTGTCAAGTCCTGAAAATAAATTAATTCCCCCTCCGAGCCCTTTTTCTCTTTTATTGTTTTTTATTTTTATTTTTTTCATATCTACCTTTCTCCCCTGATTTTGTTCATTGGAGCAGTGCTTAGGAACTTCATGCCCAAATGGAGGCATACTTTTGAAATTACCGAAAGATATAGGATTAACTCGATAAAAAATCGATACACGTATAATAAATTTATTTTGGATTAATTTTTTTATCACAAAAAACCTTAAATTAATACACTCGAAATAAATTTACTTAAAAACTAAATTTTTAACTGACAAAATCGAAAACTAATATATTTATGACAAATATACTATTAGTTAAATTGGGCTAATACTATAAAAAATAAAAAGTGTATATACCTATTTATAAAAAACCCAAAATTGATATATCCATTGCATATCACATATCATTTAATTTAACAATTTGACGGTAAAATTTAATAAAAAACTAAAGAAGAGCAAATTTATTACAAGTATATCAATTTAGAGTAAATTTATCATATCATTTTACAGTTATTTACCATGAGTGTATCAATTTTGGATTTTTTGTAAACAAAAAAATTAATTTGGAGTAAATTTATTACATACATATCACTTTGGAGGTTTTCATAATATCAATCTAAAGAAAAAACCCACCTTGGGCCGCATTGGTTTGGGCATTTCTCCCTTTAATTGCGGAAGGGAGGAGGTTCAAGTCAACGCATGCGCATTAAGCGTGACTTAAGGGGAGCACCATAGGAGGTGGGTCCCGTTCTTTTTTTTTTTCGAGTCAACGCATGCGCATTAAGCGCGACTCCCAAGCGGAAAGACCGTAGTAGGAGGTGCCCCATTCGTTTTTTTTTTTCAAAAAAAAAAAAAGATCTTGGAGATGTGTAATCTTTCATTTGTGGCGGTTCCTCCGGTCTCAAAAAAAAAATAAAAAGAAAAAAGAAAAACAAACCCGACACCCAAACCAAACCACTTTTGGTTTGGGTGTCATGGAAACCTGAACAGTTGACGGGCCTACCCACCACCACCTCATGGTGACCCCTTGGGAAAAACGGCTCTTCGAGGTTGGTGGCGGCGCACTACAGAAGGTGACGTCAAGGTGGCATCTGCGGGCGATTGGATTAAGAGAGTATCTACGTCGATTAGCCAAAAAAAAGTTCTAAGTCAACAACTTTTAGGAGGTATAAATGCACGTCAGCGAAATCAATCGTTGACCCGATTCAAGGACGAATGGTGACACTTTCCGAAGGTACCCGGACCATTTTAAATAAAAAGGTAAGTGAATGGATGATGTCAAGCAAGAGCACGAGGAATAATTCAACTGAAAACATCAGCACAGATAACAGCAAATCGATTTACTTTTCTTTAAAGTTTCTAAAGCAGCAGATTTTGGCACACCACTCAAAAGACTGAATGTCAAAAAGGAAAGGCGACTCGAATTTCTTTAGTAACCATAACAACACAGCCAGTAGAATCATATGCAGGTAATGAAGAAAGAAGTTCATAGTACAAGGCTCCAACAATCCTCATATTTAAGCCGAAAGTATTACAGGATTTACTTCCAGGATCCATACTAGAAAATGGAAGCAATTGTGCTCCTCAAACACAAGCTATTGCACAAATAGAGAACAGGTAAATTAACCTTCGCGTTTGTCGTAGTTTCTCACATTAAGGACAGGATATAATAAACCCATAAGCTGTTTCAGCACGAGAACATCTCTCATCTCTTTTATGAGTGCAAAAACGATTTGAGGAAAACTGCATGTCATCAGAGCTCGTCCTGCAATCCACAACAGGTGCAAAAGCATCATTCAAGCATGCTGAACAAATTCTATTCATAGCAGAGAAACTATTAGAAACTCAAGTGTGCAACTAGATATTCGCCATTCTTATTTTCTCCATTGTTTTTTCCCTCTCTGTTTCTTTTGCATGGTAAAGTGGTTTATGATCATCCAGGATTTTGAACCCCGGGTGCCAGAGCACTGAATGAATCCTAATCACAATCCCAAAAGCACAGATGGGATCGCCCAAAATGATCTATCTGCTCCATAGAAATAGACCAACTAAGACTTAGAGGGTTCAGTGCTCCTCATGAATGGACCACAGGCAACCCAAGCTGTTGCATCGTCCTGTTGAACTCAGTATTTGGTAATCACTTTATATGACAGATACTACTGTGATTAGGCTAATTAGCAATCGACTCCTACAATGCAAATTATGATTTTGAGAACAGTAAAGGAGAGTAGTCGGAAGGAGAGTGCTTACATGGTAATCATCCAAGTAATCATGCGGGTCATGCTGCCAAAGGACAATAATCAGATCAGATCCCAAATGAAAATAGCTGCAACTTACAAGTAAAAGGTTCGAATCTCAAAGCATCTCTCCTCCCTTCAATAATAAACAAATAGGAGGACCACTGTACAAGCGCATCTTTACATGAAGGTACGTGTAGTTTTCAATTTTTTTCTTCTAAATGATTGTCTTTGGTGCTGGGCTTCCACTTTTGGATTAGACAAAGGGATATATTTTCTTATCCCCAGAACTTCAGTATATATTGAGGTTTTATTTTCTCATCAGATGCTTGACCCCAGAAATGAGGGCATCCCACGTTGAGCAACAATCAGTGCCCATAACCTTTTCTGAGTGGAGAAAAAGAACTTTCCTAAGGCAAACATAGGAATAACTTGTTCCATATTACAAGAATGGCACTTTCTGTGAAAAAATGAAATCCACCTAATTTATTCAAGGATGGGAATTTAAGCTTTCTTTTCTATCAACCAGACAGCCTGACTTACTCAGGATCTGAATGAACATCAAAATAGTTTTCCTCTTCTATTTGCCCAGAGAGCTTCACATCTTTGGATTTCAGAAGCCTATATAATCTAAAGCACTTAATAAACAAAGATGAGATTTTTGAGACTGAAAAAGCAGGGTCCTGGTGGCTCTAATGCCATAAAGAAATTGAGATATCATTCACAACGTATCTAAAAATGTAATGAAGATGTAGTTTAACATTCACTGTTCCTAACAACATAAATCTGTTCATAAATAGACTTTCAATTTCTGAAGCATTCAAAGTTTATTTAGGCCCAATTGCACATTAGATCAGGAAAACAGAGATTAACACTGACTAGTTTTTTTGGGTAAGGGAGATTAACACTGACTAGTTAAAGCAGCAACAGATGCACAATTTAATTATGTCGCTAAAGGGGTAGCTGAACCGTGTCCACATGAACACGTCCTTCAATGGTAGAAGACCATAAAAGTATACTTCATTGTTCAAAGTACAAGAAATCATGGGAAGATGTACAGATTGGCATTTCTCGAGCTTAAAAATCTTTTACCAAAATTTTTAAAGTGAATGAGACAATTAACATGACTATTACCCGTCTGGAGTGCCTCCCACGTCTATCCCTTGCTTTCTTCCTCTTTTCACCTTCCACTCTGGCTTTTTCATTTTCCTGCAAGTAACGACCAATATTACAAAGTGGCCTAAACTTTAGTAAAGTTTTCCTCTCAGATCACAAAGCCAAGTATAGATGCCACCTCTTCTTCCCGAGCTCTCCTCACTTTCTCAGCTTCCTCAAAGGCATCCTTCTCAGCCTGAAATAGAGAAATAGGTTAATTTATAGAGCTACACAACACCATCGTCGAGAAAGATCAACAGCTCACCTCTCTATTCCTTTCAAAATAATCATCCACAATTTGCTTTGCATACTGTGGGTCATCGCAGACCAGTATATTATCATAAACAGAACCAGCTTTCACCTGCAACAAAATTGCTTGGTCAATCTCCGATGATGTCCATTGAAGGTTGATTTAATAGGTGACTCCCCATTCAATTATTCCAGATCCAAGATCTTGGAACTTGATTTTGGACATAACTTAGATTCAGAAAGCACAGATACATTGCCTGCTAAATGAAAGAAGATATATGCAGTAACCTGGACGGCTACTCTACAGCAAATTCGCAACACATGTATACAGCCAAAATTGCTCCTACCCTCAACAGCAAACTCGATATGCAGAGTTATTGCAAAAGGTTGATTGTTGCGCTTAGTTATATGCTATAAGATGATAAAGAGCAAAACAAAAACAGTCGAAGTAAGTACCTGCCAAACTTCTATTCCTACATACTTGATTGGCTTCATTACATAAAGGTCAGGATCATCTTCAAACTCTGCAGCAGTAAACAATAGAGAATCACAATACATAGAATAAATAATAAATGGTATGGCTTAATTGTGTCTTCTATTTTAGAAGATAAAGCTTCATGGACTAGAAGGATCCATTTATTCGGTTGTTCATAAAATAATAGCTCAGAAGCTGACACAAAACACGATATGCTCAGAACCCAGGTTTTAAATTGCCGTTGCGGTCATGCTGCAATAGTCATGGATGCAGGCATAGCGGCCACCCAATATCAGATTGTGGTCATAATGGCGTGAATTTTCACAATGTTTGCACCATTATCATAGAATCAAATTAACTTTTGTAGCTTGAATATAACTATATTTGTGATTTATAGGAATATTAGAGTGTTTTTCAAAGCATATAAGGGTGCCAAAAGTTGAATTATATGGATTTGAAACTTTATATGTCAAATATTAATTAGGCTAGACAAATCTTTGAGCATGTTCAACTTTTTTACATGGTAATTGAACTGATTTTCTTTAATTTGAGACAATCAATGCTTCTTTTCTTGAATTTCGACTTCAAATGAGATGGGCTGATGACTTGACCCTTTGGGCTTTTGATTATTCGTAAAATAAGTTCAAATTGAAGGAAAGATCTTCTTCTATATTTTAAGTTGACTGAGAGAAGTGAAGTGGAAAAGTAAGTGTTAAAATTAGATGGACACAAGGCTTGAAAGTTTCTTGGGAAGACAATCGATGTAACTCTCTCTCTCTCTCTCTCTCTCTCTCTAGTTGGAACTTCTCATCTTCCTGTCCTCCTCCTTCTTCATACTTTTCTTTTTCTTTTTTTGTTTGAATTATTAGGGTGTGCTACAGCCCCAATAGTGCCTGCAACCAGCGCTACTGCTGCGATAGGGGCGGGATTTAGAACTATGCTCAGCACACATTTCTCAAATTAGGATCCATAAATGAGACATACATATTATAAAAAGGTATAAAGAATATCCACAATATGACTAGCAGGACCAATGATTATGTGGCTGTTTAGGATTATCTAACACATACTGACATTCTCCTGTCTCTTCCAGATTTAGATTTCAGAGACGAATGGACCAAGCCGGCAATAATTTCTAGCCAGAAAAAGGAAGTTACCTGGGTTATCTATCCAAGGAGTCTTCCATTTACCCTTGTAGTTAGGATTTTTGACTTTCTGCGGCTCAGAAATAAGTATTGTAAGTTTGGAATAAGTGGAAAGGGACTAAATCTCCTATATAGAAATTTAAGCACCTTTCTTTTCCATGGTCCTTTATATGCAGGATTTGGGATTTTAGGTGTTTTCCATATGCCATCATCTTCCTCATCCCAGTCAGCAGGCTACATTAAAAGAAAGTGGCTCCAGAAATCAGCATTTCATAAGGAAGGAAGAACTCTGCATATTACATCTCAATAGAAGAAAATGTATAGTCATTTCAACATATATGCATTTTATGCTGGTGGAGAAGTACGGAAAAAGGAATAAAAAACAAAGCGTAAAGATTAGGATGTTATACCCAATCTAGAATCTGTAAAAGCAAGCTGCGTTACTTTAAATTTAAGTAGACATGGCAAAACAATTTTATTAAGCACTTACCTTTTTAGCTTTTGGATCTGGAATCTCCTTAGGAATTGAATCGTATCCCTGCAATGTTCAAACATGAGGAAAATGCCCAATATGATGATCTCAACAAGTCCTCCAACTGATTTAGAGCAGAACTTCTACCTCTGGTCTGCCACCATTAGGGTCGTCGATGTATTCCCTATCATCCCAGTCTGCCGGCTGTATGGATGGCATCAGTTATGAATGTTATCACGAGTAGCAACACAGGAGCATAATAACTAATTAAAGACTGAGTCAACCATATAAAGCACTATGACCAAAAATAAATAAATAATATAAAGCACGACATATATCATCACAACATCAAGATTGCTTGTTGATTGGCGTGCATGATTATCAGAAGAACCGGTCCTGAAATTATAAATCAGTTTCCAGCACAAATTGATGTTCAACATTAAAGAAAAGGGTGTTTTTAACAAATCCCCAGCCGTGTCTAAATCAACAATATTACCTTTTTTGCTTTCACATCCTTAATTTTCGGCGGGGGAAGGATATCCCAATCTGTATACAAACTTCCTTTTTCCCTCTCGCGATTATCAACCAATAGACTGTATGAAGCATCTGGCCTAAGTATAAATGTGTAGAAATGAGTCAACTTGTCAGTCTCACATTGCAGGTCCTTTTTGATTGGATAATTCTGCCCCTGGTAGGAAAGTATTAGATGAATCTTCTTCGTCTGCGAGCCACATATATCTGGCCCAAACATCAAACTGCAAGGAGAAAGTTGAAATTAATATATGCAGCTTAGGAATAGTTAACTACCAATGAATTATGATTCAGAGCAGGCATATTTAGAGAAGAAAGTCAATAATACAATAGATGACAGGTTGAAATGAACTCATGGAATAAAAAAACAAAAGAATTTCTGTACTTCAAATGATTAGTGATAACCTGTTCGATTGAGTTGGTCTAAAAGAAATACATCAAGAGTGTAACTTTGAACAACTTTTATTCCAGAAAAGCTACAACAGCAGTAAAGCCTACAAGAGAATATAACTGAGCCATTACAAACCATTTCAATTGCTCAGCTTCTGTCTAGCACTTATTTATCAGTTTTCATCTTACACTAGAATTATAAGGAAAAGCCACCGGATTATATAAACATAAGAAATTGCTTTTGTTTGAGTTCCTTCACTTTAGAAGAAATTCACCTCAAGGAAGTCAATAGTAAAAAGCTTTATCTTTCTTCCGAAAGAGTAGCTAGTATTCATAACTGTAATAATGCCGCACAAGAGTGCAGCTTCAGTGCACCTCATATTCATTCCTTTAAGAGGAATACGAGTCCTAGTTGTAGCTTTTCAACCAAACATGGAGTCTGTTGGTTCAATTAATTCTTGTTCAAGCAGGCTGATAGAAACCAAGTCTGATCAAATCTGTTTAATTTGATAATTGGAAAAGAATTTTATTAGTCAACAAACAAGTACTTTATTAAACAGATTTCAGCGATGCACCCAAGAAATACTCTTTGACCATTTGGACAAATGCTTATATTAGAAGTCACAAAGTGGGACACTTGAAAGGAAATCAAATGAATTTGTGCTCCTTTGACAACCTTCCTTAAGCACATTGATGAATAGAATTTACAGGAAGTGGACTATGGGGATAATCAACTACAAACCTATATGGAGTATCGCCACCAAATTTCTTCTGATTGACATAACCAGATAGAAGCTTGATGTAACCACCACCGCATTCAATGTCCTGCTCAAGCCGAAATGAATATTGGAAGACTAGAGTCCGATCTTTGTTGCTGAATTCTGGTATCTTTGCCGATATGGCATAATGCTTTGCATCATAATAAGTCTGGATACCTACCAGCACAAGTAGATCATCAAAAGGACGATATTATGAGAAAGATTTAACTGAGAGTTACAGCAAAAGGAGTTCAATGATGCATAGCAATGGGAATAATTAGATTTAGTAGTAATTCTGGAAGGAAGAGCTGTTTCGAGGATAATTTAATTCAAGCCCATGACCAGACAGCCTGCATTATCTTCACTATATTAAAGCATTCCATTGAAAAATAAATAAAATTTAATAAAATAGACGTGAAAAGATCTGTTGAGATCATGGGTGCCAATGGGACTATCTAGACACGGATTCAAAAGGATGCGTACTAGCTAATGGCATGCACTGCACGAATGCAGACTAGCAGATAAGATGGACCGCACACATGGATTGCACACGGCAACTTGCTTTCATTCCTCATAGGCATGGAAGCATGTGTTCTCTATGACTTTTATATTCCATCAAACATAAAAATCATACTTTCAGTAAATTTTTCCACGGGCACAGGGGGTGGGGAGAGGGGTTGGGAACTGTAGCAATAACATAAGCTTATACCCTTTATCGACAGGAAGAAAGATGGAAACAATGTCTCACTGACATCTAGAAAAGCTAGTAAGCAAAACAAATCAAGTTATCCAGATCCCACTGAATTATACGCATTTATTTCCTTTTTATGCCGAACTAAAGCAAAATAATTCTGTAGAAGATAGATCAATGATTTACCTTTATCATTAGGATCTCCATGCCATTTCCCAGCTGTATGCTTAAATGTCCCTGCCTTCCCTTCGGCCCGCTTCCAGTCAGACAACACCCACCGATCTTTCCACCCATCTGTCGAAAAGGATCAAATGAAAATGTCAACAACAACCTTAAAATAAAGAAGAGGACATGAAGACACTTGGACACGAACTAGCACCGCCCGCACAGCTTCCGCTGTATCGGAAAAGCTAAGGAAGATACTCGAATCCTAAAATCGCAACAGTAAGTGCTCTCGCAATCACTAAATACTTTTTATTTACTTTTTATTCACTTTAAGCCTCAACACGAAAAAAAACTAAAGGAACTCAAGTTCATTTCCATACGATAAAGGAGATGGAAAGCGCATGAACTCCGTGAGGATTATTCTTCGGCGAATCAACACTTTCCGAATGAAATTCTACGGAAAAACGCATTGCTCGGATGCTAACTTTCGCGCGAACGCCAGAGGACTCGAATTCACCCTCGGCGAGCTCAGTCGATCCTCACAACAAACAGACAACAACCGTAAGATCGCGACCCCGCACACGAGCTGGAGCACACTCGCCCGACATTAGTAACTAAAGCGACCGACGAGCAGAGAACGCGAGAGGAGAAGCCGCGCGGGACGATCGACGAGCTCACCTTCGAAGTGCTCCTCGAAGAAGATCTCCGCGACGGCGAAGCCGGAGAGGAGGGAGACGGAGAACAGCAAGAACAGCAGCTGCAGTGGCGACCCCATGAGCACGCTCCGCGTCTGACGCCTGATATCGTCTGAACTCGCCTTCCTTTTATACTCTTATCGCCATTTTCTTCTTCGTCTCGTGTTCCGCGGTGCAGAATTCCAGCTCGTTTTCAGACGGTTGGGAGTGGCCTTCGGGTCGAGCGTCCTCCGCGGGTCGCGACGACGACTTTGACGCCGGTCTTGACTTGGGAAATCCCCAGAGCGGTCGTTGCCCCCCGTTTTCGAGATGAATTACGCTTGCGCCACCGTTGGGGAAAAAAATCGCCTCGGGGTGGACGGGCTCGATGTCGGGCCGGTGGGCCGAAGCTTCTCGAAGCGGCGCCGGCCCGTCTTTCCTTGCGCGAGCCTGGCCCGATGGGAGGCCGGTCTTGACGAGGCCCGACCCGATTTTTTGATGGTTGGCTTTTGGGGGAATTCGATCTCCTAACGACCTTTTTCTAGCGAAATTAGAAAGGAGAATGAATTTGGATTTTGGGGCAAGTATGATTTATAGTTTTCGATCCATTGGCGTGCCATGCCGCATAATCAAAATTTTTAATAATTTTACAATCTAACATTTTATCTAAATCCTGATTATTTGAAAAAATTTACTAGCAAAATCGCGATATATCTTATAATATATTAACATGTCACAACATGATATCATTATATTATGAATGTATGTCAAAATGTCCGAAGATCACTATTAGAATCTTATTGTGCATTGTGGGGATCGATTGTATTGTTGTTAGTTGTGTTGGACTTAGGAATGCCAAAAAAGTATAGCTAATGAATTTTTATTTTTTTTTTAGTACTTGTAAAACATGTTTTATAAGGAATTGCTTTATTTCAAAGTATTCATTATGTATATCACTAGTGAATTGAAAATTTCAGTATTTTTCTATTTAGTTGGTCAAAGTTGCTGTGGTAGCACTTAAAAAAAAAAATCTTTATAGATATGGATTGCAATGCAAATTTCTCTCGACCTCGAGTAGGGACAACCAATCAGATCGATTTAACTCAAGAGTCTTATTAAGTAGGCATCATCGGATCAAGTCTAGGTTAAAATGTACAGGAAATCTAGTAGGTTCTTGTTTGATTAGAAGGCCACCATTACTTTAGGCATTTTTTTATAAAATTGTTAATTAAATTTAATTTATTTTGCAAAAAATAAATGATTTGAAAAATATTTTTCTAAAATATAACTGTTTATAACACTTACAAATATAAAAAATGAATATTTTTTTTTTATTATCTAAAAAATACCAAACATTCAATTGTCTAATTATTTCATACGATATAAATAATATAAGTTTGCATGAAATAATTAATCGATAAAAAATAATTATATAATCAAGAATAATCAATGTTTATATATTTTCATAAATGACAAAAAAAATTATTTATTTATATTTACAATAATAATAATAATATCAAATCATTAATTTAAAGTTTATTTTCCAATGAAAGGCCCGATTCTCGAATTGACTATGGATGTCGTTCAATTCGAATCCAACCGGTTCAATTCCGGTTGGACCGAGCAAAACCCCGAAACCGCCCGGAGCGAAAGAGAAGACGGCAGCGGCGCAGCGTTACCAGACTCATCCTTCGTCCCGAAGAAGCCGAAGCCCCTCCGATTTTCTCTCTCCTAGGGTTCCTCCGCGCTCCGCCGCCGAGCTCAAGCCGCCATGCCTCGGTAACGTTCCGACTCGTCGGGTTCCCTCGGACGACGCCCTCTCGTTTCCGATTTGATCGCGTTCGCCTGATCTCCGCTGACTCGAATCGTCCGTCCTTCGCAGGTACTACTGCGACTACTGCGACACGTACCTGACGCACGACTCGGTAAAGCATTCCTTCTCCCTCGACTTTAGCTCTGTAGAGTGGACGATCGATGGATCGGGTTTCAGTTTCTCCTTTCGCAAGTCGTCGTGTTGAGTTTCCTATGCTGTTGGCCGTATTGCTGCGTCCGATATCGCGATCTTCGAGTCGTCCTCGAGTGTCGAATTGATGAGTACTGGGCTTTCGAATGACGTGCGAAAATGGCTGCTTGCTTGTTGAAGTTGCTCAGGGACTGGTTGTTATCTCTGAGCAGTTGCTATCCTGTCCAACATTTTGCCTTTTCTTCATGAGATTGAGCTCGTTTTGGTTATGATAGTTCCATTTCATGTTTCTTTTCGAATGACTCGTTGCACTGTTCGACCTTTAAAACTTTGAACCGCTGAGCTTTTTAATCGCTATTTATTGTTTTTGATACCTCAGCCATCAGTCAGAAAGCAGCACAATGCAGGATACAAGCACAAGGTGCTTTTTTTCTTATCTGCATCTGTTTTGCTTCCCCTTCTTTCTTTGTTTGCTTTATTATTCATAGTGGGCTCCCAAGTTTTTTGAACTTGAATCTGTGACTGGTTTTAGGCGAATGTGCGTATTTACTACCAGCAATTCGAGGAGCAGCAAACTCAAAGTTTAATCGACCAAAGGATTAAGGAACACTTGGGGCAAGCAGCAGCTTTCCAGCAAGTTGGCGCCGCTTATAATCAGCATCTTATGGCTCAGAGGCCTCGATTACCTATACTACCAACGCCTATGATGCCCATGGGAGCGAATGTGCAGATGCCTATGAATTCTCCTTTAGCCCCTGGAATGAGGCCACCTGTTTTGCCTAGGCCACCCCCTGGTGCTCCAGGTACCGTGTTGATTATTGCACTGGCTCATGCATGAATTTTTGTACATGTGCTGAAAATGGGGCTGCATGGAGCTTTCCTTTATTGATTGACTGGTGGCCACAATATTTCCATTTCATTGTCTGGGCTTTGTTAAGGTATTGAATTTTATTGGTGGGAATATTTGGCATGAGATTATTATAGAACTTTAGCTAAACCATATGTTAATGGTCTCAACCCATTGCAACCATTGAGGATATATTCTGATGTATCCAGAGCAGAGATTAACGTATGTCATTTTCTTCGAATGGTAAATAAAATTCCATGAAGATGAGATGGTGCATCACCCCTATGTGGAACGACTTTGCAAGGGAAGCCACCCATAAAACACTATGCTAGAGATATTGTTTCCAACATTATCCAGAAGTATGAAAATTGAATATACCAAGAATGAAGGGTGTATAATCAATTATTCCAAAAAGAATCCCAAGAAGATTCAACTTTTTCAAATGCATATTGTTTCTTCTTCACTGTACGAAGAGATGGAGGAATTATCTTAGTAACTTTCTTCTTTCCAACACACTAATTTATGGCCCCTCTTCAAGCTCAAAGTTCTTGTTGTATTGTGCCTTATGCAACCCGCATTACCCCTAAAATTGCAAAAACTGCACTTCAGATCTGTGTAGTTTAGTTACAATGTAAGTTGTAACAATAATTGTTGTATGGAAACATCTATTTTTTACCTGGAGAAAAAAGAAACCTTCAAAGGAACCTTTACTTTCCATATAGATTCCCAAGGGAAAAGCGTGTTTTGTTGCACTTCCAGTTTTGTAGAGACAAGATTAATGTAGTTAAATTTGATAGAAAAATCTCTAGAAGTACAAGAATTCCACCGTTCATTATTGTCCTCTTGCACATCAAGTGTTATCTGCTACAACAGCTCAGAAAAACTAGAGAAAGCTTTGAGCTCCCAATCTCTAGCCCTAATAAACAAGGTCCGCTGCCCACACCACTTCTCCATCATCAGCCTTCCAGCACCTGAACTCTTGTGGTCCTTGCTAATGCAAGGAAACTGAAAATTATCCTTGAAGGCAGTGTCTCTGCACCATCCATCATCCCGACAAAGTTTAGATACCATTTCCCACTGAAATGGTAATTTTTGCTTCTGAAGTTGTGCCACCCTACCTTATTTTCTTCCAAAGCCCTATCCCATTTGCTCCTAGATTCAACATCGCCAAAACTGCATCTTCCAAACCAAATTTTGCAATTAGTAATCTCCTTCACAAACTGTCTTTCCCCACATCAAATATCCACTGCCATTTCAAAGCAAAAGCTTTGTTGAAAGAAGGGGCATGTTCTCGGTGTGTTTATATTTCATTATCTCAATTTTGTGGATGGTACAATAATGCCTACCCTTTGGAAGTGCTTTGTTGGAACATGCATTGGCTGATGATGTATTAAATGTTCAGTATCCATTTTCTATTTGTGGAGTGTCTTTCATGAAATCATCAGTATCACTTCATAGAATGCCTTATCTTCTCCAGAAAGATTCTGGATGAAAAATATACAGTTTTGAAGGCTGAAACTTGTTGTACATAGGAAAAATAAATTCAGTGAAAGCTCCTTTAAAGTGAGTTGGATAGGGCATTGACAGTGTCAATGCCTGCTAGGAGGTGGGTAAATGTACCTCTGTGGGGGCATTTATGTTAAAATATGTAAAGTTGGACCTACAAGACATGGTAAGGATAAAAAATGTAGTAACGTAGAAGGGTGTATAATGCCGATCTTTTGTGTTGCTTCTTTCATTTTTTATTTATTTATTGAAACATTCAAATAAATGCTCTAGTTCTTAAGAGGCAAGAAGGACAATTGATAAATATACAATTCTGTTTACTCTGAGTTGTAATGGTGAAATTTGTCTAATCAAATCATAATCATTGCATGGCAAAGGACATCATATTGTACTTCATTAGTCCTCTTTTATCTGTTTTCTTAACCAACGCGAGTCATCTCAGCGGATTAAAAATCATTGTGTTCTGGGTATTCATTAGTCCTTATTCTAAGCACAAGCTCCACTTATCTTATTTGCAGCCATGTTTTTGTATGTTTTTGAGTTATAGTTTTCTTTTCTCTTTTTACTTTTCCATGCAACACCATTTTATTATAATGCGTTGACTCATTGCATTGGATGTGGGAGATCGTTGACAAGCAAGCAGTTGTTCAATGTGTGTTCTCATCAATTTTTTGATATTATTTTGGTAAGCTTGTATCATCTACATCTACTCATTGAGAGAGCCTACACCCTCATACTAATGTCTCTTTTTCGCCCACGTATAAAATGGCTATCAAAGGAGAAACATGGATCTCATTTTATTTTTATTTTTTTTCTTCTTTTGGCAGGCTATAATCCTTCAACAATGCCATCAATGGTGCCACCCCCTGGTGCTCCCTCTATCCCTCAAATGAATGGCATGCCAAGGCCTCCTACATTCAATGTCCCTCCTAACTTTCCTGGGAGTGGAACAACCCCAACCTCTTCTGGTGGCCCCTCCTCGATGGCACCACTTCCTGCCTATCAAACAAATCCTGCAGGACCAAATAGTGGAGGCTTTGACAGTTTTAATCCCAACTCTAAAGCTCCTGATGCTAGTCATTAGTTTTGCTTAGTAGGTACTTTTGCTTCTTAATTGGTTTTCTTATGTTGTCCAGTAAAACTATAAATAATTTACCATTCTTTCTGGATATATTGCCTGTGATAATTTGCGGTGAAGTCCTATATAGGCGGTTCTTCTTGGATGAATATTTTGTTTTTCAATGTGGGACAAATGCAGGCTTTGGCTTGTTAAAAGTGGATGATTTTAACAAGATATAACATGAGGGGCCGTGTAGTAAAAGTTAAGTCAAAACCCTTAAGGAATAAGTAGCTAGTTGAATTTTAATCTACAAGAGATAATTTACCATGTTCATCAAATATTTCGATTACCTTGTCAAATGTGGCCTTCGAGTTTCTTGTTCGTTTATATCTTTCATCAGAATTATGAGGTTGGGATTCTTATTTTATGGCTGACTTTAGAAATTTGCCACTTTGCTTCAAAATAATTAGTCTGTAATCCTTTGTTGCATTTCCTCGTGTGTCGGTGGCTTTTGTGATTTCATTTTTCTTTTGACATGTTATTTACTAGTATTTATTCTTGAAACAGGTAGCTAGTTAAAAGCAGGATTTGTGTTCATGGTGCAACCAACTGATGCCTTTTGGACTGTTGAGGGGTGCTTATATGATGTCAAAGTAATGAGTTATGTGCAATGCTATCACTCTGTAGACAATGAGTATAGTCTAAACCATCTTCTTCTGATTCGGAACTTGGTTCTGGATCACGGTTCGGCTGTTGAGACTGTTTATGTAATCTGGGGAGCCCTCGACTTAGGAAAACACCCTTTCCTGTTGCTGAATGGGACTGCAGTTCTATGATCCTATGATCATACTTGTCTTCACATCCCAATTGCCATGTCTGAGTTTCACTATGTATATGTGAAGCATTTTCATGGAGCAGATTATGCTTTATGTTGTTGAGATTGTATTTTCTTGGTCAACCCTAGTTGATCATGTATGGGAAAATGACACAAATAGTCCCCAAACAAGTTTCATTGCAGAAGTCGTAAAGGAGATGAGGGAATTCAGGAGCAGAATCAGCGCAATTCTCTGGTACTTGATTGTTCTTAAAGATGGTAGTCTATGTACACAATCTTTTCGCTTGTGGTTGGAACTTTTTCGTTTCGTTAGAGACAAAGTGAAGATAGATATGGAAGAGTTTGTTGGTAGAAGTGGTAAAAGAGACTAGGGACTGCAGGATCAGAATCAGAGCAACCGGTAATGGTTGGAACATTTCCATTTCCGCTATTTTTTGTAATATGATTGGCTTGATCCGTGAGACCAAGTTTTAGGTATTTTGTCCTAGTATCTTTTCTTGGAAGACCAAAAGAGACTGTCCATCATTTTTGACTTAGGTTTTGGGGTTTATTTGATTATTTAGGTTACGTTTGTGCAGTTCCTGACAATTTCCAGATCTTATCATGTTATCCTATTACTATTTATGCCCCCAGTAGTTTGATCGTGAGTTTTTGATCTTTGATCATTAGGCAAACAGGTTCGCCATCGTCTTGTTTGTCATCTGAGGCTTCATATAAAATAAATGTGCAGAGCATCTGGTGGACATGTATGACAACCGACAAGCTAAGAATGGGATTTTGTGATTGTAGCTTGTTTTGGGAAAAAAAATGAAGACCTGGACAAAATCACAAAAAGAAGAAATAAACTTAGACCGATCTCTAGATTTTGATTTTTGTGGGATTTTTTTTTAAATTTTGATTGACCGATGAGTCTTTGCTTATTCTAATTTTCTTTGTGGTGAAGTTAATGGATTCGTTCCATTCCGAAGTTTATAGAAACTTGTAGTGGATACAGCGACCACATGTATTCGATCTTCTGCATTGCTCCCTCCTTTCTGCCTCTTGTCACTGTTGTGCTCATCTTTATTCTTTGCTTGCGATGTATTGGTCGATCCATTTGAGGAGCAAATAACCAAGAGCTACAATTCCAAAGTCAAAACGACCTGTTTGGAGATTATCCAGCAGGGCATTTTGACATGAAGAAGTTGCTTCCGGAATGCAATCCCAGGTTCACCTGGAGTATAATCCACCAGCACAAGTCCCCTCGAGCGCAGCACTTTTCATTGGAACGAATGATCAAGGCAAATCTCTCCCCGAGTTTTCTGCAAGCTTGTTTGCACTTCATACTTGCTTGGACTTTGGAGAGCCTGAAATGGCGTTAGCCTTGAGAAAGAAACCTCAAATGAAGCAATCCATGGGATTGCATATTCTGTCAAGAATTGGAACTAGAACTGATGAAATAGAAATGAATGTAAACCCTTAGTTGTTACTCTTATCGAATCGGAAACAGTGATTATTAGCTCAACTGTTACAACTTGAACCACAGCAAGCTGTAGTCTTTAGAGAAAGGACTAAAGTACTTTACATATTAGATACATCACATAAGAGTGACATGTACATAAACGTACCTACCTAACGAGAGTGTATCGTATTTCAATCACAAAGTTGTTTCATTTGCATATCACGTGGATATTCAAATTGATGAACTTTTCATTTAATCGATACATTGAAACCTTTAACCTAGTCCCCGTGTTTCTTTGGCAAAGGAGTTGCAAATTACCATCCCGGAAATGAAAAGTCAGTCAAAATTGCGATGATGAAAATATTCCAGTCGATGGAGCATCTTCTATCAGAAAAAAAGAAAACCATATTGATTCCATATCAACAAAAATAAGCTCAGATTCTTACTCAATCCAAACAAACAAGATGATGGCCAGAAAGGTTCACAGGTACCATATCAAATAATCCAGCATAAGCCATATTTTCCTCATAACATAAAAATTAATAATCAAATCCAGGTCAACCTCTAGATTCTGGTAAGAAAATAAATCTTAAAAAACTGGAAGTGCATGTGTCTCGTTAACGACTCTACTGGATACGAAACAAAGCCGTCTTCTCACAGGTCTTGCACACTCAAACCTGCACAAGTGAACGAAAAGAAATCAGCTGCAATGCCTTTTTGTATATCGAACATGGAAACTATGACTGTTAAAAAATGATTTAACATCTGAGATGAACGAAATTTTATGTTGCTGTGGCAGCTCACCTGGAGGAAGAGATTGCTTCAACTTGTCGGCCTTCTCGGAGTCAAAGACGCAAAGAGTGTAGAGGTACTTGGAGCAGCGAACCTTGAACTTCACTACATCCTTGCTCCTCTTGATCTTCACGGAGCGTGCGTCCTTCCTCCTAGCAGTGAGGAGGAAATCCTTGATCTCGTGAATTTGCTTCGGCTGTGCACCACAGCAAGGAGTTCCAATCAACACAAAAGCCCTCTCGGTGTATCAGTGACATATTACAGTCAGTAAGAATTGAATGCATGTAAGACCCAATGAGCATAACTCAGTACAGAATTTAGTTTATATGCACAGTAACTACCCAAAACCTTTTAGAACTCCCCATTTATCATCTAAGATCCAACTTATAGAGTAGATTTGGCACTATGGGCTAAAAATCAATGCCTCAGGCCACTGGTGTTCAACTCAGAATGAACTCACTTGGCAAAATTATTCTGGGAAACCAAACAACTGAACTTGGATTCATGTTTCGCATCTACTGCCATTTAAAATAGAGTTTTTTGGCAAATAAACACTTGCGAATTGACTCTCTCTTCTGCAGCATTCAGTCAACCAATATCTACTGCCGCTCAATTCTTGCACGGTGCAAAGACCAGTTTTTCGAGGCCGCAGAAGCTCGAAGTCCTTCCTGGATACAATCTCACAAGTGCCAACAAACATCTAAGCCTCACGGGAGGAGAAACAGAGCATCAAGGAAGAGTTCTCGATCACCATCACAATCACGATCACCAACCATACACCCAAAGACAAGTCCAAGACAACGTCTTGCTACCGAAAAATTCTACATCCATATCCCAATACAACATGTCAACAACGCCGCATAGCCCGCTCTCCACAGCAGTTTTTCCTTCAATCAAGAAACAGTTCTACCCATCATCTAAAATCCGAGTAACTACAAACAACTCCCGCGGCTTAAAGGCATAATTTCGACTACCTTCCAGTCCTAACATTCGAAGCTCCAATCTCAAATGATCAAATTTCAAACTTGCTGCCCAAACAGGTTACAAGATCTGAATCTAACCTAACACTTCAAAGCAAGAACCGAACAAATCGTCAACGCCTCTGCAGACACATCACAGAGCAGACACTGACAAATCCCGTTCGGACAACAAGCAGAAATGAACGACGGAGGAACAGAGGAGAGAGGACCGAAGTACCATGTCTGAGCAGAGGGAGGAAGAAGGCCAATCGGAATGAGAAGCTCCCTCCGAGAGTTGTCGCCGGCACGCTGCAAGCGTTAGCGCCTCGTGATTCTGGTTTTATAGTCGCAAGAACGAAACCCTAGGAATCCCCAAAAATAAGGTTTTGAGTTGTTGGGCTCAAGACGATGGTCTCGAGCTTCTTGGGCCAGGCCCATCACCTAAACTTTTCAGGCCCAAATACTGTTGATCTCGCCCATGATTGGTTTATAAGTTTCTTATTTGAAGATGGAAAAAAGGAAGAGTTTGATCAAGTGAGAAGAAGACATTGAAGAAGGAATGTAGTGAGTTGATTGAGTGGTAGAATGATCACAGATTTGGTGCATGTTGGCGGTTATTAGACATTGTGCGAAGCATAAGTTGATTCAACAAGAACAGTCAAAGGTACGGAAGGCTATTATACCTGCTTATTTGGTAATAGCTACCTTTAAAGAAATGATAGTATGTTGATTGAGTGGTAGAATGACCATAGATTTAGTGGTTCCTTTAATCTAAGTGCCAATGACTTACATCTGTTGGGACCCGAGAAGTAGACTTAAATATGTGGACATCGATTCGATAGATATCGCCTAACCAAAAAGAATGATTGACATGAAGAGCATGAAATAAGTGATTCATTTCTTGCTTTCGTACTAGTTATATCAAAGATTTTGTGTACGGCGATATCATAAATAAGTCACATGATCGACAAGATTTGACAGGTTAGATTTTGGTATTGTTGCTAGGTTTTCAGACCCCAATTAATAATAGAAAAAAGGGGGGCTCGTACTATAAAAAATTCCAAATTGCTGCGCATGACATTTTTAACCAAAACTAATTTAGATCTCACGAACAAACCCAAACCTATGTCCTTGAAACCCAAGTCAAGCCCTTGTTGAACTAAATTTACGCTCCATTAAAATGCATATTTGTAAACACACGTAGATTTTCCACATTGAATCTATCATTTTTAATACCATTAAAAATCTCAAATCTTTATGACATATTTAACCTAAACTAATTTTAATCTCAATCGGTATCCTTAGCTAAATCTGCCATTTGTTAGCATTCTGTCTCGTGTTTGTGAAAATGCATATCCATTGGATTTATTGAGGAGAATGACAGACATATGTGGCAAAAGACTGAAAGATGGATTTATTGAGGAGAATGACAGAATCTATATAGAAAATTAACAAGTGTTGACAAGCATGCTTTTCAACGGAGGGTATATTTGACTTAAGGGTATCAACTTTGGATTTTTTGTGAGAAGAAAATTAATTTAATGATAAAAATGTCGTAAGATACTTTTTGGGATTTTTTTCATGTACCCTTTTTAAATAAAAAAAAAAAACCTCTTTTTTTTTTTTTTTTTAGTGAACATGATACATCCACCAGGAAGCACAGATTTATACTTGTATGATGAAGCAAGTGGGCAATCAATAAATAACCATCAGGGAGTGGGCGACAAACATGTAAAATTAAAACACAAGGTCTGAAACCTATTGATGGAGAAAAGATTGTGGGTAAAATAAAAAAAAAAAACAAAAAAAAGATGGGATTTTTCCTACCATGTGATGTTGGGGTTATATATATATATATATATACCGATATTTTCATGCTGTTCATTCAAATCATCCAGAGACAAAAAGGCAAAAATGGGATCTGGTTGATAGGCCGGTGCTTGCCACTGAGGTCTCATCCTGGGCCTTCCCCTTTACCTTTACTCCAATTTTATTGTACCATCATGCAAGTAGCATCCGAAAAAATTTCTAATAAGAGTACGAAATGAAGTCGTATTTTCCAAAGATGGTTTAGAGTAGATATGCTCCTCAAATAATTAAGCATGAAATCATTTCCAAATAAATATTGATAATTTGGATCGAGATCCTTTCAAATACGTTCATTTGGCGGTTGGGTCCATGACACATAAAGGTGTTCCCGAACTAAGTATGATGGATGCATTTATTAAAATTTTAAGATAAAAAGTACCATTTTTATATTATGTGGTTATACTTTGCATCCTCAACTCAAAAATTCGTTCGTCTTCGTTGCCTTAATTGTGAAAAGCTCCCGGGGAGAAGCTGGCACACTCAAAACCTTTAGTCTTGAGATTCTCTTTATCTTCGTTCATTCACAAGAACAAAACCCTAAAAGTCCAAAATTAGGCTTTGATTTGTTGGGCTCAAGACAACGGTCTTCTTGGCCCGGGCTAAGCAACTAGAGTTCTTAGTCCTAGATACTGTTGATCGATTCTTTCATATATGATCGTATATAGACCCGTCAAACGGGTGAGTTGGGCTTAGTGAAAAAATGGGTGGGTTGGGCCAGGTCAAAAATGGTTGGACCAAAATCGATCGAGTTCCATGCAATTTAAAAATATTGACTCATACTCAATACCTCTACCAATACATATCCGACCCTACCTATATTGACCTATATTGCTGGTACACTTCTAAACTTAATCTAATTTATGATAAGAGTGTGAAGTGAGTGGTTGCCGGATTCAGTGAGAGTGAGAGAGAGGGTTATAGAATTTGATTGGATCTAAGTAAGTTATGAACCATTTAATTCTCATATTATTTTAGACCGTATTATTTTAACCTATTTATTAAATATAACTAACTCATATAACAACTCAACCTATCAAATATGAGTTAAAGAATAGATTTATGACCTATTTTGATAAATATAATCATGTGAGAAGAAGACATAAATGAGGAGGATCTAGGGGCTGGAGATTGGGCGACTCACATATTCTTGGCATTAGCGACTTGCACTTGCAAGGACTTGAGAGGTAGACTTAGGGTGCGTTTGTGAAGGCTTTGGGGAAAGTCTTTAAGAAAATGCAAATACCTTTGAGTTAAAGGTGTTTTCCAAAATGCAAACTGTGTTTGATAAATTGTAATTTGAAAGCCTTTTGTGAAGTACCTTTGAGCAAAATGGTGTTTGGGGGAATTACATTTATAAAAGACTTTTGTGATAAAAAAAATTATCAAAAGAAAAATAAAAAAAATTGACCGGCAAGGGTAGGCGGCCGCCGACGATCGCAATTTGTCACTGGCGGCCGACATCTGACTCAGGCAGCCTCAGAGACGACTGGGGAGGGCTGCCCAGGGTCGGGTGACCTCCGGCGACCCCGCCAACCCTCGAAGACCACCGGCAAAGGCCGCCCGAGGTTGCACGACGCCGCCGCGACCTCTGGCGACCCTGGATCTGGGGCGGTGAGGTAGCGCAACGCCGTCGCGACCTTCGGCGACCCCGGATCTGGGGCGGCGAGGTCGCGCGATGCCGCCGACCTCCAGCAACCTCACCGCGACCCAAATGGCGTGGTAGTTGCGCCACCCCCTGATGATGGTCGCCGGCGATTGCCTGCCCTTCACCGGCAACCTTTCACGGAAGAAGAAGAAGAAGACGATGAATAGTGAGGGCAAAACGGGAAAAACGAAAAACTAACGAGGATAATTTGGGAAGAAAAGTTTTTATTTAGCCTCTCCCAAGATCTTGAGAAGGTGAAAGCCCAAGGCAGCCCCCAACCCGCTGGGCTTTCAGCCTTACAAATGTCAGCTTTGCCATTAAGCCCCTTCCAAAGTTTTTCCTAGATACCTTTATTTTGGCCCAATGAGCTTTTGATGCCCAAAGCCCATTCGAAAGCTTCTCCCAAATGCACCCTTAGCTACGTGAAACATCACCTCACCACTAAAAGAAGCACAAACATGGAGACCAGGAATTAATCGTTCATATATCTTGCTTTCATGATGATCTAAAACTTTTTACAGCAGTGGCTTCTTGCAAGTTATCTGTTTTCCACAAAAAAGGCGATATAAGTCGCACATAATGGATAGGGCCTAACAAATTAGATTCCGGCGTTGTTACTAGGCTTTCGAACCCAATTGGTAAAAGAAAAAGTGAACATGATTCATCCACATGGAAGTGCAGAACTATACAGATTTTGTGCATGATGAGCAAGTGCGCTATCAATTAATTCCCATCAAGGAGTGAGCGACAAACATGTAATAAAAAAACAGATGGGGTCTAAAATCTACTGATGGTACACAGAATGAGGGCAAAATAAAGCATACATATATATATATTTTGAGTTTTATAGATATTGATAGAATTATGCTGGTCAAATCATGGGGAGACAAAAAGGCAAAAATGGGATCTGGTGGTTAGGCCTGTGCTTGCCACCGAGGTCTCCTCTTGGACCTTCCCCTTTTCTTTATGTCAATTTTATTTTTTTACAGCAATTTGGAAAATTTTCATATAAACACTTAAGACGAGGAACTATTTTCGAAAAATAATCCAAAGTGGATATTATCTTAAATGAAAGTCCTTTATACACAAATTCATTTTTTTAAACAAATATTGATAATATAGATCGAGACCCTTTCAAATACTTTCAAATTGGGTCTATGAGATGTTAGTCCCTTGCACGGTGAATTTCTTTATTATAATTTTAGAATTTTTATTTTCGTAATAGACATAGTTATATTTTGCATCTCAATTTAGTGTGAAAATACACTTGAAAATATTTAGGGCTGTTTGATAAAATCGAATTAAGTGCTAAAAATTAAAGTGTCGATAATCTTAAATGTTAAAAATATAATGAACTATTTTCTTTTACAAAAATTAAAAAAAAAATCACTATTAGTAGGTTTCATCAATACATTTAGCAAGATCCCAATTATTATCAAATTTCTTTTTCTATTGGACGAATTATGCTCGCTTACATACCAGATTAAATGGATTTTTGACTTGATCGAATAATTTAAGTAATATTCTATCTAAAGGTATCCAATAAGCCTAATCTCATTGAGTGCTGGCTTTGTAGTTTTCACCACTTAATTGAGTTTTAAAATACAATATCCGTTTGATAAAACCCAAGAGATTCATTTTGAAAAAGAGAGGAGATAATATAGATCAAAGTTGTCGACCATTTTCTGTAAATAACCATGAGAAATCAATTTGTTTAGCGGTTAATTATCAGTTCACATTTTCGTCTACTAGATTAATCGGTGTGTTCGAAACATTCGAAGTTAGAGATAGGTCAGCCGACATGTTTTCACGAAGGATCTCAAGGTGAAGATTCTCTATTCCATGTGGTGCTCCCCAACGTCTCCACAAAGCTCAATTGATGGCGAACATCTCATAACTTAATAGGTAAGATTTATTGAGACATCGGACATTGTACATGTCCCCAGAATGACTCGATTGGCTAAGAGGGTACAGCTTTTTATTAAAGCTAAAGACTAAGGAAGGGCCTTGTTCTCAACCACCATGGCTTTGAAAGTGACAGCATCAATCATCAACCGAAGAGAAAGCATAGAAAATGGACAAAGGGAGGCTACAAAAGAGTAGTTCGATAACCAAGCTGCTTAATTTAAAGAAGAACATTCACATTATAAAATTCCTGTCTGGTATGTTACAATCAGGGAAGAAGTTTTTTTTTAATCATAACTTATCTATCAACTGTTTCAATGAGCATGTCGGCAGGTGATCCAGATTGATTATCATTATTCTTTCATTTCTTGTTGATTTCTTACATCACCTATCTCATGATTAATGAAATATATAAATTCATGAATTTTGCATCTCCAAACGTGCTCATATAAGATGTCCCTCTCCACGCCTGACAAGAGGAAAAGAAGAAAAGAGAGGTTCCACTAGGAAAAGTATGTGAATGATAACTCAATGATAATAGTAAAACAATGCAACTTTGCAAGTACCAAAGAAGCTTTTTCCTGACAAAATTCCACAAAGGGATAAAGAGAAATGGAAGCCGATATATCAAATCAATCCAAGTAGAGTACTCCTGATAAAAGTAAAGAAGAACTTGCACAAGTTCAAGCACCTTCAAACAAGAACAACCTAATAAAGAAACATGCCCAGGGAGAGAGAGAACAACACAAGCTCCCAAGCACAAACCATAGAGAAAAAGAAAAGAAAAAGCTGAACATGGTCATGAGATGATGAATTATGTGAGTCCCCCCCGGAAAGATTTCAAAGAGAAGAGACTAAGCTAGTGATCATCAGAATTTGCCATAATAAAAACCCTAGTAGGATATTGGTATTCATAAGCCATGACAATCTATGGTGCATGCAAAGAAGGTATTACTGAGATCAGCGTCTCTCTCTCTCTCTCTCTCTCTCCCCCTTCTTTAGGGTTTCCATGCTGAAGCCCAGACTAGAGGCTCCTCCTTCCAAGCCAAATAAATCCCAGCTGATGAGTCATCTTCTTGTCCTTGTGGCGGCACCGCCAGCGACCAGCCAGCCCGGTACCTCTTGAGGAGCGCCTTGACGTCATCGACCACGTCGTCGCTGAACCCGACAGCTGAAAAACCGGCCTCCTTGAGCCTCTCGGACCATTGACTCCCTCTCTCCCTTCTCTCGCACTCGCCGCCGTCGCGATGCCCTTCATCACAGGCCAAAACCCTCACTATGCTCCTTGAGCACTCCCTCTCCAGCATCAACCTCTCATTGCTCGTCGGTGCAAAGCTCTCTTCTAACATCTCGAAGTACATCGTGTAGAACTTGAGGCACTCTTCGAAGCACTTGACGAAATCGTCCCTCGTGCTGGAAAAGTCGGCTTCTTCTTCTACGACGGTCATGATCCTCGGTCTGAACGATTGGAACATCCTTATTATTTCCCCTCTTTCATCCACTTCGACCCTCCTCAATGCTCCGATGCAATTGATTGCGATGGCTTCGTCCTCTTTGATGCCTAATTTATCCTCGGTCAGCTCTCCCAAGTTGTTCAGTCCGCTAATCAAGTTCATTTCGAAGGGCACTCCCATCAGCCTCGCGAATTTCTCCATTCTTTGACCTATTTCCTTCATCACTGACCCGACAACGCTAGCAGTTATCACCACGGTGAGCTTCAACCTCGGCGTCTCGTCATTCCTCGTGGCCAAAGACTCTAACAGAGTAGGCCATTGAGTGCAAAGCGTGTTGCTTATATCAATTATGTGAAGCTTGCTCTCTCCTTCTAGGGCTTCCAATATTGCACCATTTGAAGCGACATGACCAAAAGTCGTCCACGGACTCACCTCCTGGAACTTGAGTATCAACTTCCTAGCCACGTCGAACCCATGGCTCTTCTCGGCGACCGAGACTAGGGTTTTGTAGCACCGGTGCCCGGAGTCCGTCGCCTTGCAGAAGAGGGCTTGTAAGAAGTAGGAAGCCAATTTCTGATCGCAATCCCCATAAGGAGAGGCCAGCTCATTCAACATCCATAGGAGCTGATGGATCTTGGTGGAGTCCTTGTCCGAGATCGCCCTCGCGCACTCCCTAAGAAGCCTTGGAGCCCATTTGTTACCCGTAGCCGACGGCTCGCTCGAGTCCGACGACCGGCTCGTCGAGGTCGTTGTCGTGTGGCTGTTCTGAGGCTGGTTATTGCTGTTGAATTGCATGTCTAGCTGACCATAGCCGATGATAAATTGGGGGTCACAACCGATCAGGTGTTGGGAGGTTCCTTTGGGAGTGAAGAGGGATATGTCCATGGGGGAGGAGGAGGGATTGGAGCCCCTCTTTGACTCTTTTGAGACAGTTCTCTCCCAAAGGTGTATTAATAATCTATTTCACATGAAGAGTTCCTGAAGTGCCTAGAAAGTGAAATCATGATTAAACTAGATGCTGCGTCAATTATAATAGTGTGGGTCGTTTGTCTCTTGGCTTACCAAATAATAATAATAATGACGACGACGACGATGATAATGATAAATAAATAAATAAATAAATATCTTGTTGTATGAAACATAAACATAGCAATTCTAATTTGTGAAGTTCGGCTTTAAAATTAGTAGATGTTTTCAATTAGAGAATTTCTTGGAGGTCAGCGTCATGTAATATGTTTGATTGTTATTATATGGTTGGCAAAGGAATAAAACATTTATTCTCGGAAATACTATACTGTGCTCGCAGAATCTAATATTAATTAATGGACAGCTAGGTCGAGGCAAAAGGAAGATTACAAAGAAGGTATTTTTTGTAACAAGAACATAGAGATAACGATAAAGAATTCCCTGTCTATAGATTAGAGAAGCTCAAGAATATTAAATCATGAAATGACTTAAATGGTCAATCAAGTTTGACCTTGAGCTAATTTTAGAAAAATTCTTTCAAAAAGAGGTATTTTTTAGTTCACCGATCATCATATTATCGAAGAAATTTGGCCTAGTAACCTGAAAAATAAAATATTATTTTTCTAAAAACATATATATTTGTGCTAGCTACAAAAAAAAAAAAAAAAAAAAAAACTACTCACGATCCTTTTCAATGGTTGTGCAAAAATCAATATGTTTTGTATGTTTATATGTAGTTGATGTTACTCTTGATGTTAATTTCAACATCACTTTCAATATCTATTGTGATAGAGTAGTTAGCATACTTTTACTTTGCAAGTGGTAATGATCCTGCAAATCAGCCTATTATTGAGACATAGTTTCTCTCTTTTTTTTTTTTTTTTGAGGATCTTAAATCGGCCAATATCTATCAAGATTGGCGTAAATCAATCAGGGATCATGTCCTATGATTCAATAGGGATCAATGCGGTGCCTCTTATAAGATGCCCTTTTCCGCCACTCAAATAATGGGGTCGTTTGGGATTTGAACTCTTGACTTCTTCCCTTAATTGAAGCTGCCGGCACAACAGTTGCATCTTGGTAAATAAGACGTTGAAATCCGACCATTCGTGCGAAATCTTTTTCCACCTTGGTATTGGATAATCAGCATGAGATGGATGCTATTGCTAGGCCAATTTCTCTGAACTCACAAGAGCATGTCGGTGGCTATAGTTTTAGGGCCCATAACGCACGAATAGCTGTCTCAACCTACATATATTTATGTATCATTATAATTTAATTAATTAAATAAATAAATAATTTAATGTAGCTCCTATAGTCCTAAGAATCAACACAGGGGTCTAAGCAAATGGCACAAAATACCATGTAATGATTGGCATCGAAAGGATGCTTCATTCCTAAAGGTGATTCAACAACAAGACAAGGAGTTCAGATCTCTATTTTTTTTTCAATAAATTTTTAATTATATTAAATCCATCCATCTTGATATAATTGGATGAGACGTCCTTGTTGCAGCCACCTCTTTTCTCAATTTCCCATTCGTGTGGCCCATCACCACGCACCTTTCCTAAGGTAAACTCCACATTTCCCATTCTTATTTTAGTAGGTGTTCTAATAGGCATTTCTAACAGTTGTTAATGTACAGTGAACAATCCAAAGTTTGGCATTTGGTCCTACTATAATCAATAAATATTAAAATAGAGTTACGTGGTTTGGAAACTGCTGGATTATCTATTTTGCCCTGCAAATCATTTGATGAATCTTTCTTCTGACGTGCTGGTACAATTAATCAGGAATTTAAATCGGAATAAAAAGTTGGGGGCTGACCAATCAATCATTAGGAGTTGCACAAAATCAGAACAAATTAGGGGCTGATCAATCGACCATACGTGTTGATAAAGATATTCTCACTTTTTTTTCCTGCTCTCAATCTGGAGATAATTTTTTCTTTTGCCATGAAGTCTTTTTGTTGCTTAATGGGCATATAGTATAACTCAATTTCATTTTTAGCCACATATAATAACAGAGTTCATGGACGGTCCTCTGCTCCGTGGGTGCATGCATGAAACAAATAATAAGACAGCAAAAGCATGCATTTTCCGGATCAACTTGTCGGAAATTGGAAAGGATAAAGCAATCTGTATTGAGCAGGAGATTAGGAATTGAACAGGTAATTAACATTGATTTCATCTTAATTGAAAAGGGAAAGGGGGAAAAATGTAAATCCTCACGAATTATTCCATGAAAAAAAATAAAATAAGCCTTGTATGTTGAGACATGAACCCTACAATCCTTTTGGTATCTCAATTTGTATCACATATATAAAATCTGGATACATATCCTCTCAATGTCATATTTTCTAAAAATTAAATAGCACCTGTTGTTATCCTATCAATGTGGCGTAAGTTTAGAAACACAAAAGGAATATGTCTATAAACAAATGATACCTAATGATTATCCTCATAATTGGAGCAAGTAATTCCTTATAAGCTTTGGTCAAATGTTGTATAAAATTCCTTATAAGGTGGAGGCCTAGTTAAGTTAAGATTTTATTTGTTTTGTGGAATATGAATGATTATGTCAGAAAATGATTGCTTGTGTAGATCAAAGTAATTATTTTCATTATCCACAACAATTTATATTTAAATATTCTTGTGGATGATGAATATAATTATTGTTGATTCACTTTTATAAGAAATACAAACAATTAGTTGGTTCGCCAAACCAACACATCTTAGACAGTCAACGACAAATCAACAACCTCCTCGTGGAGCAAGTGAACTGTCATTGGTGGACAGCCAGGTCAGATTTTGCCATCTCCACAACAAATTACGGCTAAAAAACAGTTTTTTTTTTGGTTATTTCTCATTTTAATTTGCCACGTGTGGTGTCCCGTAGTGTAGATACCAATTGATGCGACATCAGGCCACTGAGAGATTAAGATTAGAATTAGACAAAAGTATGGGCCGAATGGAGTTGCTTAGTTTTCGGACACTTCTGTATGGACTGGCTAGTTTGTTCCTATTGCACATTACAATTGCTAAGTGATAAGAATTAGGCTTCCTTTAATCAGCGATACTGATGTTCTTGCTGAAGTTGATGGAGGCAAGACATCAACTATGTCAACATCATCCGAACTTATTTTAATAGCCTTTTGTATTAGATTGAGTGACGTTCTTGAATCGGCATTCACACGGATATCTAAGTTGCCCTACTCAATTCCATTGAAACCTGGTAGTCTTCATTGAGATCTTGTTAAATCCACCCCTTTTCTTCCTGTCCATAGTCTCTTTGTAGTTGTAACCAAAGATGTGTGAACATTTTCATCCTCATTTTGTTCTCGGACTACTTTGTTTTCCCCCCTTTATATGGCTTCTTTGCAGGTTAAAAAAAGCAGAATCAGTAATATATATGTGACTTGACTTTTTTTCATGGTAACAGTGAGGAGACAGAGGCTTGTGATGCAGATGTTTCCTGTTTGTGACTTTGTGCATGACAGCATCTCTCTTGGAATCATTGACATCAAAACTTCAGAAAGTAAGACCTACTTGAATCCATACACAAAGTGCCAGAACTAAGAGGCAGTGATCTTGATCGGCTGACCAAGTTGTTCCAGTTCTAGGCACAATAAAATGGCCTACTGGTTTATTGGCTTAATTTATCCTCTACTCGTGAAGAGGGCAATCAAAATGGATCCCTCCACCATACATACAATACAACAGGCGTTGCTCAACTCGCATTAGCTTTTTAATACGATCCTCACACTTCAAAATCTTGCAACTGAGTCCTCCAACATATCTAGCCTCTTCAATTAAGTCCAGGTTTTTCAATAAATAGTCCACCAAATCAATAACAGGACACTATATCGTTTTTCAATAAATAGTCCACCAAATCAAACACTATATCTCAAACAACTTCAACTTACACTGTTTGTGATGGAGAATAATCACATTCTATTACTAGCATGAGAGGCACATGGCATCCATGCGAGAGAAAGATGAGCAAATTTCATAAACAAATATCGCCTGCAATTTCTCAAACTCATCGTATTTTTCTTTGAGGGGGAAAACATAAAAGAGATAGTTCTAGTTGCTTCTAAGAGGATACCTAAGTATGATACTGAAATGGGAAACTGATATTTAAGGAAGAGAAAGGATATAATATGAGAAACTCAGTCGCATGAGATTCTAACATGGCCAGTTGTCAGAATTATAGAGATAAATCAGAAACCTTTGTAGCATGAGATTCTAACATAACCAGTCATTGGAACTATGGAGAGATAAATATCAAACATCTACTTTCAATAACAGAATCACTAGAATGCTTCAATAAGTTCAAACGCAACATCATGTCTAATCTACAACGTTCCCTCCAGCCAAAACCTTACTCCTTTCACTTTGGCGAAGCAGGTTTAACCTTCTCTCTCAGAAACTGCAGGACATGCTCACGTTTCCAGTTGTCGATCCTGCCAAAAGAGAAAAAAAGGTAAAACCACTGGAAAGAAACATTTAGCTAGCTGCTTCATGCTTAGTAAATATGAGGAACCATTTTAAACTAGAAGCAGGCCTATCAATCTAACATGTCCAGCAATGTACAAAATGACCATAGATTGATGTATTTGGTGGTTACATGAGTAATAAACGTTTGCTTCAAGATCAGATGAACAGCATCTCAAATCTTATCATCATCCATCCCAGAATAATTTTTTTTAATCCTACTCAGGGGTGAGGGTCAAGCATGCCCTTTAATGTAAAAAAAAACCCAACCAAGAAAGCATGACATCACCTGCCACTAACATCCAAATATTGAGAGAGATTGAAAACCTTGTCCATTCAACCCCAAGTACACACAACCACATGGAAACAGCCATTAGCATTAGCAGTAGAGAGTTACCTTATTGTGTCTTTGAATTGGCCATCCTCATCCAGCATGATCAACTTTGGTGGTGAGTTGAAAACATACTGGACTTTAACAGAAGGGAACTTGTCCTTCTCTTCTTCAATAAAACCAACAATTTCAGGATAAAAGACTAATTTCCTCATACAAACTTCCAGTAGTGCCCCAGAGTAAGTGATCTGCAGTCAAAACAGAACTGATCTTTGTAAAATACTAGCATCACATCCAGCAGAAATCAATGCTTTATTTTTTCATTTGAGTTTTGAACACGATTTTAAGAAAACAATTAGTAAACATGGCATACTGAAAACAGTTAACATTTTTAACCAGAAAGAGACAACTAAATTATATAGCCCACTTGGGGAGCCAGTGAAGTGTAGACAATTGCTTAAGTTCCACCCTTCTTATTGGAATAAAAACTAATGACAATAATGAGAACACAGGAGAGAGGACCAGAAGACCAGAAGAAGGTGAAGGTCAGAAATTGATGTAAGAAAGGTATGGAGTCAAATAGACCAATACTGTCAAATGTCCAGAGTATTGTCTGTGAGATATTCTCCTCAAAAAGTGCAAAAAACAGCGGATGAGGCTTTGGCATCTATGCAGCTCTCCCTTTGGTGAGCATGCCAAATGGAACCTAAAGAGCATACTTTAAAATGAGGAGAAAAGGCTTGTGGATAATGAAAACTATAAATGAAGGTAATCTATGCGGTGAGTGTACTTCAATTAGTGTACTTAGAGAAATTTCTGATATTGAATATAAAAGACTCCAGTATCAAGGAGGATCAGGGCTACTCAGGAAAATCACTAATGAACTTCCATTGCAGTATAAGATCGAAAGTCCATTAGAAGCTGTGACTAATACAAACTAAAGTCCATGTACAGCCTGCTATGCTTGGTATAACTCATAAGATCTAGTACTGAGTTTCCTCTCCTTCTCCTTTTTGCCAACCTTTTCTTTTTTTCTTGCCCTTCTCAACCTCTTAGTAACATGCAACTAACAACTCCTTTGCATCCATCTATCATTGCCAAAATGGTTTCTACTAATGGTGTTGTTTCATAATTTTTTCAATAAGCAAAGACTCCTGAGATTATAATGGAGGCAGAGAGAGAAAATTAAGCAACAAGTAGACAAGAGAGGTATGAGAGTATATGGAGCAGAAGAACTCCCCTAGAAGAAACAGGAACGGTCAGATGTGCATAGAAAGCCCAAGACTAAAGTCCCATGACAATAATAGGGAATCGAAAGAATCATGTAAAAACTAAAAAGCCTCTTAAGATCGATTATAGAAAAGTTTCTAAGTGCTCCTTTAATAAACTACTCCATCCATCCTCTGATCTGCATCATTATACATCTTGTTTTTCAAATGACACACCACAACCAAGTTCTTCTTACAAGATCAAGCCACTGCCGCCTCCTTTTACTCATCCAAAGCGCACACATAGATTAGCAATGTCACAACACACTGATATAACCAAAAATGAAAATTAAAAAACATACATTTAGATACAAGCCCAGGAAAACGTCCATCATACCTTGCTAGTCTCATCATCGGAATCTTCGGTGCAACACTTCAAACAGTCGGACACGAGCTCTGCACGAGAACATCACAAGAGAATTTCAAGGGACACCTCAAGTCATGCACGGGGTCGAAAAACTACCCCATTCCACATTCAGACTCAAAAATTAACACGTGAAGGAGCCAAGTTATCTCATTGATCATGACCCAATGCAGGGTAACTTTCAGTTCAAAAAACCCAAATCCTAGAATCATCACGCAAAGCTCAGTTTCAATTTTCTCCGCATTCGTTTGGTTCAGCCGCCGCCCAGTTACACTCAATCCGACGTAATCCGAAAAGGAGCATCGAATCGCGTCTCGACCCATGAATGGGATCCAAAAATGGACTCGACCCTCGATGTGAATCGACGCGAAAGGGGGCACGTACCTTGGTCCTTGACGTACTCGGCGAAGGCGTTGCAGTCGGAGCAGAGGGCGAGGCCCGAGAACCCCAGATCCTCGCACTGCCGGGCGCTCAGCTGCTCCCGCGACGACGCGAGCGAGGCCGACGCGACGATCGCGAGCACGAGCACCACCAGGCCGTGGCAACGCGCCGCCGACATCGCTGCGAAGCGCATCCTCCGATGCCGAGTCAACTCGCGCGAGTCAGCCCCTCCTGGAACTTGGCCGATTTCTTTCTATACTCGCCCCTTGCCCAGCGTGCTCGCTCGTTCGGGAAGAAAGAAGGATAGCCGTCCGATCAAGCAAATGCAAACATTTACTCCAAAATCTATTGTCCTGAGCTTTTAAGTAGTTTTTATCGGAATTGCATAGTTGCTGAAAAGAAAAAAGTTACCAACAATTTATTTAGACTCCAAAAATTACCGATATTGCAAATATTTTGTGTTAATTAATTATTTCAAGAATATAAGTAATTATTTCAAAATAAAATATTTTTCACAAAATAAACAAAATAATTCCCTCTAATGGGAAGAAGAGATTATAATCATACTTTGTTTTTCTTTAATTTATTTCAATGTTCATACATTTTGTAGTAAGTAAATTGTCTGAAATAATTTAATATTTCTTTTGTGCACGTAATTCCTGTGTACTACTATACCCGAATTGATTATTCTAGTACTTTTATTATGGAGTGATATGATATACTTTCTTTCGCTTAATACTCTAAACTTTAAGTCTAGTCTCAATTTTACTATAGACCTTTCTTTTTGTAAAATGTCCTCAATTTTAGGTCAAATCCTGATTGTACCCTAAACTTTTTTTTCCCCAATAAAAACTCCAAACTTTAGATTTAATCTTAATTCTACTCTAAACATTTTTTCTATCTCATACAAACCATTAATTTTTGCTTGAGTCCCAAATCAACTATTATTAATTTTCCATCCAAAATTTGTTGTCAACAATCAAGAGATAGAAAACTCCCAGGTATGAGTTATTTGAGCATCCCCAGTCAATTTTCCCAAGTGCAAGTTCTTTGAACGCAAGAGATGGAAGACTTTCGAGCACAAGAAATTGAAAACTAAGCATAAAATCGAAAATCTTTGAGTGAGATGGAACAAAAACTCTTTTAAAGGTAAGAGCAAATAAAGAAAACTAACCCTATTTAAAATCCGAGAAAATGTTTGAATGGAAATTCATTTCTAAAGGACGTTTTCTTGAATTTAAAATTAGGGTAAAAACTTGAGCAATAATGTGAAAATGCCACGTAGGATCATTAAGGGCAATTTTGAACAAAAGGGTTAACGGGTAGATAGGAGATTTAAGTAAAAGTTAAGGATTTTGCATTAAAATTGGATTTTTTTTTTTTGGTTGGTGGGTTGTAGCTATATGTATTTTGGTCCAAGGTGAAGTGGAGTTATAGTTTGGGCTGTGTAGGACATTGGGCCTTGCCCCTATACAACGCCAGCTTCTTGAATCTTAGACGCTTGAGGCTTGGATCTAATGAATGGTAAACTGATTACTAGACATCTGCTAGCTCGGATTTGAGTTTAGATAGAATAAGGAATTATTCGATTTAGTGTTTACTGGCATTCATCGAACATAATGAAATGTTGGATAAGAAATTCAACCTAAGAGGTGGGATAAACTCAGATTGGAAATAAAATTAAAAAAACAACTAAAAAATTCATAATTTATCTTTTAGCGGAGTAATAAAGTGATGCATTGGATATGCCGAGATTGCCCGCTGAGGACCATCTCTAAAATTACTAATCATCATCACTTTTGACCATTGCACAATTGCTAATGTGCATCCAACCACGTTGATTTTGAGTGCCTACATGCATGGTCATGTCGTGACAAGAAGGTGAAAAGGGCCTAAAGACGATCATCGTGCCCGGCTTCCATAGATCATCTTTGCCGTCTCAGTTGCATACGTCCTTCACGTTGAGCCCAGCCTTTCTTGCATGACTCAATGGAGTCCAGCTGTACGACCCACATGAAGTGCCTCCTACTGTTCACGAGGCCGTCCCAAAATTACGTGAATTCGTATTGGTTGAGCGACGTCATGCTCGTGAGGTTGACTTCCAAATACGGGATTCGAGTCTCATGGTACAAAAGGGAGCAAAGTCAGAGATGGGATTTTCAAACCAAAGGCAGTCTAAGGATTTGAGCAGCGTGACGTGGCTGCCGTTGAGCCGCTGCCTTTTATCACCGGCCTGTCACTTTACACGCCGTTTGGCTAGACCAGACAAAGAACCACGGTCCGGAGCAATTTTCTCGGTATTTCCCGAAGGCATTCTGGCTCGATGGCATTGACGTTGGTGGAAAAATAAATCTCTTTTGTCCAAATCAACTGGAGTTGCTCTATGTTCGTCCAACTCAGGTATTGCGTTTTCTCACGCTCGACACGCATGCGCGATCGTTATTGTCATTTCTTTTCGCATTGGGGATGGGAAAAAAGTGAAAGATGGGTTGATACTGGTTGAAATTAGAACTTGGGTCTTTGGTGTTGTGACCACGAAACGTCACCCAAGGGAAGGAAATTGATCACCGCATGCTGCACACCAGGTGCTTGATGAAATTCCCGAGAAGGGTCTTGCTGTTCTTTGTGGCGGAGAGCTTCCTTACTCGTTTGGTTTGGTCCCCTGTCTTCTTAGCAGGTGTTCAACGATGGGTCTTGTGGTTTCTGCACCGAGATGATTCTTTTTATCTTCGTAGTTGGTTGAAATGATAACCCAAGTGAAGCTATATATCCCACACGCTCTTTTCACTTTTCCCTCGTTGAACTTTTTCGGGTGTTCCCCTTTTGAACACCTTTTGCTTTCTTATGCTCTGATATCGTGCTCTGGAAAGATGTCGATTGAAGTGCCTTTTTCCTCTTCTATCATTGTATTTGCAGGTTTGGCATTCATTATGATGGAGAGGAAGAGCATGAAGGTCTTCTCTCTTCAAATTAAAAATCGAGGTTTCTATGTTGAGCTGGACTCTGGTTGAATCTAAGAAAAAGTTGGTGCTGTGAAATGTTGAGGCAATTTCTCAATATCCAATGTGTGCCTAAGCATGATGATCGAAATGATGGGACTTGGCCGTATGAGTTTCTGCTCCAAACTGGGTCCTGTAATTCAGTTCTGTGAGTGATCGGAGCAGTTGATGGGATCTCACCATGATATACATTCTTTTTGTGCTCTCCTCCACATGTTGCTTTCTAAGAATATGTTTGCCCCTGCCAACAGAGTTTTTGACAAAATGATTGGTTATTGCATTGTGAACTCTTCTGATTTATCTGTTCCAATTTGTGAAGGTCTGAGGAGGTATGGTGCAATTGGAAAAATAGGAGTGGCATGTAGCTTCTTGCTTGATAGTTACCGCAGATATAGAATGATCGATCAATGCATGAGTACATTTCATTATATGTGCAAATCGCACATTATGGTATCACATTCATCGTTATCAGCGATGCTGGATTTTTTGGTCGATTTGAATCGTGCTGATGAAGTTATCAGTATTTACAAGTCTATGTGCAAATCATTTGGAAGTCAGTGTCATAGAGCTATATATGAGCATGTCATGGATAGGTTCTTGAAGAGGGGGGACATTGAAAAAAGTTGGAATTTTCATCGTGCAGTGATTGATGGTGGCACTGTCCTTGATATCATAGCGTGTAACAAGGTCATGAGAGCTCTTTGCGAGAGTAGTCAAAACAATTTAGCTCTTCGATATCTGAATATGTTACAGGTAACTGGTCCAGAGCCATCAGTAGCGTCTTTCAGCATTTTGATTAATGGTTTTTGTAAGGAGCGTAGATTGGACAAGGCATTTGAGGTGTGTGAGCTCATGGCCAAGAATGGTGTCGATCCCGATCTTGTAACTTATACTATTCTCATTGGTGGTCTTTTAAAAGCTAAAAAGTTGGATAAGGGTTGTGCTCTTCTCTTAGAGGCATTGAATAAAGGCATTGAGTTCGATGTAGTGACTTATAGTTCAATTATGGATGCATTTTTGAAAATTGGAGATTTGCAAAGGGCTGCTGTGTTGTATAGAAGATGTTTGAAGGTGGGGATCAAACCAAATATGATCACATATGGCATTCTTATCAATGGAATGTGTCTGAATGATCGGATTATGGAGGCATGTGGGATTTTTGGTCATATATTGAAGCTTGGTTATGTGCCTTCTCTCTTGACCTATAGCAGTCTTCTTGGAGGCTTGTGCAAATTTGGATACTTAAGAGATGGTTTCAGGTTGTATGGCGATATAATGAAGAGTGGTGGAGAGCCCAATACCATTGTCTGTAATGTGCTGATAAATGGTCTTTGCAAGCAAGGCTTGATGATTGATGCTCTCAGATTCCTTTATCAGAGTGTTGGCTATGGGCTTAATCCGAATGTCTTTATTTTCAACTCATTGATAAATGGCTGGTGTAAATTAAGATGTATAAGAAATGCTTTAAAGGTGTATAGCCAGATGGGTCAATATGGTGTAAGACCTGATATCGTGACTCAAACCACACTCATAAGCGCGGTCATTGAGTTGGGAAGACTGGATTATGCTTTGCTGCTTTTTTTCCAATTATTGAAGAAGGGTTTTCCCAGACGTTGTAACTTATTGCACTCTTATTGATGGTGCAAGCAAGCAGCATAACTCAACTCTTGGATTTGAAATTTTCAAGATGATGCAGTGGAATGGAGTGATAGCAGACATTGCAATATATAATGTTCTCATTAACATGTTGTTGAAGGAAGCTCGTCTAGGAGATGCTCTACAGCTTTTTGATCAAGTTAAAGAAAGAGGCTTAGAGCCTGATATTGTGACATACAATACCGTGATCTGTGGGTATTGCTCTTTGAGAATGCTGGACAAAGCGGTTAAACTTTATGAGAAGCTTAATTATGGTCGACTAAAACCAAATACCATAACATTTACGATTCTAATTGATGCTTATTGCAAGGAAGGTAAAATGGATGGAGCAATGTCTTTGTTCGGGAAAATGTTGGAAAAAGGTCCGGAACCTAATCTCATCTCTTACAGTTGTCTAATTGATGGGTATTTTAAATCTCAGAACCTTGAGAATGCCTTTGAACTTTATGAGGAGATGCTAAATAGGAAGATTTCTCCAAATATAGTTTGTTATAGCATTCTTATTGATGGTCTTTGTAAAAGGGGACTCATGACGGAAGCATCGCTTGCATTTCACTGTGCTAAAGACAGGCGTTTAGTGCCTGATGTAATAGCATATGCAATTTTGATTCTTGGCTATTGCAAAGTTGGAAATGTAATGGAAGGCCAGATGTGGTATGAACGGATGTTGAGAGACGGGATAGTGCCGGATGATGTCATGAAAACAATGATTGTGGAGCCTTATCTTAAGCGTGATTAGTTCTGAGTAAGGCATCATCCTTTTCCTTTTGACAAGTATTACAGTAGAATCTCTTATTATACTTATCTGTGAAGTTGACTAGGTGGATTCTAAATGCGATGTAGAATTCACCTTACTCACCAGTGGACTCATTTTATTGAAAGTCTTATCTGACCCACAGCTGCATTTTCATTAGAAGATCATTTTGTTTTGCTTTGCACAGGATGCAAATTAATTGTCTGGATGATTTCTTGTTTTACTTTAATTGTTTTGAGCTCCCACTTTAAATTGTACAGTTGTACCTGAAAGATAAAATGTTGAACAGAATTGGTTTTCCCTTTTGAAGATGACAGAATTAAAGTAGAGCATATCCTTTGAAATTGATTTTGGTCTCTATGTGTTAGAATATTTAAATAATAAATAACGCTTTTATCTAATAGCTTAAGCTTTTAGAACAATTGGGCAGTGGTTCCACAAAATCTTACATGGTATTAGAGTTGGAGATCTTGAGTTCGAATCTTTCCAGGCCCCATATGCTTCCCGAATTAAATTTCCACGCTTAGTGCTAGGCAAAGGACCAGACTTAGTGGGAGGGGGAGTGTTAGAATATTTAAATAATAAATCATGCATTCATCTGATAGTTTAAGTTTTTAGAACAGTTGACGGTAGTTTTACAAAATCTCACACTATGTTATTTTGACTGGGTAGATCTCATTGACGATGTTTGTGCTTGTCATTGTTTGTAGATTTTTTGCTACAAATACAGCTATAGATCTAGAACATGCATTTTCTGGCTGGTGAGTGTTTTGATGAAATTGTTGGAAGCTCAATTATTGTGGTTCCAGAGATACTAGCAGAGTGATGGACCAGACATTGATGCATCTAGTACAGGCACTGTGTTTTTTTGGCACTGGCAGGTACTTCCTTTAGATTGATTATCTCACTTTGCCAAGATGCCAATTCTGGCTTTCTGTTTTCTTTCCTTGTTGTTTTGGGTTGCATCTGCTAAGATGGGCGGTATGATATTTATTTAACAGAACTGGATAAGGAATTGCAAGGCCGGTGATGGGGCAACACGAATATTAAGTGGGATCCTTGGCCAAAGCATTATGGAGAGGATGGGCATTATCCTTATGCCTTCTAACCATCCAAAAATCGTTGGTTTGGAATTGCTCTCTAAAACCTTGTATTGCCTGAGATGATGTTTCTCTCAACTATCATGCCTCCATGTTGAAACCCTAATTAATGCATCTGACCATATGACAAGAAAATGGAGGCAGATGGTTAGGCAATAACTAACTCAAGTGTGTTCCTCTACTGGTAGATGGTGTCTAGAAGCACTTTGACTGTATCGCTAATGGGAGAGCAAGACCAAAATTAAGTAGGTGAGCTAAATCTGTGATCTTGTGTATATCACATCTTCATTCAGGACTGTGATATTTCTATTCGGAAGAGATGTTCAGTAACAAACTCGGCTTGGTGCATCGATGTTAACTATTCCTAATAATCTTGTACTTGCTGCTTCTGTGAATTCATAAGAGGGTGATGTTGCATTAGGAATAGAAAAGGTTTGGAACAATGAAATTTTATCAAATCAACTGATCATTTACTGTGCCGAGTCTAGACAAAATGTGAAATGTGGGCAAAGCTTTCTTCTCTGGGAGAAAACATCTGATTATGTTCCAGGAACCACATCTATACTGTCAAATAGTAAGCAAGCAAGTTGTTTGGATGCTTTCTGCTTCAGAAGGCATGCATCATAGTGCTAATCATAACTCACTGTTTCATGTAACATTTAGTACTGTGCTGCACTTTTACAGCAATGAAATGTTTTCTGTTAAATTTCATTTACTCTTTCATCCTGAGTTGGATCGAGGATCTTATAACAGAATTGGTAAAGATGAGATTTGAGATGCTATTCAATTTGATCTTGTAGCATGTGCATTTCCTCGCCCATAAAACACGTTTTTAGTTTGAGATTGCTATTTATGTGCACATTATTACATTCAAGAAGAAAGCCTACCATTCATTTTTTCACCAGTAGCTTTACTCTTTTGTCCTTTTGGCAGACTTGACAATTGAGACTGAGGGTTGAAGCCTCTTCGCCGAAGTAAATTAGGTGGCTCTGTCATGGGCTGCTTCATTGAAAGAAAATGGTCCTGGTCGGTGATCGAACAGCCTATTTATTTTTTTCGCCTACTTTGTAAAATTGTTCGTTAAACGGTCTTCAGTTCTATTGTATACGGATAATTTTCTATCAAGGGACATGGCAAAATCTGTTCTTTTATTTCCCTCTTTAATTCTATCATATTGTATGGGCATTCATGTTCTTCCACAGCACATTTTGGCCAAAAAGAGAAAGTGGAACCCATCGCCCGTCATTCGAACCTCCCCTTTAGGTGAGGTGAGGCGAGGCTAGGGTGTTGACGACGGTCCCGAGTCTTTCCATGTTAACCAGCAAGGGTCGTGGCTGTCGCCACCCATGATCGGGAGTTCGGTTCCGACCATCGTCAATCACTACTAGCAAGGGCCATTGCGTTTGTTGGTTGCCCCCATTGTCCCCCTGCTACATCTATGCAGTTTCCCTCTTTGTTTAATGTGTTAAATATTTGTTTAAATGATGGAGTAACTAGAGGTCATTGGTGTTAATTTTTTTTTTTGATCAAAAGAAAATTATATTCACTACTCAAAAAGATGTAGAAGTACATAGTTTTCATGACAAATGATGCAGAACTACAAGTCATTGGTGTTAATTAGCCACATTAGTAGTCGTGATTAAATTAACATCGATTTCCAATTGGGTAACTAGTTTGGCTAAAATTAACATGAAAAGTTGAATTCGAGTATTCTACAATTAATAAATTTGATGAACTGGGTAGAAATTAGTTTTAACATTTCTCAAACTATTGAGAAATAAGTAGATATTTAAGGTGCGTTTGGTAACATTTTTGTCGCAGCGAATAATATCTTTTTTGAAATAGTCTTTTTTATTTTTATTTTCATTCCTTGGAATAATTTTTGAATAAAAGAACGCGTTTGATAATTATACAAAATTTCTATTTTGAAATGAAAAAGAATAGGAATGCATTTGATACTATCCGCAAATTTCTTTGTAACGTAGAATTTCTTTTAATTTTTTAATAATTTTTAATAATTTTTCTTTTTTCCCTCTCTTCTTCTTGCTCCTCCTCTAGTGGGTGATGGCTGCGACGGGCGGGGGAATGGCGGACGGGAAGGAAGAAGAAGAAAAGAAAAAAAGAGAAAAAGAAAATGACTTATTTTAGAAATTGTTAGAAAATAAGAAGTTACTTTTTTCTACTTCTTATTTTTCTTCAAAATCTATTCTCCGGCTACAATTCTATTCTAGGGAATGGAAAAATAAGTTGACTTTACTAAACAAATTTTTATTTTATTTTATTTCGGGGAATAAAAGAACAAAAAAATCAAGAAATAGAAATGTTTACGCATGCTCTTAAATGCTCCAAAGGATTCTTTACTCTGCTCCGCTTCTATTCGATTATTACAATAACTCGTACATCATTGGTCAATACAACTTCATTTTGATTCACATTTTATAGGCACTAAACAATCTCATGTCAATAATGTAACAATCAAGCGAACACATGACCACGCGTATGTTATGAATGCAACATACACCTCAGATGCGGTCTAAGAATTCATTGTCTACTAAGTAGAGACTCGCATAACAAAGGGCATCGCCCTAGATGCAGTTGATACAATTTCCCTATTTGTAGTTTGTGAGGTGCTGTCGTCCAATATTGCTTTATATGTGTAGGATACGCCTAACTTGTATCCCATAGGATCTCGGATCACTTCCGATAAACATAACATTACTCACAAGCTTTCATGTCATATATATATATATATATATATTTTGCTATGACAACTTTCTTCCCATTTTTGGGGTTCAAACTCTGATGGCGTCTCTGGACCCTTCATTCCCCTTGGCACTTGCCACCAACTGAGGTGTTTGTGGTGAATCCACTTCATTTCTATTGCAATTCAATATCCCCTCAATGCAACCCCTTACTTTCGATACCTTATTAACACCATCTCTATGGGACAAATAATCAATAACATGTCGCTATGAACTCAGGCATTAAATGCACAATATAAAGTGATATTGGACGAGGGCAAATCAATGTATTGCTAAGTCACAAATGTTCGTAGCATTGAGCTAAGTCGCAAATCTTGGACAAAGCTAAACATTCCCCTTCCTCCCCCTACTTCCTGACACAGCTAAATATTCAATCTCAACGCTCTATAATGCATTGCTTCTTGTGAAATTTCTTGAAACTTGAAAGTAGTTCTGCACAAGGGCCTGAGTGGGGATATCGGCCGTGGTGCCACAAGGGAATCTATCGCCTTCGCTGTTCGTCTGGCTGCTGCAAGCGACAGACCTAGAGGTTCATAAATGCTTTGTGTTCTCTCTCTTTTCTTCCTTTCTTCTCTTCCCTTGGCTAAGAGTAGACATATTTGTTTTATTAATAGAATGCCTATCATTGCTTTACTCTTGTAATGTAGGTTTTCTTCAATTGGCGGGTGGCACCAATGCTTACACAGTTGCCGGACTAAAAAAACATGGGCTTATCCAAACTAAATCTGCTTTTGGTGTTGCTTCTTCTGTCGTTTCTGTTCTCTATGTGGTTTTCCTTTTTTTTTTTTTCGTTCCTTTCTTTCTTTCTGTTTATATTTATCCCATCTCTCATGTTGAAGAAAACTCCTATTATGTTTTGAAATTGACAAAACTTTTCTAGTTCTATTCTAAAGAATACGAGACTTCTGTGTAATTCTCTCAAAGTCTATCTTACATCAGAAGTCTGCCCATTTTGACGAAGACCCAGATTGAACGCAAGAGAAGAATGAAGATACAATCAGACTCAGGATTATTTTTCTTCCTTCAAGGCTTCAGTACGAACATGATATATATGGTTTTCTGGTTGGAAATCTCACTTACCTTTTTGGTTATCTTCAATCACGGAACGGAAAAATCATTTTTGGAAGGCAAACTTATTTGGAAAGAATCTACTTATGGAAACCAAGATTCTGATTGTATGGGTGACCAGGATCATCGGGCTTTCATCTCAATCTTCAAACGGCTCGAGATATCCTTAATTGATTCTGTCTAACGGGTTGATTGGAAGAATTCCTCTGAAAAGTGCCAACGGTCGAAAAGATATAGAAGAATATTTAAGGAGGTTTTTTAAGTCATTCGATAGAGAGCGTGAAAGAAGAATTCCAAAGTCTGAAGCTTCCGAATCACTTGTTCTTCATCATATAGTGCTCAAATTTGTATTCGAAAGAGAGAGAAACACTAAAGAGTGACTTCATGAGAGCAGTAGAAACTCTTCACTGTGAAGACAAGATTATAAGGCTGTAATTCTCTTTTTTGATTCATAGTGGAAACCAGTTAGAAGGCTGTCAGCGTGGGAGAGTGGACGTAGGCTTAATCTAAGCCGAATCACTATAAATCTTGTGTTCATTTTCTCTTCCCTAAACTCCTTTACCTTATTTGTTGTGATATCTTTCTGTGTTTCGAAATAGTTTTTAAAGTCTAAATTCTTTTTCAAAGTCTGTTTTTTTTTTTTTTTTTTTGGTAAAGGTAATTATATAAATAGGGAAAGCCAAAATACACAGAAATCGGCGCCAAGAACTTTCACTCATAATGTGATCATGCAGGATGAGTGGAAGGAAGCCGAAATAAAAGAAAGAGAACACAGGAACAAAAAACACAGTTGAACAAACAGCAATACAAGCCTAGGCAAAACGCCACAAGGCATAGAAACAACATAGCAAATCACCTAACTAGGTAAGATGAGTGTTGGTTTCGTAAAAAACAAAAGGGTCAAAACCCCACCCACGCTGAAGCCGCCTGTTTCTATGGTTGTCTGGCACCTTGTTGAAGGTAAGAACTTTATCCTCAACGACTTTGATAAGGTGCTCCTTCAAAGCAGAGACCTCCAGCACTTCGCCACGAAAGATGATGCTGTTCCTTTTCTTCCAGATTAAGTGGCACAAGGCTCAAAAAGAAAACCGGGCAATGGAGTGGAAAAATTCCTTACCGGAGTGGAAAAATTCCTTACTAGAGAGGAATCTCAGGGCCCAACAGATGGTCTCCGCCCAAGACCTATTACGCCAAGGAAGATTACACCGTGCAGCCCAGAAAAAAAGCAAGAGTTGCAGGGACATGGCATTCGAAAAAGAGATGATCAATCGAGTCCGGAGTGGCATTACAAAAGGCACATAATTCATAGCTGATTCTGCCATAAGATAAGAGAAGAACCTGAGTAGGTAGGCAATTCCTAGTAATTAACCAAAGGTTAAATTGAAATCTAGGTGCCATGGACATGTTCCAGATAAAGTGGGCCCAGGTAACACGGTCCTTCTTGGTTCTTAGAACCTCCCAAGCTGAAGCCACCGAGAAGATCCCGGAAGACGATCCCCTCCACGAGAACCTGTTAGGGGCTCGAGCAAGGGTCGGAAGGGAAAGGTCCCAACACTCCAGAAGAGACCTGAAATGCTGACCCGTCGGTGAAAGAAGTTCAGCAACCGTCGTTTTCAAAGTCTATTGTTTATTAGACTCAGTTTAAAAATAAAGTATTTTTACTGCATTTCGTAGAAACTGTTTTCACACCTATTCATCCCCTTCTAGGTGTTAATAGTAGTGCTTTCATCTATTGGTACTAAGCTAATACCATTATGTATTAGAAGAGAAATTTAAGGATGGGCAATCAACAGTCGGATTGCTCAGGCCATGGATGCATTCGGTAGATGTGTCAAAATGGGTCTTAAACCCATATATGATACATTTTAATCATAAATGAGTCATATATAGGTCACTTACTTTTTGAAAAACTAGTTAAATGGGCTTAAAAATTGAAAGCTTTAGATAAGGGTCTTAAATGTATTAGACTTAGAACCCGTTTCCAACCCAAGCTTGACAATCTCTCTCTTTCCTCCTTAACTTTATAAAAATCGAAATTATAATTATTTTTTATGTTTCATTTTTTTTCCTTCCTTCTTCCTCCTTCCTTCGGGTGGTCGGCATGACAAAGAATGGTCGGTGACCGGATAGGCGAGGCTCAAGCTCACCCAATTTGGCTAGCCTCGAGTTTGTCTAAGCATCGGGCGAGCACGGTGAGCTCGAAGTTGGCCTATGGGCGGTCGTCATTGTGGTCGACAATGGGCCGAAGTAGGAGAAAGAGAAAAAAAGAAAAAGAAAAATGATATTTAAAAAAAAAATAAAAATAATTAAAAATTCGATTTTTCAAAAAAATAAATTTTTAAAAAATTATAAAAATTGTCCATCAAATTTATATTGCATAAAATTATTTTAGCAATACCATTTTTTTTTAAATATCATAAAAAAAAAAAGCTTTCTTAGGTTTAGTTAAATGGTCAAGTATGGATTGGGTTGGGTATGGGTAAAAAATTTTGCACTAGAATAAATGGGTCATAAACGGGTTAAATGGATTGATTTGAGTTGGATCATTTATAACCCGATTCAAATCCGACCAGACCCGACCCACCCGTTTGACAAGTCTAGCGTTCGATGCCCTTTTGATTTTAAAAATAATCTACAATCGTAGTTTTCGGTCAAATTTGGCCGAAATGATTAAATTGGTAAATTTTCACAAGATAAATGATTCAATTAGTATAACTAAAAGGTTTACAACTGAATTTGTATAAATATAATATATTTAAAATTTTTTTGCTAATTTTTCATTATAAAACCTCTTAATCTTCCTTGAGGGCAATGAGTGCTTAATGGTGCGTTTGTTTGTGTTTCGTTAAAAAATTGTTCAAGGAAACATCTATTTCTCGTTCCTGGAACAATTTTTGACCGTAAGAACGCGTTTGGTAAACTTGTTCCCGGAATAAAAAAGAATAGAAACATATTTGGTAAATTTGTGTTCTTTTTTTGTTTCTTTTTTTTTTTTTTTATTCCTTGTGGCCGGTCGCCGGCCTCGGCCACGGTCGGTGACCGGCCAATGAGGGTTGGCGGCCTCGCTTAGCCACGGTGAGGCTCGTTGGTCCCCGGGCGAGGCCGAGCCTCGCCGTGGTTGGGCGAGGCTCGGCGGCGCCGGTGGTTGGGTGAGCTTGGCGGCGCAGATCCGGGCGAGCTTGAGCTGGCCTAGCCAAGGCGAGGCCGAGCATTGCCGGCCAGCGCGAGGCTCGGCTCGCCTTGGTTGGGCGAGCTCGGGCTCGCCCAGCCACCGTGACGCTTGGCCTTGCCGGGGCCGGCGAGGTCGCCGGCCCTCAACGGCGTCGCCGGCCCTCGATGGTCGGTTGTTGGCCATGGCGAGGGCCGACCGGCCAAAGAAAAAAGAAGAAGAAAAGAAGAAGAAAAAAAAGAAAAGAAAAGAAAGGAGAGAGAAAATTTGTTCTTAAAAATTGTTCCAGTAAACAAGAAATAAGTTTTTTTTTTTTTGTTTCTTGTTTCTGTTCTTCTTTTGTTCCCGGGAACAAAAAAAAGATTTGAAACAAAAACGCAAACAAACGCGTTTCTATTTTTTTTTTCCCGAAAATAAAAAAACAAAAAATCTGTTCATAAACAAAAATAAGAAACACAAACAAATAGCCCCTAAATGAATTATAAGGTTGTGATCTTCCACCAGCTCCTACCAATTTGCTCTTGTTGATTTTTCTTCTTTCTCATCATCTTATTTTAGGGATGTGACCTCCCACCGCATACGCTTAATTATTACTTGCGTGGCTTTGCAAGTCTTGGCAGGATGATGAAAGCACCCTGACGAGACATCTTGTCTTACGGGACAAATTGCCAAGAAAATCGACCGCATTTACTTAGCATTTGTCTGAAACTTTACAGGCTGGTCTAAGAAGATTCTCAAGATCAATTTTGGACTGCAAAAGTCAGATCTAAACATTGCGGTTTCGTTCTAATTCTTCTTCTATATTTGGGTTGGTTTGTGCTGTTTCGATTTTCAAATCCGAATTCGAACTGAGCTGAATCGAGAGTTTCTTGCTTTATCTAATTATCCTTTTTTTTTGTTTCAAGTTTTAACTCAATGAAGGATAAAATGCCGATAATTTCTTGGAAATTCTCTCTCTTAGGTGAGTCTCTAAGTCCTTGGTATCCAATTACAATTCAATGGAAAATTGGGTCGCCATTGCACTGCTGGTAAATTTCTATCACCGCTTACTGAAAACCGTATGATTAATTACTAACGATGTGATCACCACATAATTAATATAGTTGAGACTATGAATAATATATATACCATTTAGCTTCTTAAAAGCTCGATCGTTATTTATAAAGGTTGTCATCAAGCTATGAAGCTTATCATTTTGTTGCAAAACGTCATCTAAATGCATATTCTCTTTACCAGACTTTTTACCAGACTTCTACCAGACTTTTGTTAAACACGAAATTTTAAAATGTTCTCAAATATATAAAATATAGGATTGAGAACTTAAAAATTATTTTAATTTTATTAGAAAAGTTGATAAGCGACCTTCTGTTTTATTACGAGATATCGGAACCCAAGGGCCGAATTAAAAAGTTGGTAGATACTGGCGATAGTTGAAGCCCGAGTTGATAAGTTAATGGCTTGAGACGCACATCATATATAAAAATAAATATAAAATATTATAGAGAGAAATTTCCAAGGTCATGAACGAGTGAAATTCGTCAATAAGTGATTTTCTCGTAAGTTTATTGCCGGTCGTTTCGTAAGTAATTGCCAGGTAACGACCGGCAATTACGGTCCAATATCATGTTTTGGAAATGTTCAGCCATAGAAAGTGTCTGGTCTTGTCCTTTTCCTATCAACTTTTAGTTTTCGCATTGACATGAACGCACAAAAAAAAAAAATTGCCAGGCACAGAAGCGACATCTCCAATATACCTAGTATAAAAAATCAATAGATATTGAAAATAAGTCTCGACTTTGATGATGAATGAAATCGGACTGATGAGAATATGTGAACTCGACCAGAAGACGCGTGTTCTGAACAGATGAAATAATTATTCCGCTTTAGAAATTCTTCTCATGGCTGAACGTGCAGCATAAATGAAGAACATCTTTTCTTCATTTGTTTATTGATGTTCTTGACTTTTACTCCATCTACGTTGCTTTCTCCCATTCCCTTCTTTTGTCTTTGTTAATAATTGAAGACAGAGAAAGGAAGGGCCCATGTGCAAGAACGTCATAGTTTTCTTCCCCTCATTGATGCATGCACATTACCTTTGTGTTTTCTTTCATCTGAAGAAGACTTTCTCGCGTTGCAATAAATGATAGAGACTCTCTTTTGTACTATGAGAGAGAGAGAGACGTCCAACAGAGAAGGAACGCGCCAAGTTCCCTTGATGGCCGACAGAGCGCCAAAGTCCTTGGTGGCCGAGAGGAGAGAGAACTCTGAAGACTGCACAGAAGAGTATGCACAAAGTTTTTCTCGTGAGGGTTTTCTTATTATAATTTGATTTAGTCAGATAATAAATTCTTGTAAGTAGAATTTGTGTAATTTGATATTTCACTAGGAATTCCATTTCTAATCGCTGCATCTCTGCAAGGTCAAAGCATTGGTGAGTGTTTGCTGTCTCAGCTGTACTACTGGAGGCTCTAGAGAAGTCATTTATATAGGAAAGCACTCATCTTGGGGATATAGGTTTCGAATTATAAGTTCAATTCCATTCCTTCCTTCTAACTAGAAAATGATTTATCTGGGCCCTCCATCAATAACAATAGGGAAAGGAGAAGACTGGACTTTTTCTTATTCGCACGGAGGGAGAGACATTTTCTCAAACTCTAGAATCCTAGATTAATCTTTGGAGATTATTTGAAAGATAATAACAGCTCATTTTGTCACAAGTGGTCAGTCTTTGGCTCAAAATAGTTTCGTCTTCTCGATGAGTAGCAAAGAAAGATTAAAGTAAAATATGCCAAGTTTGCATTACCAACTTTCATAAAATAAGTTTTGGAACATTTCCTTATTTAAATGATGGACTTTCAAATGAGTAATGCATTTGGAAAATGGAACAAGCACAGCACAAGACTTCGTCACACGGGGAATTGTCATTGGTTTGTCTCATGCAAGTGGTTAGGACCAGCTGGTGTCAACTCCATAACTTGAACTTAGCCCATAACATTTGACCAAAAGGACGAAAAAAAAAACTGAAAACGAAAAGACCCATCTTGCTTCTCCTTATATGTCCCCAACCCATCAAATTTAATCATCAAGAAAATTACATGTATACGAAGAGAGTTGAAGGAAGAACCATGTTCATCCATGAGCTTCTCTTGAAAGTTGTGGTGCTTGGGGCTTTATTGGGTCCATTCCACAATCACAAAGCAGAAGCTGATGATTTAATGACCAAGCCTGGATGCCAAAGTTCTTGCGGACACCTTGTGGTTCCATATCCCTTTGGATTGAGGGACAGTAGTTCCGACTGCCGCATCGATCGCCCATCTTTTACTGTCCATTGTGACAACTCTACCAACCCTCCCGTACCTTATCTCTATAATAGAAGTTCTAACTTGCAAATACGCAACATTTCTGTTGAGGGCCACGAGATGCGATTAACCGTTAGGACCGGTCGAGATTGCTATAACTCCTCTGGGTATGATGGGTCTTCGAGCAATTATCCATGGATTTTCCTACCTGAATTCCCTTTATCCAGCACCAAGAACAAGTTCACTGCCGTTGGTTGCGACACGTTAGCCGCCTTCCAGGACCGCCGTGGGAAGCACTCTTTCGGGTGTATGTCTTTGTGTAGCAGCGATTTGAACGTCAGTGATGGGTCGTGTACTGGTATTGGCTGCTGTGAGACGAGCATCCCAAGGAACACCTTCAACTACAACATCTCGATTGAGAGCTTTTCCAATCATTCCAACATCCTGGATTTCAATCCTTGCAGCTATGCCTTCGTCGCAGAAGTCGGATCCTACAACTTCTCGGTTGGCGACATTAAGCAGCTTAAATTCAAAGATCGCCCTCTTGTTGTCGACTGGGCAATAGGGAATCAAACATGTGAGGAGGCCAAGAAGAACAGCACAAGCTACATGTGCACCAAGAACACCAATTGCACTGGTGCCGAAAACGGATCTGGGTACAAGTGCACTTGTTTAGAAGGTTACCAAGGCAATCCTTACCTCGAGGATGGTTGTCATGGTACGTTGATAATATCGCCATTCTCTATCTTGTCCTTTGCATTAATAAGATTTGAGAAGATAGATACATTTGATGTGTGTGTTTAATTTATGTAGATATTGATGAATGTGCGGATCCAACGTTAAATCAGTGTGAGGGAAAATGTCATAATATTGAAGGGAGTTATACATGTTCATGCCCAAAGGGTTATCATGGTGATGGCAAGAAGGGCGGTGGAGTTGGACAAGGATGCATTGCTAATCCATCACAATTGATGAAGATTTTGGTTGGTAAGTTCTTTCATTTTACTTGGACTTCCCTACTTAAAAAATATACTGTTATCCTAGGTGATTTCGAGAATTTATTTTTTAATCTGTCTGTGGTTTAGGAGGAAATTAACTGTTTACATCACGATTGAGCTCTTTTGAGATTCAAAAGTAGATTAATTTCACTCTTGTCAACGTCTGAACTCTTCAAGCATTTTTTGACTTGGTGACCTTGGGCCTTGGGTAACCGTGAATACATCTTCCATCTATTGAGATCAGCTTGCGAATGCTGATATTGGTAGCGTAAGACTTGTAGTTGCGTGATCTTCATTGCCTGCTTGTAGCGCCGAGTCGCAAGGTTGTGGGATTGCATTAGTCATAATAATGACCTGAAAAACCACACGTCACATAAATTGCTTTTTCTATATGTATACATGTGTATGTATGTATGTATGACTTGGAACATGTCAAGGATTTGTTCAGCGGGCCTTCTTTATCATATCGTATTTTTTAATTATGAGCAGTGCTAATATAACGGGTACTGTAATTGCTTCAAAGTGATTGTGTATTCTGAGCCACCAGCGCAATTTCAAGAAAAATCGGCCACCGAATGTTTACAGTCTCTTCGACTGCTTTTTATAAAGAAAATAAGACAATCCCTTGAGAAGGAAATGAAAATTAAAACTATTTTTTGTTCTTCCTGACTACATCTCTTGAATCTCAACCTTCATCTCATCTTTCCTCTATGAACAATCTTGCATTATGATCAGTTTTTTGTTTGTACTCAATTTTGCATTTTGTTCCATAGAAAAAAAATTCCACGTTCCACAACATTTTGTGACAATTTAGTCCTAAACTTTTGATTTAGTGCCAATTCAGTCATTTCGACTAATTTTGGAAGAATATTGCTGATGTGGACACCGGCCGGTCTACGTGGCACCACCGACATTTATTTGGATAATTTTTAATAATATTTTTTAACAATTTTTCTTATTTTTTCTGAATTTTTTTTTCTTTTTCTTTATTCCTTTCTTCTTCATTTTGCTGGTGACTGGCATTGGCCATGGCTTGGCAGGCTAGCCTCGCCTAGGCAAGGATAGGCCATGGCCAGTGCTGGATGTGGAGGGTGGTGGCTTCATGGGCAGTGGTGGGGAGGATGGTGAAGGAGAAGAAGATGTAAAATGAATTTTGGAGGAACAATGTCGTTTTACAAAACTATCACTCCACGTGGACTTTTTTTTTTTTTTTTTAAAGGCCACATCAGATAAAATTTTTAATTATAAAAGCCATGTAATTTTTTTCTGACTGAAATTTCTCGTTGGAGGCACTTAAGTGATTGTTTTTCTCTTAAGTGAGTCGACAAAAACATTCAACACTAAAGCGAACGTTGTACATAATTTTAGATGCTTCTGAACTTCATACACAATTTTGGATGCTTCTAATATCTTTCTCCCATGCTTTCGAATTGACTAAATCTTTCCTCAAGTTAGCTAAACAAAACTTAAGGTGGAGAGAGAATGACAGTCATATCACGTAAGCATTGTTGAATAATTCTATTGTCGGGAATGGCAAAACAAATTAAGAACTAAATCATGAAATATATGTCATCATTGAGCAATTAAACAAAACAAGGTTCATAGTAAGCTACATCATGAAAATATGAAGGGATTTTACCAATATTCTTTCCTCATTAATCGTAAAAAATTTATATAGGAATTGATCAAATTCTGACTCAAATTTTCAAACTTGCCAATATAAATCACTAACTTCGGCAGTTATCCCAAATCTGACGTGCCATTAGCTTGAAATATTTACAAAATTTTAGTACGCCGATATTGTCTATTACCTATGACACTTCTTTTACTCTTTACTCTTTAGGTCATTTCTATCTTCTCACAATCATTAATTATGCTTATTGAGTTTTTAAGACTTGATATTATTGTGTGGCGTGAAAAAGTAATAGTTAAATCCGTGTACTTGCCAGGACGTTGATGGGATAAAAAGAACTTTTTCCACATGAGGCATGAAGTGGATATGGAACATCTTTTTAGTTTTTGGACAAACAATATCTATCACGATATTATTTAGATAGCTAGCTGATTATTAGTGACACGACAACATTTATCCAAGGTGACGATACGGGTAAAAGAGGAAGATATAAGCAGCCTTCGCACCGAATATTAATCCATTTTAAAATTTTCCTCAAAGGTAGTAGTCCTTGCCATTTTCATGTCAACAGAAGTGATCCAGATGGGTATAGAGATGGGACTTGTACTTGAGTTATTTAAAATCATGCATAGTTTAATGAAAAAGTCTCTATAAATGTAGGCTGTAAATGAGGTGAATTTGGTTGCGTAAGACCTAGAAAACTGTAAGCAAGTTATACAATAGGACCATGGGAAAAGAAAAGTATTCTTGTAGTTAGTTTGAGTTTATACTTTTATAACTTCTTTCATGTCGAATTAAACTTGTTGAACTGGTCACCTTTTTTGTAGACCGGGACAATCGTGGTTTTCTTCATTTTTTTGAGAATTAGCTCAACCAAATCCATTTTCCTAATTTAGGCTCAAATTGTATTGAAACTACTAAGTTTTTTTGAGGGAACCTCACGATAGAATTCTATAGAAAGTTTGAATGCGTGGCCGCTTTTACATTGTGCAATGAGTCGTTGTGTAGTTCATCATGTGGTTAATTATTCTGAAAACTGGTGTTGTATACAGGTAATGCTGTGGGCATAATAGTGCTGCTTTTCAACATAGGCTTTCTCTATTTTGGATACAAGAAAAGGAAGCTCATCAAGCTCAAAGAACAATACTTCAAGCAAAATGGTGGCTTACTTTTGCAGCAACAATTACAAGAATGTGATAGAACCATAAAAACTGCTAAACTTTTTAGTGCTAAAGAGCTAGAGAAGGCCACCGACAATTATGATGAGAGAAGAATAATTGGCCGGGGAGGACAAGGTACCGTTTACAAAGGGTCATTGCCAAATAATATGGTAGTTGCGATTAAGAAGTCCAAGCTCGTGGACCAAAGTCAAATTGAACAGTTCATCAACGAGGTCATTGTGCTTTCTCAAATTAATAATCGTAATGTGGTCAAGCTTTTGGGATGTTGTTTGGAAACTGAGGTGCCTTTATTGGTGTACGAGTTCATCAACAATGGAACTCTCTTCGACCATATCCACGACCCACACAAATCATCAAAGCTGTCTTGGGAGACTCGATTGAGAATCGCTTCAGAAATTGCTGGAGTCCTATCATACTTGCACTCCATGGCTTCCACTCTCATAATCCATCGAGATGTCAAGTCAGCAAATATCCTTTTGGATGCTAACTACACCGCCAAAGTATCCGACTTTGGAGCTTCAAGATTAGTCCCACTTGATAAAAAACAATTGTCCACTATGGTTCAAGGAACGCTGGGATATTTAGACCCCGAATACTTCCACACAAGCCAATTGACAGAAAAGAGTGATGTCTATAGCTTTGGGGTTGTGCTAGTTGAGCTATTGACGGGGAAGAAGGCGTTTTCTTTTGACCGATCGGAAGAAGAGCGGAGCTTGGCAGCGTACTTTCTTTCATCATTGGAAAATGACAAATTATTTCAGATTGCTGAGGAAGTTATTGCAAATGAAGGAAACAATGAGCAGGTGAAGGAAGTTGCCAATCTTGCTAAGAGATGCTTGAAAATAAAAGGAGAGGAGAGGCCGACCATGAAGGAAGTAACAATGGAATTGGAGGGACTCAGAACAATGACTAATCATCCATGGGTTAGTGGTATCGATGTGAATCCAAAAGAGACGGTTCATTTGTTGGAAGAGAAGACCGAAGTGTAAATGAATAGAATTGGGACCATGAACAATGGGTACACAGATAGCATGAAAAACCATGCCACGCCTCTGGTTAGTAGCGGGAGATGACAATAATTATGTTTTCCATACATGTTTGGGTATGTTGTGATGAATGTTATGGTTGCACTAGGTCTCCATTGACTGCACTAGTCTTTTGGTTCTTTTACGTCGAAACTAGTTCATCAAACGGTTTCTATGCGTAAAAGAGAACTCTTGAAAAGTCTAGCCTTATAATAAAGTCAGTGTAGTGATTCAATAAGTGTTTCTGTGAATGCAGGATAATTTAGCTTTAGAAAGCTGGATGTAAATATGGTTTCCTCCTTCTACCGCTTCTTGGTGGTGATTTTAAGATTTGGGAGCTATATTGTCTTTTGAGTGTACCGAAGTTAAAATGACATGGAAGTGCAGATTTCTGTTTGATTGCAGATGTTGTATGGTTGCCCATAAAATCAAAATCTTGATTTTCTAAAGTATAACTTTCTCATTTGAAATGCGTCTCCAAACTTGAATCGATCTTTTTTCCCCGGCAATTCTATGGTCTTGCCTTGCAGTCATACAGGGAAACTTTTCTTTTCCGAAGCCCCCCTCCCGCCTTGTTCGACGGTAGACTAACAACAGGACCTCCGTCTGGAAGCAACAACTGATTAGGTTAACCGCATTGTGGTGATTAATTTGGGAGAGGATGATCGGCTCGTTGATGAATTCTTCGATTTGACTTCGGTCCAAAATCTTGGCCTTCTTCATGGTGACAATCGTGTTGTTTGGTAAGATCCCTCGATATACTGTTCCTTGGCCTCCCTGGCCTATGATAGTGGTCTTGGCCTTCTTGAGCTCTTCATCGGTGAAGATTCTCGCCAATTCAACGGAGCCTTCGTCTCAGAGAGAAGTCCCCGCAACATGTGGCGGCCTCCATTTTCTAGGAAGAACTTCCCTCTTTCTTTGCTGATTTTTCTTTGTCTAAACCCCCAATATAACTAGGAAAGACCCAAAAGAATCAGCAGGAAGCTTATGCTCACACCTAGGAAAAGACATGACGTACGGTGCACAAACAAATCAGTTGTCCATTACCCTATGAAAGGTTCACACACCAGATATGAAAAAAAGGAAAGGAGATGTATTTGGTATAGAAATATGCTTAGCTTCCTTTTTCATTGCTCAAACAATTTTGTGTTAATTAACTTCTTTGCCCTGTTTTCTTTTCTTCTCCAACAATTTGAAGCTGTTTTAGCTAGACAAACCTTGATAATAGTGAATTAAACATAATGATGTGTTTGTTTGGGAGAAAATTTCATGAAAGAGGAAAATATTTTTCGGAAATATGTTTTTCAAGAATATAGTTGACTTTTTTTGTTTGGTGATGCGTGATCGAAATTTTTTTTGGTATTTGGATCTTATTTTAAAAATTATTTTAATTTCATATTTTATTGGGTGCAAAAATCGTTTTTAAAATATATATTTTAATTTTTTTAATTTTCTTTCTCTTTCCTTCTTCGTCTTTCATCGGTTGCCGAGCTTTGGCGACGGCTGCAACAAGCCACTGGCATTGTTGCTGAGGCCAGCCTAAGGCCCAGTGAGGGTTGACTTGGCTGGCCTCAGGCGAGGTGCTGGCGGTGACTCCACTTCATTTCTATAGCAACTTGACATCCCCTTAATGTAACCCAAAGCTTTCGATACCTAATTAACATCATCTCTATTGGATAAATAATTAGTAGTGTATCGGTATGAACTCAGACATTAAACCTACATTATAAAGTGATATTGGATGATGGCAAATCAATGTACTGCTAAGTCTCAAATGTTTGTAGCATTGTGCTAAGTCTCAAATGTTGGTAGCATTGAGCTGAGTCGCAAATTTTGGACAAAGCTAAACATTCGACATCCAACTCCCCATTTTTGTCACCTCCCCCTACTCCCTGGACACAGCTAAATCTTCAATCTCAACGCTATATAATGCATTGCTTTTTGCGAGATTTCCTGAAAGTAGTTCCGCTTAAGGGCCTGGGTAGGTGAAATTGGGCTTCTGGGGTGCTTTTCCTTGTTCCAAATATAGGCCCGCTATGTAGCCCAATATGGTTCTCTCTGACCGCGAAATTCTACTGCAGCTATGAATTTCATCCTTCTCAGCGGGAAAACATTTATAAATAAAATATATATATATATATATATATATATATATATATATATATATATATATATGCATATATACATTTATATGTATACTGGAGCTGCTTCTCATGTACTGCTTCCATTCCTCTGCAACCCAAGGTTTTTATTTCTTCCTTCACCACCATCTTCATTCCAACACACCCACTTAGTTTTCTTTCCCTTCTTTGTCGTTTCTTGTTTGATAGTGTATCTGACATGTTTCATGTGCTATGACGACAGTGAATTTCAGACTCAGTAGCCAGAAATGCCTCCAGGACGTCAGAAACATGGTGAAATCGCTCGAGATCCACTCGATCAGGTCTTCTCCCGTCGATTCTCTCAGGAATGGAAACTGGGTCAAGCTTATTTGCGGTGCTAGTTTCGAGGTGATTGAGATTTCGAACCTCGAAATTCTTGGTTTTTGTGCTTTCTTGTTTGGCTTCCAGAGCATGTCGGTTCTCGTCTGTTTCTAGGATGTAGTTGACATAAGGGATCTTTCTCTGGTTTACACTTTGGCTGGAGGTTAGATATCTTCAAGGCCCTTTCGTTTGTGTTTTGAAATTGTTTTCTATTGTCACTTTGTGACGGTGAAATGTTTTTGGGTGATTAAGCTAATCCCCTTCTGTATTAGAAGAGAATTTCAAGGATGGGCAATCGACAGTTGGATTGCTCAGGCCATTGGATGCTCCTATTAGAGGCATAGCTTATGGAGGGTATGCTCGCAAGGTTAGTATATCGATCACATTCTTTTCAGCTTATCCATAGAAAGGGTACTTTCTTGCATTTGGCGGTGATCAGTAAATTTGAGTAAAAGAGAGGGTAAACGAGCTATCTGCTCCTGATCAGGTCGTTGGGAGGATTCTCAGCGCTATGCAGTCACAGCATGGACTGACTTGTATAGAAGAATCTCCAGATTATCTCTTGAAGGCGCTAGCAGAAGCGCTTGCTTTAGTTGGAACTGTCAAATGCTATGATATCCCTTCTTAGACAGCATTATATGAGCGAATTGTGTCTCAAATTTCAATAGCTCCTGATTCCATTTAGATGAATTTCGATCTTGAATTTCCAATCTAAAAATTTGCCGGGGTGAAAGTTAACTTTCTCTTGGATTGTGTTTCCTTCTCGTCATGCCAAACAAGCGATACAAGAAAATGTTCATATATTCTGTGGGTATAATACAGAACAAATTGTTACAAGTGATTAGATCGTGTCCTACATATCATGAGTAAAATAATTTGCTACTCTCATTCACTTTCAAATGTGATGCACATGTGTTACGGCCGACAATTCCTTGATTGCGGAATAGCTCATATGGCGCCTGGTGAGATAAGAACACATGGTTGGCCTTTCTTCTAAATTGTTCTTAAGAGCAGTACGACGAATCGCATCCTTACAGTTGATCGTATCATGCCCAGTTTAATTTGGGCGATTAGTTCCTCGCGCTAGACATAAAAATCACTTTGGTACAACAACTGGTTTTGGCTTGTTGTGGCCTCATCAAGAAAGCGGCATCATCTCCTGTGAGTTTGTGCATGGGATACTAATACCGCCTTCAAAGATCCTCAAAGATGGCGTTCATTACACTTTAGGATTTCTAACAATTCTGGTGCCTCTCTCACGAATTAGTTGTATCATTCGTTTTGCATCACTTATTATTCACCCAATGCAACAAAACTCCACTCTTTAGCTCACAAGGGTACAGGAGAGTTCAGTCCCTGACACATGCATGTAAAATGACTTGAGCATTTATATCTTTCTTTCTCAACTTCCTTTTCGCGAGTCGAACATGGAAAGAGACTTATACGATTCAAGGGAAAGTTGAACCCTATTCCAGGCGTTTGGCTTACGTTGTTGAGGAAGCACTTGCTCAACATTAACATTTCACTAGATTGCTGATCAACGGGCACTATGAGTTGTTCGGGGTTCGGTTTGCCAGCAAAGCAAACCTCACACCCGTCTCGAACTCTATAAGGTTTTGTAAATGACTTCTCAAACTGATCCTGTAACTCTCGGTCGCAACCCATTTAAGCCTATTAACGTTCGTGACGGGTCAAGTACCATGTGTGCTTTTTTTTTTTTGTAGAAGTTCATGTACCATGTTAGATCCAACCGTTTTTGCGTGGAGTCTGCACAAGCATTCTCTACATTGCTTGGATTACATTGCGCTGGGATGAAGTGCTCTGGTTTGACAGTAAGTTATGAACGGGGTTACTTTATATTGCTCCAAATTGTCATTTGAAAATTCTCTAAGAGTGCGTTTGGTAACGCTTTTATTTCTGAGAACAATTTCTGATAAAAAATGATTATTTTTTATTCTGTTCCCGAGAACAATTTCTAAGCATTTTAAGCCGTTTGGTAACTGTCCAAAATTTCAATTCCCGAAATAGAATTGTGTTTAGTACCGTTCTGAAAATTTCTAATCCAAATCATTTTTTAAAATAATTTTATTACTTTTTTTTTCTTCTTTTCTTTGTTTCTTTTCTTTCTCTTCTTCTCCTTCAAGGTTTGCTAGTCGCTGGCCTTGGGATGACCTGGTGACCTCGCTGGAGCGTCGCCGCCGGGCCCAACCGCCGACGAGGCTTGTCGGTGGTTGGGGAGGCCCGCTTGGCCACCAGTGAGGCCGAGTCTCACTGGTGGTTGGGTGAGCCTCGGTGAGCTCGCCGAACCTCGCCCGGCCTCGACAAGCCTTCGACGAGCTCGTCAGACCTCGCCCAACCAGTCGTTGCCGATCGGCGGCAAGGCGGTGGTGGACGGCAACGGTGGCGGCAGTTGAAGAAGAAGAAAGAGGGAAGAAGAACAAGAAAAACGAAAAGAAAAGAGAGAAAATAGGTTGCTTGATTCTAGAATTGTTCCCGGGAATAAAGAATCAACTTTTTTTTACTTCTTAATTCTGTTCCAAATCTACTTCTTAAAACAAAAAAATATAAATTTGTTCTCGAGAACAAAAATTTTACTAATCGAATTTCTATTCCAAATTTACTTCCGGGAACAAAAGAATAGAAATTGTTACTATTTGGCAAGTTGCCTAATAGAGCCTAAATGTCTATCCAAATAACCAAAGGACAAAAGGGTTACTTAGATGTGGAGTCAAGTCAACTTCCCAAATGAAATTGAAGAACCGACCTTGAATTATAAAAGACGTTAGTTAGGTTTTTTTTTTTTTTTCCGTTTGATACACTAAGTTTGAGGTCGTACTAGTAGTCCTCATTGCTTTTCTTACAATGAGATAAAATGAATCCTTCTCTATTGAGCATTGAAAGAGTCAAACTCAATTTGTAGTGAGAGCCCTATAGCCTAAGGGACGTGGGTTTGCTTCTACCAACTTGACGTGAAAATTATCAAAAAATTCATAAATCTATTGCATTTGTGCTAATTCAGTTCTAAACTTTTTAATTTGACCAATTTAATCGTAAATTTTTGACGTTTTGCCAATTTAGTCATTTTGATCAATTTTGATTGGAAATCGCTGGCGTGAATTCTAGTAATGCCATGTAGGACAATGGTGCTAACGTAGATAAATTTTATGATTTTTTTAAATATATATTTTTACAATAATTTTATTTTTATTTTAAATTTATATTTTTTTTATGAAGTCTAGCGAGGGTCGCCAATTGACCCTTGTCGATCCTAGGGGAGGGCTAGTCACCCTCGCTGGCAACGAGCGAGGGTCACTACCCTAGTGTCCGACGAGGTCTTCATAGGCCTTACCAAATTAGAGAAGTTGTTTAAGAAAAAAATTTTCACTTTTGTGCTAGCTGTGCCATATAAGATGGCCATTTTTTGATGAAAATTGATTGAAAGAACTAAATTAGCAAACTGTTAAAATTTAGGACTAGATTTGCCAAATTAATTATGATTGAATTGATATAAGTGAGGTAGGTTTAGGAGTTCATTGGTAATTTCCCCATGACTTGATATTGGGTAGGTCCATCATTCATGGAACCTATGGTCTCCCAATCACATGCACTATTAATTGACTCTGATGGATGAGTCATGGACCGTCTTTAGCACATGTGAGTAACTATTACTCATATGAGTAACCCACCTGGCAATTTAGAGCTCTTTGGGTCGACGAAACTCGACCCTATCCGATCGAGCTCTCAAGCACCACCATCGATGGTTTAGATCTTGTCGTCATCGTCGATCGTGAGAATTTTCCATATGAGAGAGAGAGAGGCGCTCGTGGTGGACATAGCAATGCTGGGATCGAGGTGGTAATGGTGGCAAGACAGCTTGAGAGCAACAGGAAGGCATTGCTCCTAAATGGATATAAGAATATAATATCGGAATTTGATTGATGGCGCTGGATGATGGAAACAACATCAGATTGACATTGCTCCTAGATGGATTCGAGGACATAACGTCGGAATCTAATCAACAACTCTGGATGATAAAAACAATACTGGGTAGGCAGTGCTCTTAAAAGAATCTAATCCACAACGTTGGACAGTAGGATAGCATTGGAACCTAATCAACACCACTAACTATAATATAGACATTCACTGGAATTGAATTAACAACGGGAATCCAAAGCTACAGCTAAACTAGGCTAGGTTAAGATAACTAAAAGATAAGATAAATGAATTTGATGTGTTTTTTAGGGGGCTTTTTTGTTGGATTGTCTTCAGTATTTATAGGACAATCTGGTAACTATCGGTTGGTTGATCCTTCCTTGAAAGTCATTCCTAATTTCTCCCATCTTCTCTCCCATGTTCTTTGCTCCTTTCTTAACCATTTTATTCACATCTTGTTGTTTCTTGACTTGTCGACGATACTCGCACAACTTATCCAGCAAGTAATAACGGCTCTTTTGACTTTGTGCACCCTTTTGAGCACCAACTATTCTTGCTTAAATCTTGACACCAATTCTATTTGAATTTTACGTCCATAGTAATATCTCTCGGCCTGGGCACGTGACAAGTCAACTACCTCACCATTGAATCACGCATCTCCACCTTTAAGCTCATCGACATCCAGTCCAAAGGTTCTTGAAAACCTTGGCCATCCTTTGTCTCTATGATTGATATGGCCAGGATTGCTACTATTTATAACCAACACGTGATAGTGAGGATAATTTCAAATGTCAACACTCCTTGTGACTAGCACGTGACAGCAAGGCTAACTTTTGGTGTCAACAGGAACAGTGAAATTTTAGCAAATCAACTGATCATTTACTGTGTCGAGTCTAGACAAAATGTGAAATGTGGGCAAAGCTTCCCTCTCTGGGAGAAAACATCCGATTATGCTCCAGGAACCACACCTATACTGTCAAACTGCTTCAGAAGGCATGCATCATAGTCCTAATCATAATTCACTGTTTCATGTAACGTTTAGTACTGTGCTGCAGTTTTACAGCAATGAAATGTTTTCTGAGTTAAATTTCATTTACCCCTTCATCCTGAGTTGGATCGAGGATCTTATGACAGAATTCGTAAAGATGAGATTTGAGATGCTATTCAATTTGACCTTGTAGCATGTGCATTTCCTCGCCTGTAAAACACATGCTTCTAATTCGAGATTGCAATTTATCTGCACATAATTACATTCAAGAAGAAAGCCTACCATTCATTTTTTCGCCAGTAGCTTTACTCTTTTTCCCTTTTGGCAGACTTGACAATTGAGACTGAGGGTTGAAGCCTCTTCGTTGAAGTAAATTAGGTGGCTCTGTCCTAGGCTGCTTCATTGAAAGAAACTGGTCCCGGTTGGTGATCGAACAGCCTATTTATTTATTTTCGCCTACTTTGTAAAATTGTTTGTTAAACGGTCTTCAGTCCTATTGCATACGGATAATTTTCTATCAGGGGACACGGTAAAATGTGTTCTCTCGTTTCCCTCTTTAATTCTATCGTTTTGTGTGGAAATTCATGTTCTTCCACAGCACTTTTCAGCCAAAAGGAGAATGTGGAACCCATCGCCCGTTATCCGACCCTCCCCTTTAGGCGAGGTGATAGTTGGCAGCCGTTGCCGTTGCCGTTGCCTAGGGTGGTGATGATGGTCTCGAGTCTTTCCATGTTAACCGGCGAGGGTCGTGGCTGTTGCCGCCCATGATCCAGAGTTCGGTTCCGACTATTGGCAATCACTACTAGCAAGGGCCATTGCGATTGTTGGTTGCCCCCCGTTGTCTCCCTCCTATATCTATGTAGTTCCCCACTTTGTTCAATGCGTTAAATACTTGTTTAAATGATGGGGTAACTACAGGTCATTGGTGTTAATTAGCCACATCAGTAGTTGTGATTAAATTAACTGCGATTTCAAAGTGGGTAACTAGTTTGGCTAAAATTAACACGAAAAGTTGAATTTGGGAATTCGACAATTAAATAAATTTGATGAATTGTGTATAAATTAGTTTTAATTAAAAAAATCTTTCATTTCTCAAACTATTGAGAAATAAGTAGACACTTAAATGCTCCAAAGTATTCTTTAACATAACATGATAAGATCTTACTCCCTTCTTATATCAATGAAACATAAGTTTATTATATAAAAAAAAAAACAATTGGTCACTTAAACAGTTGCAACTCTGCTTCGCTTCAATTCGATTATTACAATAACTCGCACATCACTGATTGATACAACTTCATTTTGACTCACATGTTATAGGCACTAAACAATCTCATATCAATAATGTAACAATCAATGACCGTATGACCACTTGTATGTTATGAATGCAACATATACTTCAGACAAGGTCTAAGAATTCATTGTCTACTAACTGGAGACTCACATAACAAAGGGCATCGCCTTAGATGCAGTTGATATAATTTTCCTATTTGTTGTATGTGAGTGCCATCGTCCAAAATCACTTTATATTTGTAGGATACGCCCAATTTGTATCCCACAGGATCTTGCGATCACTTTCAATAAACGTTAGTCATAAGCTTTCTTTCTTTTTTTTTTTTTTTTTTTGGGTAAGGGTCACAAGCTTTCTTTGAATCTTTTTTTTTTTAGCTACGACAACTTTCTTCCCATTTTTGGGTTCGAATCCTGATCGCATCTTTCGACCCTTCATTCCCCTTGGCACATGCGCCGAACTGAGGTGCTCATGGTGAATTCACTTCATTTCTATTGCAATTCAATATCCCCTCAATGTAACCCATTGCTTTAGATACCTTATTAATACCATCTCTACGGGACAAATAATCAATAACATGTCGGTATGAACTTAGGCATTAAACGCACAATATAAAGTGATATTGGACGAGGGCAAATCAATGTACTGCTTAGTCACAAATGTTCGTAGCGTTGAGCTAAGTGGCAAATCTTGGACAAAGCTAAACATTCCCCCCCATTTTCCTCACCTCCCCCTACTTCTTGGACACAGCTAAATATTCAATCTCAACGCTATATAATGCATTGCTTCTTGTGAAATTTCTTGAAACTTGGAGGTAGTTCTGCGCAAGGGCCTGAGTGGGGATATCGGACGTGGTGCCACAAGGGAATCTATCGCCTTCGCTGCTCGTCTGGCTGCTGCAAGCGACGGACATAGAGGTTTGCAAATATTTTATGTTCTCTCTCTTTTCTTCCTTTGGCTAAGGGTAGACATATTCGTTTTATTAATAGAATGCCTATCATTGCTTTACTCTTGCAATGTAGGTTTTCTTCAGCTGGCGGGTGGCACCAGTGCTCACGGAGTTGACTGATTAAAGAAACATGGGCTAATCCAAACTAAATATGCTTCTGGTGTTGCCTCTTCTCTCGTTTCTGTTCTTTCTGTGGTTTTCCTTTTTCTTTATTTTCTGTTAATATTTATCCCATCTCTTCTGGTTTTAAGCTAATACCCTTCTGTATTACAAGAAAAATTCAAGGATGGGCAATCAACAGTCGGATCGCTCAGGCCATTGGATGTGTTTGGTGCCCTTTTGATTTAAAAATTACCTATAGTTAGTAGTTTTTGGTCAAATTTGGCTGGAAGGATTAAATTGATAATTTTTTAAAAGGTTTAGGACATAATTAGCATAACTGGAAGATTTACAACTAGATTTGCACAAATATAATAGGTTTATGACTTTTTTGTTAATTTTTCATTAGAAGACCTCTTAGTTTTCCTTGAGGGCAATGAGTGCTTTAATGAATTATAAGGTTGTGATCTCCCACCAGCTCCAACCAATATGCTCTTGTTGATTTTTCATTCTTTCTCATTATCTTATTTTAGGCATGTGATCTCCCACCGCATATGCTTAATTAATACTTGCTTGACTTTTCAAATCTTGGCAGGAAAATGAAAGCCCCCTCACGACATATATTCTATGTAGCACGGACACTCTCCGGAAGCCTTCGTGTCGTGTCCGACACTCCGACACGTGTCCGACACGCTCCGACACGTCCCGACACGCTCCGACACGCGGTCAATGAGTGTCGAAAAATCCGACACGTGGTCAACTCTCTCTGACACGCTCCGACACGCGAGTCTAGAATTCCGACACGCACGGGGTCAATTTTAAAAATTTCTAATACTTGTGGGGTCAAAATATAAATATACACAAAAGAAGTAATAAAAGAAGTAATAAAAATGCTATACATATACACGCACGGGGTCAATTTTTTTTTTTCAGTTTTGTTTTTTTTAGAATTTTTTTAGTTTTTTAAAAAGTCTTTTACTATGAAAGAAGTAATAAAAAATGCTATATATGATAAATAAATAAATTTAAAAATATCATTTCAGCATTTTTCTTTAAACAATGTTTTTTTTCCTCTAAGTTTTATGTATTGTTATAACAAATTAAAATAATGAATGATATTATTTAATATTTTTCGTGTAAATTAATTCTAGGCTATTTTTTATTATTATTTATTTATGTATTTATATATAAAAATATATTTAATATATAACGTGTCGGAACGTGTCGAAATTCTCTATTTTTAATAAATGACGTGTCGGCGTGTCGTGTCGTGTCGCGTGTCGCGTGTCCGTGTCGGTGCTACATAGCATATATTGTCTTACGTGTGGCAAATTGCCAAGAAAATCAATCGCATTGATTCAACATTTACTTGAAACTTTACAGGTGAGTCAGAGAAGATTCTCAAGATCAATTTTGGACTGCAAAAGTTAGATCTAAACGTTGCGGGTTTATTCTAATTCTTCTTCTCTCGATTTTCAAATTTGAATTCAAACTTACCTGAATCGAGAGTTTTTTGCTTTATCTAATTATTCTATTTTTTTTTTAAAATTTTTTAATTCAATGAAGGATAAAATACCGATATTTTCTTGGAAAGTCTCTCTCTTAGGTAAGTCTCTAAGTACTCGGTATCCAATTACAATTCAATGGTAAATTGGGTTGCCACTGCACTGCTAACAAGTTTCTGTCACCACTTACTGAACAGCATATGATAAATTACTAATGATGTGATCACTGCATAATTAATATAGTCAAGACTATGAAGCTTGATCATCATTTATGAAGGTTGTCATCAAGCTGAAACATCATCTAAATGCATGTACTCTTCACCGGACTTTTGACCAGACTTCTACCAGACTTTTATCAAACACGAAATTTTAAAATATTCTCAAATATATAAAATATAGGATTGAGAACTTAAAAATTATTTTAATTTTATTAGAGGTGACTTTTTGTTTTATCATAAGATATCGAAACCCAAGGGCCCGAATTAAAAAGTGGGTAGATACTTATGATGGCGAGAGTCGAAACCCTAGTTAATAAGTTAATGACTTGGGATGCACATCGTATATAAAAATATTATAGAGAGAAATTTCCAAGGTTATTAACGGATGAAATTTGTCAACAAGTGATTTTCTTGTAAGTAATGCCCGGCAATTATGGTCCAATATCATATTTTGGAAAGTTTAGCCATAGAAAGCGTTTGGTCTTGTCCTTTTCCTATCAACTTTTAGTTTTTGCACCGACGTGAACGCTCATAAGAAAAAATTGCCATGCACAGAAGTGATATCCCAAATATATTTGGTATAAAAAATTGATAATTGTTGAAATATATCTCGAGTTTTGAGCCGTTGAATAAAATTAGACTCATGGGAATACGTGAACTTGACCACAAACTGCGCTTGCTCTGAGCTGACGAAATAATTATCCAGCTTTAGAAATTCTTCTCATGGCTGAACATGCAGCATTAAATGAAGAACATCTTTTCTTCATTTGTTCATTGATCTTCTTGACTTTTTGCTCCGTATCCGTTGCTTTATCCCCTCCCCTTCTTTCGTCTCCGTTAATAATTGAAGAAAAAAAAAGAGCCCATGTGCAAGAAGGTCATAGTTCCTTCCCCTCATTAATGCACGCCCATTTCCTTTGTCTTGTCTTTAATCTGAAGAAGACTTCCTCGTGTTGCAATAAATGATAGAGACTCTTTTGTAGTATAAAAGAGAGAGACGTCCAATGGAGAAGGGGCGCGCCAAGTTCCCTCGGTGATCGAAAGAGCGCTGGAGTCCTTGGTGACCCAGAGGAGAGAGAACTCTGAGACTGCACAAGAGTGTGCAAAGAGTTCTTCTCGTGAGGATTTTGTCATTATAGTTACACCTAAGTGATTGTGACCAGATAAATTATTGTGAATGGAATTTGTATAATTCCTCAATTGAGATTTCATTAAGAATTGTAAAAAGCTAAATACCGAGTGAGTATTTGAGTGCTCAAATAATTGTAATATCCGATATATCGCCTATTTTTTACAGTGGAATTTCTTGCTACTCTTCCCATGAACGTAGGTTTTGATGTTCAGATCAAACCATATAAATTTGATGTCCGATTCCCTTTCCTTCCTTTCGAACTATTTACCGATTTGCTTACTAGGCCCTCCATATTCTGTAACAATAGAGAAAGGAGAAGACCGGACTTTTCTTACTCCCACGAAGGGAGAGACATTTTCTCAATCTCTAGAATCCTAGATTAATCTTTGGAGATTATCTGAAAGGTGATAGCAGCTCATTTTGTCACAAGTGGTCCAGTCTCTAGCTCAGAATAGCTCGTCTTCTTGATGAGTAGTGAAGAAAGATTAAAGAAAAATATGTCAAGTTTACGTTAACAACTTTCATAAAATAAGTTTTGGAAATGAATAAAGCATTTGGAAAATGGAACGTGCACTGCACAAGGCTTCATCACACGGGGAATTGTCATTGGTTTGTCTCATGCAAGCGGTTAGGACCAGCTGGTGTCAACTCCATAACTTGAACTTAGACCATAACATTTGACCAAAATAATAAAAATAAATAAATAAAAACGAAAAGACCCATCTTGCTTCTCCTTACATATCCCGAACCCATCAGATTTTATCATGAAGAAAATTACATGCATAGGAAGAGAGTTGAAGGAAGAACCATGGTCATCCATGAGCTTCTCTTGAAAGTTGTAGTGCTTGGGGCTTTATTGGGTCCATACCACCATCACATAGCAGAAGCTGATGATTTAATGACGAAGCCCGGATGCCGAAGTTCCTGCGGACAACTTGTGATTCCGTATCCCTTTGGATCGAGCGACAGTAGTTCCGACTGCCGCATCAATCGCCCATCTTTTACTGTCGATTGTGACAACTCTACCAACCCTCCCGTACCTTATCTCTATAATAGAAGATTTAACTTCCAAATACGCAACATTTCTGTTGAGGGCCACGAGATGCGATTAACCGTTCGGACCGGTCGAGATTGCTATAACTCTTCCGGGTATGATGGCTCTTCGAGCAATTACCCACAGTTTTCACTACCTGGATTCCCTTTATCCAGCACCAAGAACAAGTTCATCGGCGTTGGTTGCGACACGTTAGCCACCTTCCAAGACCGCCATGGGGAGTTCTCTTTCGGATGTATGTCTTTTTGTAGCCGTGTTTCAGAGGTCAACAGTGGGTCGTGTATCGGTAACGGTTGCTGCGAGACGAGCATCCCAAGGAACACCTTCAACTACAACATCTCGATTACGAGCTTTTCCAATCATTCCAACATCCTGGATTTCAATCCTTGCAGCTATGCCTTCGTCGCAGAAATCGGATCCTACAACTTCTCGGTTGGCGACCTTAAGCAGCTTAAATTTGGAGATCCCCCTCTAGTTCTCGATTGGGCAATAGGGAATCAAACATGTGAGGAGGCCAAGAAGAACAGCACAAGCTACATGTGCACCAAGAACAATTGCACTGACGCCGAAAATGGATCTGGGTACAAGTGCACTTGTTTAGAAGGTTATCGAGGCAATCCTTACCTCGAGGATGGTTGTCATGGTACGTTGACAACATCGACATTCGCTAACTTGTCCTTTGTATTAATAAGATCTGAGAAGATAGATATATTTGATGTGCGTGTTTAATTTATGTAGACATTGATGAATGTGCGGATCCAACATTAAACCGGTGTGAGGGAAAGTGCCATAATATTGATGGTAGTTATACATGTTCATGCCCAAAGGGTTATCATGGTGATGGCAAGAAGCGCGGTGGAGGTGGAAAAGGATGCATTGCTAATCCATCACATCTGATGAAGATTTTGGTTGGTAAGTTCTTTCATTTTACTTGGACTTCCCTACTTAGAAAAATACACTATTATCCTAGCTGATTTCGAGAATTTATACTTTAATCTGTCTGTGGTTTAGGAGGAAATTAACTATTTACATCACGATTGAGCTCTTTTGAGATTCAAAAGTAGATTAATTTCACTCTTGTCAATGTCTGAACTCTTCGAGCATTTTTTGACTTGATGACCTTGGGCCTTGGGTAACTGTGAATACATCTTCCATCTATTGAGATCAGCTTGCGAATGCTGATATTGGTAGCGTATGACTTGTAGTTGCGTGATCTTCACTGCCCGCTTATAGCGCCGAGTTGCAAGGTTGTGGGATTGCATTAGTCATAATAATGACCTGAAAAACCACACGTCACATAAATTGCTTTTTCTCTATGTATTCATATGTATGTATGTATAGAGGTCTTGGAGCATGTCAAGGATTTGTTCAGCAGGCCTCCTTTATCATATCGTATTTTTTAATTATGAGCAGTGCTAATATAACGGGTACTGTAATTGCTTCAAAGTGATGGTGTATTCTGAGTCACCAGCGCAATTTCAAGAAAATCGGCCACCGAATGTTTACAGTCTCTTCAACTGCTTTTTATAAAGAAAATAAGACAATCCCTTGAGAAGGAAATGAAAATTAAAACTATTCTTTGTTCTTCCTGACTACATCTCTTGAATCTCAACCTTCATCTCATCTTTCCTCTATGAACAATCTTGCATTATAATCAGTTTTTTGTTTGTACTGAATTTTGCATTTTGTTCCATAGAGAGTAGTGTTGTGACAATTTAGTCCTAAACCTTTTGATTTAGTGCCAATTTAGTCATTTCGACTAATTTTGGAAGAATATTGCTGATGTGGACGTCGGCCGTGGCACCACCGGAGTTTATGTGGACAATTTTTAATAATATTTTTTAACGTTTTTTCTGATTTTTTTCTGATTTTTTTCTTTTTCTTTATTCCTTTATTCTTCATTTTGCTGGTGACTGGCATTGGCATTGGCCATGGCCTGGCAGGCTAGCCTCGCCTAGGCGAGGATGGCCGTTGCTCGCCAAAGGTCATGGCTAGTGCTAGACGTGGAGGGTGGTGGCTTCATGGGCAATGGTGGAGAGGATGGTGAAGGAGAAGAAGATGTAAAATAATTTTGGAGGAACAATGTTGTTTTACAAAACTATCACCTGCATGTGGACTTTTTTTTTTTAAAGGCCACATCAGATAAAACTTTTAATTATAAAAGCCACGTAATTTTTCTAACTAAAATTTCTCGTTGGAGGCACTTAAGTGATTGTTTTTTCTCTTAAATGAGTCAACAAAAACTTTTAATACTAAAGTGAACATTGTACATAATTTTAGATGCTTTTGAACGTCATACACAATTTTGGATGCTTCTAATATCTTTCTCCCGTGCTTTCGAATTGACTAAATCTTTCCTCAAGTTAGCTAAACAAAACTTAAGATGGAGAGAGAATGACGGTCCTATCACGTAAGCATTGTTGAGTAATTCTATTGTCGGGAATGGCAAAACAAATTTAGAACTAAATCATGAAATATATGTCATCATTGAGCAATTAAACAATACAAGGTTCATAGTAAGACACATCATGAAAATATGAAGGGATTTTACCAATATTCTTTCCTCATTAACCGTAAAAACATTATATAGGAATTGATCAAATTCCGACTCAAATTTTCAAACTTGCCAATATAAAGCACTAACTTCAGTAGTTATCCCAAATCTGACGTCCCATTAGCTTGAAATATTTACAAAATTTTAGTAAGCCAATATTGTCTCTTTATTACCTATGACACTTCTTTTACTCCTTAACTCTTTAGGTCATTTCTATCTTCTCACAATCATTACTTATGCTTATTGAGTTTTTAAGACTTGATATTATTGTGTGGCGTGAAGAAGTAATAGTTAAATCCGCGTACTTGCGAGGACGTTGATGGGATAAAAAGAACTTGCTCCACATGAGGCATGAAGTGGATATGGAACATCTTTTTAGTTTTTGGACAAACAATATCTATCACGATATTATTTAGATAGCTAGCTGATTACTAGCAACACGATAACATTTATCCAAGGTGACGATACGAGTAAAAGAGGAAGATATAAGCAGCCTTCGCACCGAATATTAATCCATTTTAAAAATTTCCTCAAAGGTACTAGTCCTTGCCATTTTCTTGTCATCAGAAGTGATCCAGCTGGATATGGAGATGGGACTTGTACTTGAGTTATTTAAACTCATCCATAGTTTCATGAAAAAGGCTATAAATGACGTGAATTTGGTTGCATAAGACCTAGAAAACTGTAAGCAAGTTATACAATAGGACCATGGGAAAAGAAAAAGTATTCTTGTAGTTAGTTTGATTTTATAATTTTGTAGCTTCTTCCACGTCGAATTAAACTTGTTGAACTGGTGATCTTTTTTGTAGACCGGGACAATTGTGCTTTTCTTCATTTTTTTGAGAATTAGCTTAACCAAATCCATTTTCCTAATTCAGGCTCAAATTGTACCGAAACTACTAAGTTTTTTTTTTTTTGAGGGAACCTCACGATATAATTCTATAGAAAGTTTGAATGCGTGGCCGCTTTTACATTGTGCAATGAGTCGATGTGCAGTTCATCATGTGGTTAATTATTCTGAAAACTGGTGTTGTATATAGGTATTGCTGTGGGCATAATAGTGCTGCTTTTCAACATAGGCTTTCTCTATTTTGGATACAAGAAAAGGAAGCTCATCAAGCTCAAAGAACAATACTTCAAGCAAAATGGTGGCTTACTTTTGCAGCAACAATTACAAGAATGTGATAGAACCATAAAAATTGCTAAGCTTTTTAGTGCTGAAGAGCTAGAGAAGGCCACTGACAATTATGATGAGAGAAGAATAATTGGCCGAGGAGGATATGGTACCGTTTACAAAGGGTCGTTGCCAAGTAATATGGTAGTTGCGATTAAGAAGTCCAAGCTTGTGGACCAAAGCCAAATTGAACAGTTCATCAACGAGGTCATTGTGCTTTCTCAAATTAATAATCGTAATGTGGTCAAGCTTTTGGGATGTTGTTTGGAAACCGAGGTGCCTTTATTGGTGTACGAGTTCATCAACAATGGAACTCTCTTCGACCACGTCCACGACCCACACAAATCACCAAAGCTATCTTGGGAGACTCGATTGAGAATTGCTTCAGAAATTGCTGGAGTCCTATCATACTTGCACTCCATGGCTTCCACTCCCATAATCCATCGAGATGTCAAGTCAGCAAATATCCTTTTGGATGCTAACTACACCACCAAAGTATCCGACTTTGGAGCTTCAAGATTAGTCCCACTTGATCAAAAACAATTGTCCACTATGGTTCAAGGAACGTTGGGATATTTAGACCCTGAATACTTCCACACAAGCCAATTGACAGAAAAGAGTGATGTTTATAGCTTTGGGGTTGTGCTAGTTGAGCTATTGACGGGGAAGAAGGCGCTTTCTTTTGACCGACCGGAAGAAGAGCGGAGCTTGGCAGCGTACTTTCTTTCATCATTGAAAAATGACAAATTGTTTCAGATTGTTGAGGAAGTTATTGCAAATGAAGAAAACAATGAGCAGGTGAGGGAAGTTGCCAATCTTGCCAAGAGATGCTTGAAAATAAAAGGAGAGGAGAGGCCGACCATGAAGGAAGTGACAATGGAATTGGAGGGACTTAGAGCAATGGCTAATCATCCATGGGTTAGTGGTATCGATGTGAATCCAAAAGAGACGGTTCATTTATTGGAAGAGAAGACCGAAGTGTATATGAATAGAATTGGGACCACGAACAACGGGTACACAGATAGCATGAAAAACCATGCCACGCCGCTAGTTAGTAGTGGGAGATGACAATAATTATGTTTTCCATACATGTTTGGGTATGTTGTGATGAATGTAATGGTTGCACTAGGTCTCCATTGACTGCACTAGTCTTTCGGTTCTTTCCTGTCGAAAGTAGTTCATCAAACGGTTTCTATGCGTGAAAGAGAACTCTTGAAAAGTCTAGCCATATAATAAAGTCAGTGTAGTGATTCAATAAGTGTTTCTGTGAATGCAGGATAATTTAGCTTTAGAAAGTTCGATGTAAATATGGTTTCCTCCTTCTACCGCTTCTTGGTGGTGCTTTTAAGATTTGGGAGCTATATTGTCTTTTGAGTGTACCGAAGTTAAAATGACATGGAAGTGCAGATTTCTGTTTGATCACCGATGTGGTATGTCAAACTTGATTGGATCTTTTTTCGCAGGTAATTCCACGGTCTAGCCTGACCGTCATACAATGAAACTTTTCTTTTCCGAAGTTCCTCTACCGCCGTGTTCAATGGTGGACTAACAATAGGGCCTCCGTCTCGAAGCAACAACCGATTAGGTTAACCACATTGCGCTGATTAATTTGGGAGAGGATGATCAGCTCGTTGATGAATTCTTCGACCTGACTTAGGTCCAAAATCTTGGCCTTCTTGATGGGGACAACCGTGTTGTTTGGTAAGATCACTTGACATACCTTGGCCTCCCTGGCCTATGTTAGTGGTCCGTGGCCTTCTTGAGCTCTTCATCGGTGAAGATTCTCGCCGATTCAACGGAGCCTTCGTGCTCAGAAACAAGTCTCTGCAACATGAGGCGGCCCCCATTTTCTAGGAAGAACTTCTCTCTGTCTGCTGATTTTTCTTTGTCTAAGCCCCCAATATAACCAGGAAACACCCAAAAGAATCAGCAGGAAGCTTATGCTCACGCCTAGGAAAAGACTTTACGTTCGGTGCACAAACAAATCAGTTGTCTATCACCCTACATAAGGACCACACACCCCACATATGAAAAAAGAAATGAAATATATTTGGTATAGAAATATGCTTAATTTCCTTTTTCATTACTCATACAATCTTGTGTTAATTAACTTCTCTGTTTTTTTTTTTTTTTTTTATAAATATTTTCTCCATCAACTTGAAGCCTTTTCATTTGAACAAACCTTGATAACAAGGTGCGTTTATTTGGAAGAAAATTTTATTAAAAAGGAAAATACTTTCCAAAAAATTATTTTTAGAAAAAATGGCTAATTTTATTTTGTTTGGTGATATATAATTGAAATTTTTTTCCGGTGTTTGGATTTCATTTGGAAAATGATTTTAACCTCATGCAAAAAAAAATCGTTTAAAATATTATCTTTATTTTTCTTTTCTTTCTCCTTCGCCAGTCGCCGGGCCTTGATGACAATCACAATAGGCCACTAGTGCCTTTGTTGAGGCTCGACGAGGGTTGACTTGGCCTGCCTTGGGTGAGGTGTTGGCAGTGGAATCCACTTCATTTCTATTGCAATTTGGTATCCCCTCAATGTAACCCAACGCTTTTGATACCTAATTGATACCATCTCTATCGGACAAATAATCACTAGCATATCGGTATGAACTCATGCATTAAACACATAATATAAAGTGATATTGGACGATGGCAAATCAATGTACTGCTAAGTCACAAATGTTGGTAACATTGAGCTAAGTCAAAAATCTTAGACAAAGCTAAAAATTCCACATCCATCCCCATCCTCCCCTCTTCCTCTTGGACACAGCTAAGTCTTCACTCTCAACGCTATATAATGCATAAGGAATTGCAAGGCCAGTGATGGGGCAACGCGAATATTGAGAGGGATCCTCGGCCAAACCATTGTGGAGAGGATAGGCATTATCCTTAAGCCTTCTAACCATCCAAAAATCCTCGATTTGGAATCGCTCTTTAAAACCTTTTGTTATTTGAGATGATGTTTCTCTCAGCTATCATACCTCCACGTTGAAACCCAAATTAATGCATCTGATGACTATATGACAAGAAAATAGAGGCAGAAGGTTACGCAATGACTGACTCAAGTGCCTTCCTCTACTGGTAGAAGGTGTCTAGAAGCAGTTTTGACTGTATCGTTAATGGGGGATTAGCACCAAAAATTAAATTTGTGAGCTATATCTGTGATCTTGTATATTTCATATCTTCATTCAGGACCGTGATATTTCTATTTGGAATAGATGTTCAGTAACATACTCGACTTGGTGCATCAATGTTAACTATTCCTAATAATCTTGTACTTGCTGCTTCTGTGATTCATAAGAGGGTGATGTTGCATTAGGAATAAGAAAAGGTTTGGAACAATGAAATTTAGCAAATCAACTGATCATATACTGCGCCGAGTCTAGACAAAATGTGAAATGGGGGCAAAGCTTCTCTTTCTGGGAGAAAACATCTGATCATGTTCCAGGAACCACATCCATACGGTCAAATAGTAAGCAAGCAAGTTGTGTGGATGCTTTCTGCTCCAGATGGCATGCATCATAGTGCTAATCATAACTCACTGTTTCATGTAACGTTCGGTACTGGGCTGCACTTTTACAGAAATGAAATGTTTTCTGAGTTAAATTTCATTTATACCTTCATCCTGAGTTGGATCGAGGATCTTATAACAGAATTGGTAAAGATGAGATTTGAGATGCTATTCAATTTGGCCTTGTATTGTGTGCATTTCCTCGCCTGTTGATAGATTTTTTTCCTTTTGATGGGCTTGAGTTGGCCCGTCATGGGCCCGGCCCGTGAGTTGAGGGCCCATGGAGAAAGCTATAATAGATAAAGGAAAAATCTAAGAAATTGATTATTCCAATAGAAGTGAAGTTACGTGTTTTTTTTTTTAGAACAAGAGAATACGCTCTCTTTGTTTTTTATCACGTCTTCTCCTACCGTTTTCTTCCGAAGAAAAGAATTCTCCTTTGAAGAACAGTGTCCGGTTTCCTTCTCGAATTGCAACATCAGTGTTTAGTCTGTGGACAAAAGGTACGCTCGATCCCGTGGTGTGCCTTCGATCGGTGATTCATGTTTGTTTGTTCTTGGGCTCGTCTTCCGCTACGTCGTTTTAGGGGTTTGATTTAGTGTCGAATCCGATTTAGGGTATAAGCAATTCCCAACATTGGTATCAGAGCCCTAGTTCATGTTTCCCGACCCCCTTTTTATTGCTTTGATTAATTTTTTCTCGAAATTCGAGAAAAATCACTTTTGTTCGATCGGGGACGGAAAAACCCGACACCGTGTACTTGTTCGCCCCTGTTTCGTGATTTTGTGCAAGTCGAAATTCGTTTTTGATAGTGCAGGGATGAAGCTCTCGTCGATACGAGAAAAATGAGTCGCGGATCGCCGCCGGAGGCTGCCGGACGCGCCGCCACGCGCGGCCGGAATGCACAGGGGTCATCGGCGCGTGCAACGCACGCACCGATTCGTTCCCCTGCAAGCAGCGCGTCGAACGAGCCGTTTCACCCAGGCGCGTGCGACGCACGCGAGCGCGAAACGGCGCGTCGGATGCGCGGTTTCGCCCACGCGCGCGCGACGCACGTGCGTCGGTTGCGCCGTTTCGGCCCCTGGCGTGTGCCATGCACGGGCCAGCTGACGTCATCGTGACGTCAGCTAGGCACGTGCGTGGCATGTGCCGGTCGGTTCGTCCGACTGGCCCGACCAGGGGAACCGGTCCGACCCGTTGACCGTCCGTTGACCGTTGACCGCCACCGTTGACTTGACCGTTGACCGTTGACCGAAAAAAAAAAAAAAGGATTTGTTTCTTTTTTCCCAATTAAGTCTATGTGGATTATATGTAATCCCTTATTTGTTCTGCATTTGTTGCAGGAACAATGGCTCCCCTTCAATTACGCACGCCTATTCGCGTAATTACCGATAAACAAAAGGAAAGGCTTTCTAGTTTGATAGTTGAGTTGACTGATTATCGATGGGAGAGTGTTGACTTAATTGATCATGTTCTTGAAGTCAACGGGAAGATACAAAAGGTCATATGGAATGGTCGTCCCATGCCACGATCCGAGATGGTGCGATTTTTTTCATGAACACTCTTCCACAAGAATGGAAAGGAGTGTTGAATCGCATATGGGATGTCAACAAAGCCGCTTCATATAGGAGTACTGTGATGGCTTTTATAGATGATTATTACCTGATTGTTACAAAATAAAAGATCAAGAAATTGAAGAAAAAAGGATCTTTCCCAGTTCACATATTGAAATGGTGTTAGATGTTTTGGCTGATCTTTATATAGTGTGCTTTGTGGACATCTTATGTAATGTTTTCTATCTGGTTGTTGTTGATGTAGCAACTAATATATAAGTTGTATTATGTGAAAGCATATTATTCTATTGGATGTCAAATATTATTTGTTTTATGTTATTGTTGACTCTTTGTGGGTAGTTCATAGAAGTTTTTGTAGCTTCATAGAATTCATTTTTCATAAGACAATTATATATTAATGATAATTTTAAGTTAGGATTTTTGGAGGATGATTGGAAACATAGTGACCTTTTGATTCGAAACCTTACTTGAAATTGTTCATTAATATGATGGGTCATGCAAAATGGATGTATAAATGATAAGCATTAATTATTCGTGCATATATGTATGATGTGTTCAGATCAATGGCTTCAGCCACAAAGAGCATAGTTGCCGAGCTGAACAAAGGTGAAAAGCTCAATGGCGACAACTATGAAATCTGGCACATGAAAATCCAATATGTGCTGGAAGAGCAAGAGGCACTAGAAGCTCTTAACCTGACCATGGTAGAACCTGAAGAAGGAAACACCGCGCATCATAAGTTAGATAATGATGCTTTTGCTGCATGGAAAAGAAAGAACTCCCTTGCTCGCATTACGTTACTGAGTAGCATGGAAAATGACGTCATGCGAGAGTTTAGGCGTTTTGAGAATGCCAAGGAAATGTGGGAAGCGTTGGCAGCAAGGTTTGGTCATACTTCGGTGACCAGACTGAGACAACTCACTATTAGGTTTGACTCTTATAAGAAGCCTCATGGTCAGACCATGAAGCAATACCTTAGGAAGATGTTAAACATGATAAATGAGTTGAAAGATGCTGGCCATGTCCTGACTGAAGAGCAGCAAGTGCAAGCAGTGATTCGTTCCTTGCCTCAGAGTTGGGAGCATATGAAGGTGCACGACCCATAATGAGAATATCAAAACCTTTGAGGATGCAATGCGTCATCTTGAGCTGGAAGAGGACCGCCTCTTGGCGGCTAAGCCGGAAGCTGAAATTTATCATGCTGGTTCTAGCTCACATGGAGCTTCGAGCTCCAAGCGCAAATGTCCTAACTGGTTCGATAAAAGGAAAGGCAAGGGAGCAGGTCCTTCAGGGAAGAAGCCAAAGGTTGACCAACATGATGAGAGGAAAACATCCTCGAATAAAGAAGCGACAAGGGTGAAGTGTTACAATTGTGACAAGAAGGGTCACTATGCTCGCGATTGTCGTGAGCCAAAGAAGGTATACACCTCTTGTGCTTTTCCGAACTTTGCCTATGTGTCAAGTTCTGTATTTTTGACTGAGTCTAATCTTTTGTGGACTGTAGATTCAGGAGCGACAGACCATGTAGCGAAGGATAGAGAATCCTTCGTGGAATTCCGACGAGTACCAACGGAACTAAGTGGATCTATGTGGGAAACAACTCCGAGCTGAAGTAAAAGGAATTGGCACTGCCAACCGAACATGCGTGGTGGACGCATTTTATTCCTACATGATGTATTGTATGCTCCGGAGATTCGTCGAAATTTAGTGTCTGTTTTATTGTTGGTCAAGCTAGGTTTTAATATGAACTTCCATAATAGAGGTGTGGATTTGTTTTTGGATACAAATTTCTATGGTTGTGGTTATTTTCTGGATGATTTCATTGTATTAGATATTGACTATGTTAATGCAAATGTTTGTTATTCCCTTCTCAGTCTCCTAATTCATATGATAATGATGTGAATGTGTGGCATGCTAGACTTGGTCATATTGGCCAACAACGTATGAATAGACTAGCCAAAGAGGGCTTGTTGGGCAACATTGAAAAAGTTGATTTGCTTATATGTGAGCATTGCCTAGTAGGGAAAACGACAAGGAAACCATTTGGAAAAGGTAAAAGAGCTGAATTTCCTTTGCATTTAATTCATACTGATGTTTGTGGTCCGACGAATGTGAGAGGAAGGCACGGGGCTGTTTATTTCATCACATTTATAGATGATTATACTCGATTCCGATATGTCTATTTGATTTCTCATAAATCTGAAGCACTGAGTTGTTTCAAAAAGTTTATGAACTTGGCAGAAAATCAATTAGACAAGAAAATAAAAGTATTAAGATCTGATCGAGGTCGAGAATATTTATCTGATGAGTTCAGAAAATTATGTGATGAAAAATGAATAGAAAGACAGTTGTCTATTCCATATACTCCTCAACAAAATGGTGTTGCGGAGAGAAGGAACAAAACCCTACTGGAAATGGTTAGGTCTATGATGGTGCATGCTAATTTACCTATCACCTTTTGGAGTGATGCGTTATTAACTGCTACCTATATACTTAACCGGGTGCCTTCCAAATCAGTTACTTCCACTCCATATGAGTTATGGACAGGTAGAAAATCGGACTTAAGTTTTCTTAAGCCATGGGGTTGTGCTGCCTATACTCATGAGTCCTCTCACAAGTTTGGGAAATTGAGTCCAAGAAGAAAGAAGAGTATTTTCATAAGATACTCTGAACACTCGAAATGATATGTGTTCATAGGTGAGCAGGAAAGTGGAAGTATAACTGAATTCGAATCACGGGACGTCACATTCTTAGATAATGAATTTCCTAAGAAGGGCGAAATAGGTGAAGAACACTCCATATTTGAAACTTTGGATCAAGATAATGAATATAGTGGAGTTCGTCCAAGTGGGAGTAACATGAGAAGTAATGAATTTGATTCAACTCACTCTCAATTACAACCACAAGATGATATGATATCGTCATTATCTAATCCAGTGGGAGCATCTTTGGGAATGATGTACAAAGTGCACAATCTTCCATACGGCGAACAAGTCGCAAAAGTATTCCCCGTCGACGTTTTGACATTGAAGGGGAAACTTTTATGGTTGCTCCACAAGATGAAGATGAGCCAAGAAATCTTAATGAGGCTCTAAATTGCTCTAGTAAGGAAAAATGGATGCATGCAATGGAAGTGGAGATGGAGTCAATGAAGTCAAACCAAGTTTGGAAACTGGTTGACCTTCCAAAAAGACACAAAGCTATTGGGAACAAGTGGGTTCTCAAAATAAAGCGTAAAGTTGATGGCTCGATAGAAAGGCATAAGGCTCGCCTTGTGGCGAAGGGGTATAATCAACAGGAAGGAATTGATTATGAAGAAACATTTTCTCCTGTAGTGAGATTTACTTCGATTCCCATTATTCTGGCAATAGTGGCTAGTATGGATCTTGAGTTACATCAAATGGATATAAAGACTGCTTTCCTTAATGGAGAATTAGAGGAAGAAATATATATGGAACAACCTACTGGTTTCATTATGGAAGGCCAAGAAGGAAAAGTATGTTGATTTTTGAAATCGATATATGGCCTAAAGCATTCATCGAGACAATGGTATATACGTTTTCATAATGCCATAATGTCATATGATTTTACAATGATAGATGAGGATCATTGTGTATATATCAAAAGATCCAAAGATCAATTTGTGATCATATCATTATATGTTGATGATATACTAATTGCTGGAAGCAATATGGAGTTTGTTAATATTGTTAAGAGTTGGTTATCTTCCAACTTTGAGATGAAAGATATGGGTGAGGCTGCATACATCCTTGGAGTTAAGATTTCAAGAGATCGTTTGAAGAGATCATTATCTCTTTCGCAAGAAACATACATTAATAAGGTTCTTGAACGATTTCGTATGCAAGATTGTAAACCCATTGATACTCCTATTGCAAAAGGTGAAGGATTGAGCCATAGACTGTGTCCAAGGACTCTACAAGAGAAGAAACAAATGAAACATGCTCCTTATGCTAGTGTTGTTGGGAGCTTGATGTACGCTATGATGTGTACAAGACCCGACATATGTTTTGCAGTTGGAATGGTGAGTAGATACCAATCCAATCCAGGTTAAGCACATTGGAAGGCCGTTAAAAGAATATTGAGATATCTGAAGGGAACTGCTGATTACAAACTGAATTACCAAGGAAAGGATTTGCAACTTGAAGGCTATACAGATGCTGATTGGGGAGGAGATTTAGATGAAAGGAAATCTACCTCTGGATTTGCTTTCTTACTGAACAATGGTGCTATTTCATGGAGCAGTAAGAAGCAAACATGTATAGCCTTGTCCACGATGGAAGCTGAGTTCGTGGCATTATCAGCAGCGGTACAAGAAGGAGTTTGGCTTAAGAGATTTTTGGATCATTTAGGTGTTATCGAGAAAGCTGCAAATCCATTATTGGTTAACTGTGATAGCCAAGCAGCTATAGTGTACACCAAAGATCCAAAATATCATGGCAAGACCAAACATATAGATACTAAGTATAACTTTGTCAAAGATATGGTTGCACGAAAGGATGTGAACTTACAATACATATCTACGCATAGAATGGTAGCAGATCCTATAACAAAGCCAATACCTAGAGATGTGTTTTGTGGTCATGTAAAATCTCTAGGATTGCGTAGAGTCTGATATACTGGATATTGTAATTTCCCTGAGTCGTTCACCTTTAATGAATTTGTGTTTTCATCATTAATGCCTATGAATCTTTGTTTGACATTTATGCATCTTAATGCTCAGTGCTATATTAAGTTGAGAAAGTATGTCGGACAGATAAGAGATTAGCCCACTCACACGGGTAATCGCCTCTATTTACTATGTGATAAATAGAGATAAGATTGTTTTTAAGCTTATTATCTAGGTGATAATCGAGAGCTCATATGTCGCCTTAACTAAGTGTTAAGATGAGGACATGATATTTACTATGTCCGAAAGTAAAATAACCCACATATTTTACTTTATCTGTCTATAATGCCAAATGTGAGTTCTGATGAATTCTGTGTATGAGTAGATATGTGAACTCAAGTTAGACATTGTGTATGTCTGAACTATCATCTGTACGGTATTAAAGATGTAGACATACGCTCCATGGGAAAGGAGTTAAATACCGTAATACGTATTTCATACTACGTATGCATGATACGACCAATAAGAGTGGCAAAAGTTTGATCTCAATTTTTATGCCGTGTGACACTCTTGAGGAAAAGAGTTCCTCAATTTTAGTGCCCTCATGACTTTTACTTATTCTCAGGATTTCTATTTAGTGTTTGTTATCTTAGGATGTTGCCACTGGTCATGAGTTGATTAAATCTAATGGGACATTTCTAGAAAAGCAAGTTGAACTGAAATTGAGAGTTTGAAGGAAATAGGAAGATCGAATTTGGAGAATCACATTGTAGTTTTGTATTCACTGGTCGACCAATTATGACTATCTTTGGGATAATCATAATTGTGAATACAATATATATATATATATATATATATATATATATATATATATATATCATTGTTTAAATGAGATTAAGAGAGATATAAATGTGATCGATCGATCTAGGGTGCTGTATACTAAATTTACTCGGAATGTGATGCCCATTATGAGCTGCTATATATTCCTAACAGATGTATGGCAACGAGCTCTCAAAGTATGTTGGTCGCATGGACTATTCACAAGTATGAATGTTGCAATGAGGAAAAGAGGATTTTGTTCGGCTCACCATGTCAAGTGGGAATTGATGGATTTTCAATTGATGGGCCTAAGTAGGGCCCGTCCGCCCATGTTGGTTTTGGCCCACCATGTGCGAGTGGGAGATGATAGATTTTTTCCTTTTGATGGGCTTGAGTTGGCCCGTCATGGGCCCGGCCCGTGAGTTGAGGGCCCATGGAGAAAGCTATAATAGATAAAGGAAAAATCTAAGAAATTGATTATTCCAACAGAAGTGAAGTTACGTGTTTTTTTTTTAGAACAGGAGAATACGCTCTCTTTGTTTTTTATCACGTCTTCTCCTACCGTTTTCTCCCGAAGAAAAGAATTCTCCTTTGAATAACAGTGTCCGGTTTCCTTCTCGAATTGCAACATCAGTATTTAGTCTGTGGACAAAAGGTACGCTCGATCCCGTGGTGTGCCTTCGATCGGTGATTCATGTTTGTTTGTTCTTGGGCTCGTCTTCCGCTACGTCGTTTTAGGGGTTTGATTTAGTGTCGAATCCGATTTAGGGTATAAGCAATTCCCAACACCTGTAAAATACGTGTTTCTAGTTCGAGATTGCAATTTATGTGCACATAATTACATTCAAGAAGAAAGCCTATCATTCATTTTTTTTTTGCCAGTAGCTTTACTCTTTTTTCCTTTTGGCAGCCTCGACAATCTAGGCAGAGGGTTGAAGCCTCTTCGTCGAAGAAAATTAGGTGGCTCTGTCGTAGGCTGCGTAGGCTGCTTCATTGAAATTGAGCAGCCTATTTATTTTTTTTTGCCTACTTCGTAAAATTGTTCGTTAAACGCTCTTTAGTCCTATTGTATGCGGATAATTTTCTATCAGGGGACATGGTAAAATGGGTTCTCTTATTTCCCTCTTTAATTCTATCATTTTGTATGGGAATTCATGTTCTTCCACAGCACTTTTCAGCCAAAAGGAGAATGTGGAACCCATCGCCCGTTGTCCGACCCTCCCCTTTAGGCAAGGCGATAGTTGGGCAGCCGTTGCCGTTGCCTAGGGTGATGACGATGGTCCTAAGTCTTTCCATGTTAACTGGCGAGGGTCGTGATTGTCACCACCCGTTATCGAGAGTTCGGTTCCAACTATAGGCAATAACTACTAGCAGGGGCCATTGCGTTTGTTGGTTGCCCCCATTGTCTCCCTCCTCTATCTATGTAGTTTCCCACTTTGTTCAATGTGTTAAATACTTGTTTAAATGATGAAGTAACTACAGGTCATTAGTGTTAGTTAGCCACATCAGTAGTTGTGGTTACAATTTGTTGAGCTGGACACAATGCTTGTGAAGATGATTCCGGTAGATCAAAGTGCGCTTGAAGGGAAGATTCAAGATGAGCCTATTATCAGTGAGAAGGCAGTTCAAGAGGAATATAGTGATTCGGAGCAGACTAACAACCCTGGAATACCTATCTTGAGTCTACATGTGTGAGAAAGCCATAGGTGATTTTTGATCCATCGGCTAATACTGTTTTGAGCCATGTCTTATATATAAATTTGGGAGAACTAGAGACTTATAATGAGACAAAGAACGACACATCTCACTTGCAGTGGGAGTGTACTATGAAAGACGAGATGAACTCGTTACTTTAGAACAAACCTTGGGAAGTGACCAAGCTACCCACAGGTAAAAAGTTTTGTTAAACAAGTGGGTGTACATAATTAAGAATGAAGCATATGGTAGTATTAGATACAAGACAAGACATGTGGTCAAGGCCTTTTTCTAAAAAAAAAAAGGGATCGACTACTTCGAGATAATTTCACATGTAGTGAAAATGACATCAATCAAAGTTCTGCTAAGTATAGTTGCAGTGGAGGATCTTCATTTTGAGCAGTTAGACGTGAAAACGGTGTTTTTACATGGTGACTTAGATGAAGAATTATACATGGCGCAACCTAAGGGTTTTGAAGTTAAAGGTAAGGAGCACATGTCATGTCACTTGAAGAAAAGCTTGCATGGCTTGAAACAAGCTTCACGGCAATGGTACCTAAAATTTGATGTTTCATGCAAAAAAAAGGATTTGCACACTGTGAGTCTGATAATTATATTTATTTTCGTAAGTATGATGATAGTGATATCATGTATTTCTCTTTATATGTAGATAACATGCTAGTGGCTAGCCCCAATATCAAGAGAATCGTATAAGTGAAAAAAATGTTATTATGGCAGTTTGCTATGAAAGACTTGGGAGAGGTCAAGAATAATTTAGACATGAAAATCATCAGGGACAGGAACAATAAGAAATTATGGCCGTTGTAGGAAAACTATGTGAATAAGGTATTAAAGAGATTTAATATGGACAAGGCAAAACCGATTGTGACTCCTCTAGCGAATTACTTCAAACTTTCTAAGGATATGCGTTCAAGCAATCAGGTTTTGAAAGATAAAATGGCGATAGTTCCATATGCATCAACAATGGGGAGTTTGATGTATGCCATGGTGAGCATAAGACCAAACATTGCACTGGCAGTGGAAGTTGTGAGTCGATATATGCAGAGCCTAGGTAGAGAACATTGTAATGTAGTGAAATGGATATTGAAATATCTAGTAGGTACATCAAATTACTCTCTTTGTTATGGTGGTACATCTCTGGAGTTGTAGAGTTATGTAGATGCAGATGACTCAAGTGATCGAGATAGTGGTAAGAGTACCATTGGATATGTCTTTATAGTTGCAGGTATATCAATGAGTTGGATATTTCAACTATAGAAAGTAATGGCTTTATTGACGATAGAAGCGGAATATGTGGCGATCATGGAAGCCTCCAAGGAAATCATATGTTACAAAATTACATAGATGTGCTACATTGAAAGCAGTCAATTAGTACACTATTGAGTGATAGTCAAAGTGCAGTGCATTTAACAAAGAATACATCTCATCACTCAAGGACTAGATATATCAAGAAGCATTATCACTTCATCAAGTCATCATTGAAAGATAATGAGTTTACAGAAGATTGATGGCTTGAAGAATCCAATTGACATATTGACCAAGTTAGTAGATAGAGAGAAACATATTTTCTGTACTACTACCATTGATATTACTCCATGTTGATTGATGAGGAGTATCGCAGATGCACAAGTTTTTTCGGTTACTAGTTTTTGAAGAAGATGGATGCAAAGTTGTTTGATGCATCGGGTATATTTATATTCAAGTGGGAGATTGTTATAGATGAAACCAAATCTTTTTTAGGGGCCTTTTGCCTTTCTATTAGATTTGCTTTTAGGTTAAAAACTATATTTTTATATTAGTGATAGAAAGAGGTTGAGAAAGAAAATAGAGAGGAAATAAAAAGAGAGAAGAAAAAATTGAGTTTTTTCTTTGTGAGAGTTCTCAATTTATTTGTACCTTGATCTTGAGAGAAGATCATCGTTGTATTCAAATTTTTTTTTTTGAAGTTTAGTGGATTTGTAGAGTGCCTTTATGTGGAGACGTAACCCAGGTTTGGGTGAACTTCGATAACGAATTTTCTGGTGTGCTCTTCTAATTTTGTTATTTTATTATGATATTTTACCTGGTGAATTTTTTGCCAGTATTATTGTTTTGGAATTGACATGTGATTTCGTAATAGTGATCTCCCACCGCACGCGCTTAATTAATACTTGCTGGACTTTTCAAGTCTTGGCAAGATAATAAAAGCACCCTGATGAGACATGTTGTCTTACGTGACAAATTGCCAAGAAAATCAACCGTATTGACTTAGTATTTACCTGGAACTTTGCAGGCGTGTCTGAGAAGATTCTTAAGATCAATTTCGGACTGCAAAAGTCAGATTTAAACATTGCGGCTTTCATTCTAATTCTTCTTCTATATTTTGGGTTAGTTGGTGCTATATCGATTTTCAAATCCGAATCCGAACTGACATGAATCGAGAGTTTCTTGCTTTATATAATTATTCTTTTTTTTTTTTATTTCAAGTTTTAACTCAATGAAGGATAAAATACCGATATTTTCTTGGAAATTCTCTCTCAAGTGAGTCTCTAAATCCTCGATAAACAGTTCAATGGAAAATTGGGTGGCCACGCACTGCCGGCGAGTTTCTGTCACCACTTACTGAAAACTGTATGATTAATTAATAATGATGAGATCACCGCATAATTTATAAAGTCGAGATTATGAATAATGTATATACTATTTAGCTTCTTAAAAGCAGCATCATCACTTATAAAGGTTATCATGAAGCTATGAAGCTCATCATCTTGTTGCAAAACATCATCTAAATGCATACTCTTTACTTTACCAGACTTCTGCCATACTTTTATTAAACACGAAATTTTAATATGTTCTCAAATATATAAAATATAGGATTGAGGATTTAAAAATATTTTAATTTAATTAGAAAAGTTGATAAGTGACGTTTTGTTTTATTATAAGAGATAGAAACCCAAGGGGCCGAATCAAAAAGTTGGTAGATGCTTGTGATGGTGAGAGTTGAAGCCCTAGCTAATAAGTTAATGAGTTGGGACACACTCTGTATATGAAAAGAAATATAAGAATATTATAGAGAGAAATTTCCAAGATTATTAACTGATGAAATTTATCAACAAGTTGTTTTCTCATCAGTAATTGCCAGGTAACGATTGGCAATTACGGTTCAATATTATGTTTTGGAAATGTTCAGCCATAGAAAGTGTCTGATCTTGTCCTTTCCCTATCAATTTTTCGTTTTTGCATTGACATGAACGCTCCAAAAGAAAACAAAATGCCATGCACAAGAAGCGACATCCCCAATAGACCTGGTATCAAAAATCGATAGTGAAAGGAGAAGACCAGACTTTTTCTTATTCCCATGGAGGGAGAGACATTTTCTCAAACTCTAGAATCCTATATTAATCTTTCGGAGATGATTTGGCAAGAGCAGCTCATTTTATCACAAGTAGTCCAGTCTCTAGCTCAGAATGGCTCATCTTCTCGACGAGTAGCGAAGAAAGATTAAAGAAAAATATGTCAAGTTTACATTACCAACTTTCATAAAATAAGCTTCGGAACATTTCCTTATATAAATGATGGACCCTCAAATCAATAATGCATTCGGAAAATGGAACGAACACAGCACAAGACTTCGTCACACAGGGAATTGTCATTGGTTCGTCTCATGCAAGTGGTTAGGACCAGCTGGTGTCCACTCTATGACTTGAACTTAGCCCATAACATTTGACCACAGGAAAAAAAAAAAACTAAAAGCGAAAAGACCCATCTTGCTTCTCCTTATATACCCGCAACCCATCAAATTTAATCATCAAGAAAATTACATGTATACGAAGAGAGTTGAAGGAAGAACCATGGTCATCCATGAGCTTCTCTTGAAAGTTGTGGTGCTTGGGGCTTTATTGGGTCCATACCACAATCGCAAAGCAGAAGCTGACGATTTAATGACGAAGCGCGGATGCCGAAGTTCTTGCGGACACCTTGTGATTCCGTATCCTTTTGGATCGAGTGATAGTAGTTTCGATTGCCGCATCGATCACCCATCTTTTACTGTCTACTGTGACAACTCTACCGACCCTCCCGTACCTTACCTGGCCAATAGAAGTTCTAACTTGCAGATACGCGACATTTTAGTCGAGGCGCACGAGATGCAATTAACCGTTTGGACCGGTCAAGAGTGCTTTAACTCTTCCGGGAATGATAAGTCTTCTAGCCATTATCCAAGGCTCAACCTATCTAAATTCCCGTTATCCAGCACCAAGAACAAGTTCATCGCCGTTGGTTGCGATACGTTAGCCGCCTTCCAAGACCGCCGTGGGGAGTTCTCTTTCGGATGTATGTCTTTGTGTAGCCATGTTTCGGAGGTCAACAATGGGTCGTGTACTGGTATCGGTTGCTGCGAGACGAGCATCCCAAGGAACATCTTCAACTACGACATCTCGATTAGGAGCTTTTCCAATCATTCCAACATGCTGGATTTCAATAATTGCAGCTATGCCTTCGTCGCAGAAATCGGATCCTACAACTTCTCGGTTGGTGACCTTGAGCAGCTAAAATTTAAAGATACCCCTATAGTTGTCGACTGGGCAATAGGGTCTAACAAATGTGAGGAGGCCAAGAAGAACAGCACAAGCTACATGTGCACCAAGAACACCAATTGCACTGATGCCGAGAACGGATCTGGGTACAAGTGCACTTGCTTAGAAGGTTACCAAGGCAATCCTTACCTCAAGGATGGTTGTCAAGGTAAGTTGATGACATCGACATTCTCTAATTTGTCCTTTGTATTAATAAGATCCGAGAAGATAGATACATTTGATGTGTGTGTGTTTAATTTATGTAGATATTGATGAATGTGCGGATCCAAAGTTGAATCAATGTGAGGAACAGTGCCATAATATTGAGGGGAGTTATACATGTCCATGCCGAAAGGGTTATCATGGCGATGGCAAGAAGGGCAATGGAGATGGACAAGGATGCATTGCTAATCCATCAGATTTGATGAAGATTTTGGTCGGTAAGTTCTTTCATTTTACCTTGACTTCCTTACTAAAAAAATATACTATTATCCTAGCTGGTTTCGAGAATTTATACTTTAATTTGTCTGAGGTTTAGGAGGAAATTAACTATTTACATCACGATTGAGCTCTTTTGAGATTCAAAAGTAAATTAATTTCAATCCTGTCAATGTCTGAACTCTTCAAGCATTTTTTTGACTTGGTGACCTTGGGCCTTGGGTAACTGTGAATACATCTTCCATCTATTGAGATCAACTTGCGAATGCTGATATTGGTACCGTATGACTTGTAGATGCATGATCTTCATTGCCCGCTTATAGCGCCGAGTCGCAAGGTTGTGGGATTGAATTAGTCATAATATTGACCTGAAGAACCACACGTACAAAAATTGCCGTTTCTATATATATATATATATGAACCTTCCTTAGGTGAGGTGTGTCGAACTAGTAGTGGTCCAAGTAGTAAAACCCAGTAGGATAGTAAGTCCGTTGGTCAGCCTTGATTGGGAGCCTAGGAAGCATGAAAACAAATTTATTAAAATGGATCTATTAAGAATATCAACATCTTCCTCTAGTTCTATATCGTGTGTGTCTTCAAATCAAGGTCTTATACATAGGGAAGAAATAAACTAATTTGTTGTATGTATGTATGTATGTATAGAAGACTTGGAGCATGTCAAGGATTTGTTCAGCAGGCCTCCTTTATCATATCGTATTTTTTAATTATGAGCAGTGCTAATATAACGGAAACTGTAATTGCTTCAAAGTGATGGTGTATCTAACCACAATTTCAAGAAAAATCGGCCACCGAATGTTTACTGTCTGTTCAACTGCTTTTTATGAAGAAAATAAGACAATTCCTTTAGAAGGAAATGAAAATTAAAAGCTATTCTTTGTTCTTCCTGGGTACATCTCTTGAATCTCAATTTTTTCATCTCATCTTTCCTCTATGAACAATCTTGCATTATAATCAGTTTCTTGTTTGTACTCAATTTTGCATTTTGTTCACAACCTCATAAAATAAAAATTTCACATTCTCTGACATTTACCCTCGGAGAACAATATTGTGCTAATTTAGTCCTAAATCTTTTGATTTAGTACCAATTCAATTATTCTAGTTAATTTTGGCTAAATATTATTGATATGGATGCCGGCCGGTCTACGTAACACCACTGGTATTTACGTTGACAATTTTTAATAATATTTTTTTAAACAATTTTTATTATTTTTTCTGATTCTTTTTCTTTCTTTTTTTTTATTCCTTTCTTCTTCGATTTTGCTAGTGACTGGCATTGGCCATGGCCCGGCGGGCTAGCCTTGCCTAGGCGAGGGTCGCCGTCGCCCCTGCTAAAGGCGAGGGCCCATATTCAATATCTGCAGCTTGGCCTTGGTGATGCTCTTGCCGATGTCGATCATGGTGATCAAATCTACCGGCTCACGGTTGCACGCTGATCCGTGCACCTTTAGAGCCGGCGAGGCTTTCACCCGCTGATAGCTGATGCAGCAAATGGCTTGAATTTGTCTTCCACTAATAAAGGCGCTTTGGAAATCAGCATAGGTAGCCATATTTTATTACCATGCACGCTGTACCTTTAGATCGTTGTTGCATGGAAATACTTTGTATTTTTGTCGGCAATTGATCCGTGGCCATAGAGTTTTCCGCATTTATACCCGGTGGCTGTTTATGATGGATTGAAGCTCCTTCTTTAGCGGGTATTATTATTGGGAAACCATCGTGCCCCTAGCTTCTTCTGAAAGAGTGATAGGGGTGTCCTGCAAATTTGCTTCATCCAAGCTGGCCAAATCAATAGTTGAAGGGTGATAAGGATTATATCTCTTTAACTTCTTTGCCGGTGAACTTTTCACAATCCTACTTTCCTTCTTTAAACCTATTTTTTTTTTTCCAGGAAGAGGAAAATACAACTTGCTGGATTTGCTGTGCTGGTTCATCTACATTCAGAATGCCTTTTCCTTTCTCTAGTGGTTGTTCCCTTTGGATGTCAGGTAAGTTTACATCCATTTGAGAGTATATTTGTTCTGAATTTTTGCCTTCTGTTTGCTCTCCTGTGAATATAACAATTTGAGTATCATGAGAGGATATAACGCTGTCCTCCTGTGGTTCCACCTCTTCTTCAGACACCTTGTCTTCATAAAATAACTCCCAAAAAGGGCTGTTTTCTTTCTCCTCTGCTTTGAGCCAATTGCCAAACTTGTTATTCTTTCTATCTTCAATTTTTGCCAATCTAGTGGCCGATATGACGGCGGATTTTGGCAAAAGCGTGACCTTGACTTGGGTTGCCTTTGAGTTTGCAAATAAACCTTGAAATTCTTCGATTTCTTCCGCTTCTTTTGATTCTGGTATAAGAATAAATCTCAGAGACGACAATGGTTTGTCATCATTGTATCGGCTTCTTGAACTAGCTGAGTTCGGCGTCCTTGGTGGGGATGACTGAATCATCAATCGGCCGTGTAGATGGCCATGCCTTGACCCGCCTTCAAGCTATTCAAGCAAATGCTGCAACCACTGTGCAACATATTCAAAGCGCTCTTGTGCTTCTCCCGGCCTTGTCCAGATTTGGCAAGGGGAGCCCTCACTAGGGCTCGCCCTCACTTGGCCGGGCCTCGCTTGTGGCGGGCGATGGCAACCCTCGTCCAGGTGAGGTTAGCCCATCTGGCCATGGCCGGTGGCTGGTCACCAGAAAAAGGAAGAAGAAAGGGTATAAAAAAAAGAAGGAAAAAATCAGAAAAAATAATAAAAAATTGAAATTTTTTTATTAAAAATTTTTCACGTAAACACTGATGGTGCCACATAGGCTAGTCGGCATCTATGTCAGCAAAATTTGGCCAAAATTAGGCGGGATGATTGAATTGACACTAGACCAAAAGATTTAAGACTAAATTGAAACTGACGCTATAGGTCTAAGACTTTTTTTGACACTTTTTCCTTTACCCTTGTTAAATGCTGGAATGTCTGTACTCCATAAAATGATATTTATATCATTCACTTGATTACGATAAAATGTAGCAATAATCATCAATAAAAATAGACATTTTACAAAGTTTCACAAAATTCAAATTTTTTTGACAATTTTTCTGGTATGTTGCACTCACCCATGAAAAAACGTCGTCAATGCTAGTACAACATTTCAAAATCCAAAACATAATGCATTTTTTGACATTCTTTGTACGTAATTACAATCAAACGTTTAAAGTCTTTATAGAATATAGTAAAACAAAGAAAATACGAGCTACATTCATCAAAGTTAAGTGGAGAATGTCCTGATAATTTATTTTCGTTAGTTGGTGTACTGGTGACCAACTAAAATCACCAGATCTTAAATGAAATAATAGGCTACTACATGAAAAAGAGAAAATGATCTAGTAAAATTTTTTTCAAAAAGAGGAATAGAAAGCCATGTAAAAAGGAAGATGAAAATATGTATGTGCTCTCGAGAGGAAATGGCATTAAAAATGTCAAAAGTTATGTACAACATTCATTTTAGTGTAAATTTTTTTTTTTTTTCGGATTACTTAAGTGCCACTTCGATCATTTAGGGCCTATTTGATAACGTGCCAAATAATATCTGATTCTATTATTTTGTTTTCCGAAATTAAAAAAAAGAATAGAAATCTGTTTGTTAACATTTTTGTTCCTAGGAGCAAATTGTTATTGGGAACAGATTTGGAACAGAATTAAGAAGTAAAAAAAAAAGTCACTTTTTTATTATCGGGAACAACTTTAGAATCAAGTTCAAATCATTTTTTCTTTTTCTCTTCCTCTTCTTCTTTCTCAAGTAGGTCGCTGGCCACGGTGATGGCCGGTGATCGGCCAGACAAGGGCTGGCAAGGTTGCCAGCCCCCGCGCAAGGTTATCGCTATAGTCGACGATCGACTAAACGAGGAAGAAGAGAAGGAAAAAGAAAAAAAAGAAAAAAGAAAAGAAAATAATAAAATTATTAAAAAATTAAAAGAAATTCTAAGTCACAAAAAAATTTGAGCTCATAAACTTATCTAGGGGACAGAATTAGGAAAAAACTATTTCTGAGCAAAACTTATTCTCGAGAACAGAATGGTTACTAAATGCATCCTTAAGTGTCGTTATTGTTGAAATTTGACGTGGCCATTTTTTATTAATTTCTCCATCCGAAGTGACTTGCCGATGTGCCTAGTCAGCATATATAGCCCAATGCATCATTGTCTATGTGTTTTGCCCCAAAATTTTTGCAAGGAAATTCCTAAATTAAAAACATAAATCGACATCAACGCCAAATCAAGACTTTTTCGATTCGGTCCTCAATGCAGATGGACAAATGTTACTGTTGGTAATCAAGTTGGAAAAATAAACTCCTGGAAGTGTGGACAATGGAGATCGAAGCCAGTGAGGGAGAAATGAAAGAACTTGAGGCACTTCACGGTCCTTGGACGAGAAATAGGGCAGAGCAGAGGACTTATGTGCGGCGGTGGATATGGCCTTGAAGGTGCGATTGTTGGTCAAGAACGACGATCAAACTAGATAGCCGATGTCCTAGAGGCGTCAACTATGGTGGTCAGCACTGACGAAGAAGGATGGAGCAAATGCAAAGCATCTTAGTTACTCTGATCAGAAAAAGAGAGCAGAATAGGGGCGCAATCGGCGAGATTTGGACGTGGTGAACAGCTTGATCAACGATGGCGATGATGTTCAGAAAGTGATGGAGAAGGATTGCCGATAATGAAACTTCTCAAACTCCGCGAGGGAGAATTTTTTTCCATGAAGTCAGTGGTTCATATTTTGAGACTCTTTATTGTGGTTCTCTCGTTCGCGAATCTTGTGACCGGTGATGGAAAGCAAGCAATGGCGTGTGTTGAAGGGAAATCTCAAGTGGAGGGGCGACCTAGTTGGCGGTGAAGTTGTTAGGGTCGGAGATGATGGCCTGGTTAAAGGCTTGGAGGGCGACGTGGGTGTCACGGAGGCAGGTTTCTTGAAGGAGATGGATGGGTCGATGGCGACTCGCTTGCCGCGGTCACCGAAATCATCGAGGTAGTGGAGGAGGCAGCAGTGCTAGGCGTGGTGGGTGGTGGCTTCATGGGCAGCGGTGGAGAGGGTGGTGAAGGAGAATAAGATGTAAAATGAATTTTGGAGGAACCATGTGGCTTTACACAACTATCAGTCCATGTGAAATCTTTTTTTTTTTTTTTTTTTTTTTTTTTTCAAAAGGCCACATTAGATAAAACTTTTAATTATAAAAGTCACATAATTTTTTTGACCATAATTTCCTATTGGAAGCACTTAAGGATTTGCATAACAATATTTCTCTTTCTCTATTCTTTTGTTCTTTTGCGAGAAAAGAACACCCTAAGTACCAAAACTTGGTACAAAGGGACACTTAACTGTTAAAACTTACGAAAGTGATACTTAAGTGCCATTTTTTTTTTAATAAAAAATGGGACACTTGAATGCCATATCCGGTGAACCTCACCGGAAATCCTACGTGGCAATTTTTTTTATTAATTATCTTGCTTACGTGGCTCGCCGGAAGACTGACTCAGTAAAACACACAAAAAAATGACGTCGTTTTGATATAATTTGAATTTTAATACGAAAATTAATTAAATTAAATTTAAAAGAAATTTTTTTATTAAAAAAAGGGAGGAGGAGGAAGAGGGAGGCAGCTGGTGGTTGAGGGCTTAGCCCTCATCGCCACCTCCCCGCCGTTGTCGGAAAGGTGGAGGAGGGTCGGCTGGGGCTGCCAAGCCTTGGCCAAGGGCCAGCAAGCCTAGTCGACTGGGGGTGAGGGCCTGCGTGCCCTTGTCTAGATTTGGAGCGAGGGTCGCGGCCCTCCCCTAGATCCGGCGAGGGTTGCCAGCCCTCGCCTTAGGCTCAGCGGCCCCGGCCGACCCTTCCCCACCTTTTCGGTGAGGTAGTGGCAGGAAGGGCTGAGCCCTCAGTCGCCGGCTGCCTCCCTCCTCCTCATCTTTTTTTTTTTATTATCATCATCATCATTATCATCATCATCATCATCATCATTATTATTATTATTATTATTATTATTATTATTTATTTTAAATTTAATCATTATTATTATTATTATTATTTGTTTTTTTATATTAATTATTTAATTACGTCAACACCAAAACGACGTCGTTTTGGCACTATTTAGCCACATCAGTGTGCAAAATGACGTCGTTTTACACTGAGCTCGCTGGAAAATTGCCGCATCAGCGTTTTTGCCTGATTTTCTCGCCATTGGCGCTTAATTGATCCATTTTGCTCCGATTTTAGCATTAAAATGTCACTTTCGTAAGTATTGGCACTTAAGTGTCCATTTATGCCAAATTTTGACACTCTTAGTGCTTGTGTCGTTCTTTTGCTCTCGGAATTGAAAAATAAAATATAAATCTGTTTGGTAACATCAATTAATTTTTCTATTTTTCGGAATAGAAAAATGGCAAGGGAATTGATTTGAAATAGAAATAAGAAGTATAAAAAAATAACTTTTTATTTCTGAATATAATTTCTAGAAATAGGTCATTTTCTTTCTTTTCTTCTTTTTCCTTGCTGCTTGCCGTCGTTTGTCACCCCCGGCATGTTGCATGTCGTTGCCGCTCACCGCCGGCTACTGCCTAGCGATTGGTTAGAGGAGGAAAAAGAAGAGAGGAAAAAAAAAAAAAAAAAGAAAAATCTCAAAAAAATTATTATAAAATTAAAAAAATTCTATGTCACAAAAAACTTGTAGGTCGTACCAAATGCATTCATGTTTTTTTTTTTTTTTTCTATTTTAAGAAAAGAAATTTTGTATAGTTACCAAACACGTTATCTTACTTAGAAACTGCTTTAGGAATAGAAATAGAAAAGAGCTATTTTTTAAAAGAAATTATTTCCAGGACAGAAATATTATTAAACGCGCCCTAAGTGATTCCTTTATTTTTTTTTCTCTTAAATGAGTCGATAAAAAATTTCGACACTAAAGTGAGTGCCGTACATAATTTTAGATGCTTCTAGTATCTTTCTCCCATGCTTTTAAATTGACTAAATCTTTCCTCAAGTTGGCTATATAAAACTTGACAGAGAATGACGGTCCTATCACGTAAGCATTGTTGAGTAATTCTATTGTTGGGAATGGCAAAACAAATTTAGAACTAAATCATGAAATATGTGTCATCAATGAGCATTTAAACGATACAAGGTTCATAGTAAGTCACATCATGAAAATATGAAGGGATTTTACCAATAGTCTTTCCTCATTAACTGTAAAAACTTCATATAGAGATTGATCAAATTCTCGCTCAAATTTTCAAACTCGCCAATGTAAAGCACTAACTTCGATAGTTATCCCAAATCTAACATGTCATTAGCTCGAAATATTTACAAAATTTTAGTACGCCAATATTATCTCATTATTACCAATGACACTTCTTTTACTCCTTTACTCTTTAAGTGGTTTCTATCTTCTTACAATCATTAATTACGCTTATTGAGTTTTTAAGAGTCGATATTATCGTGCGGCGTGAAATCCGCATCACTTGCTCCACATGAGGCATGAAGTGGATATGAAACATCTTTTTAGTTTCTGGACAAACAATATCCATCACGATATTGTTTAGACAGCTAGCTGATTACTAGCGACGCAGACAACATCTGTCCAGGGTAACGATACGAATAAAAGAGGAAGATACAAGCAGCCTTCACACAGAATATTAATCCATTTTAAAAAATTCCTCAAAGGTACTAGTCCTTGCCATTTTCATGTCATCATAACTGATCCAGCTGGATATAGAGATGGGACTGGGACTTGAGTTATTTAAACTCATGCATAGTTTAATGAAAAAGTCTCTATAAATGTCGACCGTAAATGACGTGAATTTGGTTGCGTAATTCTTGTAGTTAGTGTGAGTTTATACTTTTATAACCTGTTGAACTAGTGACCTTTTTTGTAGCTGGGATAATTGTGCTTTTCTTCATTTTTTGTAGATTAGCTTAACCAAATCCATTTTCCTAATTTAGGCTCAAATTGTGCCAAAACTAATATTTTTTTTTTTGGAGGCAACCTCACGATATAATTCCATAGAAAGTTTGAATGCGTAGTCGCTTTTACATTGTGCAATGAGTCGCTGTGCAATTAATCATGTGGTTAATTATTTCGAAAACTGGTGTTGTATATAGGTGACGCTGTGGGCACAATAGCACTTCTGTGGGCACAATAGCACTTCTTTTCAGTATAGGCTTTCTCTATTTGGTGTACAAGAAAAGGAAGCTTATCAAGTTCAAAGAACAATACTTCAAGCAAAATGGTGGCTTACTTTTGCAGCAACAATTACAAGAATGTGATAGAACCACAAAAGCTGCTAAACTGTTTAGCGCTGAAGAGCTAGAGAAGGCCACCAACAATTATGATGAGGGAAGAATAATTGGCCGAGGAGGACACGGTACTGTTTACAAAGGGTCATTGCCAAATAATATGGTTGTTGCAATTAAGAAGTCCAAGCTCGTGGACCAGAGCCAAATTGAACAGTTCATCAACGAAGTCATTGTGCTTGCTCAAATTAATAATCGTAATGTGGTCAAGCTTTTAGGATGTTGTTTGGAAACCGAGGTGCCTTTATTGGTGTACGAGTTCGTCAACAATGGAACTCTCTTCGACCACCTCCACAACCCAAACAAATCACCGAAGCTATCTTGGGAGACTCGATTGAGAATCGCTTCAGAAATTGCTGGAGTGCTATCGTACTTGCACTCCACAGCCTCCACTCCCATAATCCATCGAGATGTCAAGTCTGCAAATATCCTTTTGGATGCTAACTACACCGCCAAAGTATCCGATTTTGGAGCTTCAAGATTAGTCCCACTTGATAAAAAACAATTGTCCACTATGGTTCAGGGAACATGGGGATATTTAGACCCTGAATACTTCCACACTAGCCAATTGACAGAAAAGAGTGATGTTTATAGCTTTGGGGTTGTGCTAGTTGAGCTGCTGACAGAGAAGAAGGCGCTTTCTTTTGACCGACCAGAAGAAGAGCGGAGCTTGGCAACGTACTTTCTTTCATCATTAAAAAATGACAAATTGTTTCAGATTTTTGAGGAAGTTATTGCAAACAAAGGAAACAATGAGCATGTGATGGAAGTTGCCAATCTTGCCAAGAGGTGCTTGAAAATAAAAGGAGAGGAGAGGCCGACCATGAAGGAAGTAACAACGGAATTGGAGGGACTTAGAGCAATGGCTAACCATCCATGGGTTAGTGGTATCGATGTGAATCCAAAAGAGAGGGTTAATTTACTAGAAGAGAAGATTGAAATATACAAGGATAGCATGGGGACCACGAACATTGGGTACACATAGCATGAAAACCCATGTCACGCCACCAGTCAGTAGCGGGAGATGACAATAATTAGGTTTCTTTGGGTATGTTGTGATGCGTGTTATGGTTGCACTAGGTCTCCATTGACTGCACTAGTCATTCAGTTCTTTTGCGTCGAAACTATTCATCAAACAGTTTCTATGCGTGGAAGAGAACTCTTGAAAAATCTAACCTTATAGTAAAGTCAGTGTACTGATTCAATAAGTGTTTCTGTGAATGCAAGATAATTTAGCTATAGAAAGCTCGATGTAAATATGGTTTCCTCCTTCTACCGCTTCTTAGTGGTGCTTTTAAGATTTGGGAGCTATATTGTCTTTTGAGTGTTACGAAGTTAAAATGACATGGAAGTGCAGATTTCTGTTTGATCGCCGACGTCGTCGTACGTCAAACTTGAATGGATCTTTTTTCCCAGGCAATTCCATGGTCTTGCCTTACGGTCATACACTGAAACTTTTCTTTTCCGAAGCTCCTCTCCCGCTGTGTTCAACGGTAGGCTAACAACAGGACCTCTGTCTCAAAGTAACAACCGATTGACTTAACCACATTGCCGTGATTAATTTGGGAGAGGCTGACCAGCTCGTTGAGGAATTCTTCGACCTGACTTCGGTCCAAAATCTCGGCCTTCTCGATGGCGACAACCATGTTGTTTGGTAAGATCCCTCGATGTACTGTTCCTTGGCCTCCCTGGCCTAGGACTCGGCTTTCATGGTAGTGGTCCGTGGCCTTCTTGAGCTCTTCATCGTCGAAGATTCTCGCCGATTCAACGAAGCCTTCGTGCTCAGAAATAAGTCTCTGCAACATGAGGCGGCCCCCATTTTCTAGGAAGAACTTCTCTCTGTCTGCTAATTTTTCTTTGTCTAAGCCTCCAATATAACCAGAAAACACCCAAAAGAATCAGAAGGAAGCTTATGCTCACACCTAGAAAAAGACATTACCCTACAAAAGGTTCACACACCCCATATATGAAAAAAGAAAGGCGATATATTTGGTATAGAAATATGCTTAACTTCCTTTTTCATTACTCAAACAATCTTGTGTTAATTGACTTCTCTGTCCTATTTTCTTTTCTTCTCCATCAACTTGAAGCTCTTTTAGGTAGACAAACCTTGATAATAGTGAATTAAACCAAAGATGTGTTTGTTTGGGGGAAAATTTCATGAAAGAGGAAAATATTTTTTGAGAATATATTTTTCAGAAAAATAGTTGACTTTTCTTTGTTTGGCGATGCATGATCGTATAAACTTTCTGATAATTGGATCTTATTTGAAAAATGATTTTAATCTCATGATTTTATTTTATGCAAAAAAAAAAAAAATCGTCTTTTAAAATATATTTTTTAATTTTCTTTCTCTTTCTTTCTTCGTCTTTCACCGGTCGTCGAGCTTTAGTGATGGCTGCAACAAGTCTGATGCAAGCGGTTAGGCTTTCTCAAACAATAGGATCGGGAGAGTGACTCGCACATGGGAAAATAGGACGAACAGAAATTTCAGTACTGCGCAAGCTCAGGAGAATAGTCGTATTTTTGTCGATACAGATTGGATCAACCTGATTCTAAAGCCAAATGAACAAAGACTTATGGATCTACAATTTCTTTGTTTTGGGTTTATGAAATAAGCATTGTAGGATGGTCGAATTTGGGTTGGAAATAATGAACAGAATAGGAAAAGATAGAAACTTCGTTGGTTGCTCTTCTAGGCCTCCAAGGAAGTTGAGGGGGCACCGATTCTTCTAGATCAATGATTGCAACTCTTCAAGGATGCAGATTTCAAAAGCTCTGACTCTTCAAGTCGGAGTGAAAACTCTTCTAGGTTTTCAAGGGTATGAACTCTACAAGATTCATGATACTTGCTTCAAAGCAAAGTTTTTCATTCATCAAAAGTCGTCTATCTTGTACAAGGAATTGGATGGCTTATATCGTCAAAGAAATAAAGACAGAGTGTTGAAACTAGGAGAAATAAAGACAGAGCATTGAAACTAGAAGAAATAGTAACGAGCATGGAAACTATAAACTAGTAAAAGCGTCATGCGAGCTCCCAAGGTGTCTTTCAAACTTCCGGGATTGACTCAAGATATCAATACGGCTTCTCGGTTTTGTCAAGCTTGAATGCGGGCCGATCTTCTTGGTTGAGAGAGCTGATCTTCAATGCGGGCTGCATCAAAGTCATTGGTGTTGTTGCTGAGGCCGGCCAAAGGCCCGGCGAGGGTTGACTTGGTTGGCCTTGGGCAAGGTGCTAGTAGTGAATCCACTTCGTTTCTATTGCAACTCGACATCCCCTTAATGCAACCCAAAGCTTTCAATACCTAATTAGCTCCATCTCTATCGGACAAATAATCAGTAGCATATTGGTATAAACTCAGGCATTAAACACACAATATAAAGTGATATCGGATGATGGCAAATCAATGTACTACTAAGTGTCAAATGATGGTAGCATCGAGCTAAATCAAAAATCTTGGACAAAGCTAAAAGTTCCACATCCATCTCCCCATTTTCCTCACCTCCCTCTACTTCTTGGATACAGCTAAAGTCTTCACGCTCAACGCTAGATAATGCGTTGCCATTTGTGAAATTTCTTGAAACTTGAAAGTAGTTCTGCTTAAGGGCCTGGGTAGGCACAATTGGGCTTTTGGGGCGTTCTATCTTGTTCCGAAAACAGGCCTGCTATGTAGCCCAACATTGTTCTCTCTGACAGCCATATTGTGCTGCAGCTGCGAACTTCATCCATCTCAGCAGGAAAAAAATAAAAAATAAAAAATCTGAGCTTCCTTCTGACGGTGTTCGTTTTGGACATGGCTTGGAGCTGCTTCTCATGTACTGCTTCAATTCCTCTGCAACCCCCAGGTCTTTTTTATTTCTTCCTTCACCGCTATCTTCGTTCCAACATGCCCACTTTTCTTGATGGTGCATCTGACGACATGTTTCGTGTGCTATGACGATAGTGAATTTCAGACCCAGTAGCCAGAAATGCCTTCAGGACGTCAGGAACATGGTGAAATCGCTCGGGATCCACTCGATCAGGTCTTCTCCCGTCGATTCTCTCAGGAATGGAAACTGGGTCAAGCTTATTTGCGGTGCTAGTTTCGAGGTGATTGAGATTTCGAACCTCGAAATTCTTGGTTTTTGTGCTTTCTTGTTTGGCTTCCTGAGTATGTCGGTTCTCGTCTGTTTCTAGGATGTAGTTGACATAAGGAATCTTTCTCTGGTTTACACTTTGGCTGGAGGTTAGTTATCTTCAAGGCCCTTTCGTTTGTGTTTTGAAATTGTTTTCTCTTGTCACTTTGTGACGGTGAAATGTTTTTCAATGGGGTATCTGGAAATCATGTGCAGTGGACTGCATTGACTGTGCTGCCGATGAATCAGTGGTGAATGCAGTGAACCAGGGGATTGAGGCGGCGAGAGAAATCGTGGAGGTTGGGAGGCCTTGGGTGATGATAAGTGTTAATGATGACGAAGATCTTCACTTTCGCAAAGCTGGTAAATGCCCTTTTGAGCGAAGTGCAGCTTCCTCTTTGGATTGGCTACAAGGGAATTTGAGCCTATGCACTAATTTAGAACTATCTAGTATCCAAAGTGAGGATCTTAGGACATGATCTGGTGTAATTATGGTTGTTTAAGCTAGCTGTGGCTTACTCTGTGGGTGACTTATAGTTCTTAAGTACAAATAGCTATGTTTGGTTACTTGTGCATTAAGCTGGTTTTGCAAGGATCAGTTAGAAATGAGTATTGTGATTTTTTCATGACCTTGAGAATATTTGTGACAGAGTTTGATCCAGCTGATTGTCCCCAAGATTGCTCAAGGCCTTGTGAGATTGTATGTCCTGCTAATGCAATATCACTAGAGAAAGAAAAATCCTCAGCAGGTCGTCTTTGGAATACCAGTGATGAGGGTAAAGATCAGGTCTTTGTTCTCTATCATGGTTCACCGAGGACTCAAGCTAGTCGATCTTTTAATTTGGTATTTGGATGTGGAAAATTTGACATGGGAATATGCAGGGTGGGGTTTTGACTGAGCGATGTTATGGTTGCGGGCGATGCATTCCAGTTTGCCCATATGATAAAATAAGTGCGTTTCTCTCCTTCTCAAAGTGCCATTTTAACCGCCTTGCTTCTTTATGCATGGTTTCCAAATCCATATTTTCCCTGCTGTCATCATTTTGTCATGTTTTAATGCTAATCACCCTCAATTTGACTTAGGAGTGCATACATATGTAAGAGATGCTGCTGCTACTTCTGAGCTTTTAAGAAGAGAAGATATCGATGCTTTAGAGATACATACAAGCGGAAGGTAATAGTTTGGTGATGAATGTGAAATCTGTGTTTTTTAATATATAGGACTGTCTTGAATAACCTGCTATGAATGATTGGGACTTTTTTACAGCAACTTTTGCCTTGTATACCCGTGTATACTTGATGTTTAAAGTGAAAATGATATGTTTAACCTTGTAACATCCATGTTATCAAGGGATTATTGTGACTTTTTTGTAGCAACTTTTACCTTGGTCATACCCTTGAATTCTTGTTGCTTGAGATGAAAATGATATATTTAACATTGTAACATTCATCCTATGAGATGGGAAAGAAAGGAGACCAACAACATCTTGCCCATCTGACATTGGTCTTAATACATTTTGAAGATAAATAATGTGGTTGATCCAAGTATAGGTCCTTTTTTGAGCCTTTGATCCCCTTTTTCGCAGGCAGATTTTGCACTTTAGGTCACTTTGGGAGGGTTTGGGAGACTCAATCCACTATCTGAGATTAGTGGCGGTGAGTAAAGAACCTTTACATGCTTGGGCAGAATAAAATGTTAGTTACTTAAGTATATGCTGAGTGGATAGATAACTTATGCGCTTCAAGAACTCCAGGTTAGCTTTCCCGATGTTGGGGATTCAACCATCTCTGCAATGAATGCCATGTATTCAATTATGGAACCTCGCCTACGTTGCTCTAATTTGTGGCAGGTGTGTGCGACCTTGCTCTGAATCCTCCTATTATGGGTTTTACAGGACCTACTGTGTGTGATATATAAAGGCCTAAGACAGTTGCTTTAATGTGATTTATTGCAGTTGGACGGCCGTCCTATGAGTGGGGATATCGGACGTGGTGCCACAAAGGAATCTATTGCTTTCGCTGTTCGTCTAGCTGCTGCAAGCGACAGACCTAGAGGTTTGTAAATTTTATGTACTTTCTCTTTTCTTCCCTTGGCCAAGAGTAGACATATTTGTTTTATTAGTAGAACGCCTATTATTGCTTTACTCTTGTAATGTAGGTTTTCTTCAATTGGCGGGTGGCACCAATGCTCATACAGTTGCTGGACTAAAAAAACATGGACTTTTCCAAACTAAATCTGTTTCTGGTGTTGCCTCTTCTCTCCTCTTTTTCTGTTTTTCCTCTCTCTCTCTCTCTCTCTCTCTTTCTCCTGGTTTCAGGCTAATCCCCTTGTGTATCAGAAGAGAACTTCAAGGATGGGCAATCAACAGTCGGATCGATCAGGCCATTGGATGCTCCTATTGGAGGCATAGCTTACGGAGGGTATGCTCGCAAGGTTAGTAGATCGATCATATTCTTTTCAGCTTATCCATAGAAAGGGCACTTTCTTGCACTTGGTGCTGATAAGTAAATTTGAGTAGAAGATAGGGTAAACAAGCTATTCGCGCATGATCAGGTCGTTGGGAGGATTCTCAGTGCTATGCGGCCACAGCATGGACTGACTTGTATAGAAGAATCTCCAGATTATCTCTTGAAGGCACTAGCAGAAGCGCTTGCTTTAGTTGGAACTGTCAAATGCTATGATATCCCTTCTTAGACAGCATTATATGAGTAACTTGTGTCTCAAATTTTAATAGCTTCTGATTCCATTTAGATGAATTTCGATCTTGAATTTCCAATCTAAAAATTTGCCTGGGTGGAAGTTAACTTTCTCATGGATTATGTTTCCTTCTCATCATGCCAAACAAACGATACAAGAAAATGTTCATATATTCTCCAGGTATAATACAGAACAAATTGTTACAAGTGAATAGATCGTGTCGTACATATCTTGGGCAACATTTTTTGCTACTCTCATTCACTTTCAAATGCAATGTGCATGTGTTATGGGCCAACCGTTCTTTGATTGCAGAATAGCCTTGTGGTGCCTAGTGAGCTGAGAACACCAGGTTGGCCTTCCTTCTATAAATTGTTCTTGATAGTAGTATGACAAATTGCATCCTCACACTCGGTCGTACCATGCTCAATTTAACTTGGGTGATCAGTTCCTCAAGCAAGATATACAGATGACTTTGGTATAGCAACTGGTTTCGGTTTGTCGTGATCTTATCGGAAAAGCGGCGTCATCTCCCGATTAGTTTATGCACGGGATGCAAATCCCGCCTTTGGAGATCCTCAAAGATGGCATTCGTTCCACTTTAGGATTTCTAACACAAATATCCTCACGCATCTTCCACGAAGTAGTTGTATTATCCCTTCCGCATCACTCATTTTTCACCTCGATGTCTCAAAACTCCACTTTTCAACTCACAAGGATACGGGAGAGTTCGGCGTTTGGCTTATGTTGTTGAGGAAGCACTTGCTCAACATTAACATTTCACTAGATTGCCGATCAACGGGCACTATGAGTTGTCATGTTTAGGATTCGTATTACCAGCAAAGCAAACCTCACACCCCTCTTGTGATAACGTTCCTAGTTAGCAATCTTATCTTTTGTATCTAATTTAATATATTGTTGATATTGTTTCCATAATTTCTTTGCTTGCCTTAAGCATCCTCAATCATCCCTAATTTAGGGCTCTTGTAATATATTTATATACAGTCTGTATAAGAGAGAAGATTGCTGACTAGGAACATTATCATCTTGAACTTAAGGTTTTGCAAATGATTTCTCAAACCGGTCCCGTAACTATCGATTGCAACTCATTTGATCCCATTAACTTTCATGACGGGTCAAGTACCATTTTTTTTTTTTTTTATTCGTTACCATGTTAGATACGGTTGCGTTGAGTCTGCACAAGCATTCTCTACATTGCTTGGATTACATTGCGTTGGGATGAACTACTCTGGTTTGACAGTAAGTTATGAGCGGGGTTACTTCATGTTGCTCCAAATTGTCGTTTGAAAATTCTCTAAATGTCTGTCCAAATAACCAAAGAAAAAAAGGGTTACTTAGATGTGGAGTCAAGTCAACTTCCCCGGTGAAATTGAAGAACCGACCTTGAATTACATAGTTACGTTTTTAATTTTAATTTTAATTTAATTTAATTTATTTTTTCCGTTTGATACATTAAGTGTGAGGTCGTACTAGTAGGCCTCATTGCTTTTCTTACAATGAGGTAAAATGAATCTTGCTCTATTGAGCATTGAAAGAGTCAGACTCAATTTGTAATGAAGACGGCAAATGCCTAATGGTGCTTGACCCTATAGTCTAGGGGATGTGGGTTTGCTTCTACTAACTTGACTGTGAAAATTATCAAAAAAAAAAAAAAAAAAAGAGTTGTGAATATGTTACATTTGTCTCAATTCAATTTTGTTATAATTTTATTTTTAAAAAATATTATGAATTTTTTATAATAATTTTATTTTTTATTTTTCCTTTTTACAAAGTCCAGCGAGGGTCACCAATCGAGCCTTGTCGATCCTAGTGGAGGGTTGGTTATCCTCGCTGGCAATGGGGAGGGTTGCTACCCTAGCAACTTTGGTTTGCGACTGGTAGGTCTTCACAAGCCTTACCAAATCTGGGTGAAGGCCAAGACCTTTGCCTGATCTGGGTGAGGGTCTACTGGCTCTCACTCGGTTTAGAGGAAAAAAAAAAAGAAAGAAAAGAAAGAAAAAGAAAAAAGAAGAAGAGAAAGATATAAAAAAATTATAAAACAATTCAGAAAATTGTTTAAGAAATAAATTTCCACGTCAATGCTAGCTGTATTATGTAAGACGGCCGGGATCCACATTAGCAATTTCTAATAGAAATTGGTCGAAAGAACTAAATTAATAAATCGTCAAAATTTAGGATTAAATTTGTCAAATTAATTATGACTAAATTGGTATAAGTGAGGTAGGTTTAGGAGTTGGTAATTTCCGCATGAGTTTGATATTGGTTAGGTCCATCATTCACGGAACCTATAGTCTCCAACCACATGCGCTATTAATTGACTCTGATGGATGAGTGATGGACCCTATTTGGCACATGTGGGTAACTATTACTTACATGAGTAACCCACCTGGCAGTTTAGAGCTCTTTGGGTCGACGAAACTCGACCCTATACGATCGAGCTCTCAAGAACCACCATCAATGGTCTAGATCTCATCGTCATCGTCGATCGTGAGAATTTCTCGTGAGAGAGAGAGAGACAGAGACAGAGACAGAGAGAGAGAGAGAGAGAGAGGCGCTCGTGGTGGACAGAGCAATGTCGGTATCGAGGTGGTAACGGTGGCGAGACGGCTGAGAGGCAACGGTGTAGGTCTGCTGAAGCTGGTGGGGAGAGGGAGAACAGATACTGTATCCATGGCATCTTCTTTTACCGAGGTGATAAAGAAAATTATTCTTATGATCATTGATTGAATGAGAATCGTCATAGTTATTGTATAACATGGCATCTTCTTTTACCGGGATCACTCTACTTATTGCATGATCCATAAGCTTGAAGAATATACTATTATTGGATTGCAAAAGAGAAGTATCTCGCAAGCAAGCTATGCGATGGGAACTTTTGTGAACCTAAATAAAGAAGTCACTCGAAAGGGAGTTCGATCCACGCATCCCCATAATGAATTCTCTTCAAATGTTCACTTTTCTTGGATCAACCACAACTAAGAATAGTACATACATCTATTTAGCACCACAAAAGAAACAAAAATTGGCAGATATATCGAAAGGCGTGGTGACGTACAAGATATTTTTGAAATACCATTTTAAATTTAGTGAATAAAATCCGTTAAAATATCCTATTTATCTACATGCTAATGTGGTTTTTATATGTATGTGATGTCCTCCCATAGGATAACTCAAATTTTTGAATTGAAATTTCTAATATGGTAGGAGAGTCAAGTTCTATACTAATTTATTTTGTATGTGCCTGTCTTTGTTGATCAAATTCCACATGTTGTTGCTTAATACGGCTTGCACGTGATAAGAGGTGGGGCTTATGTGCTCTTTATATACATGCGATCTCCTTTAAAGTCTTAAAATATGTCATGAAAATGTAATTAAGTCCTAAAACTTGCAAAAAGTGTAATCAAGTCCTAAAATTTCACAAATTTGTTTAATTGAGTCATTTTGTTAATTGTCCAACTTAGCTAATGGAAAATATTGATATAACTTTTCTTAATATTTTCTCTTTCATATGTGGCGATGACATAGACAAAATGACGCTATTGTGGTTCAAATCTATTTTTTTAGACAAATTTTATTTAAATTAAATAAAAACAATTTAAACCAAAAAAATAAAATGAAAAAAAAAAAGCAAATTTTTTTTTTTTTTTTAAAAAGTTGCAAAGTAGGCGATAGGGCTACAAAGCTGTTGTTGTTGTCACTCCACCATTGCTGAGAAGGGCCGACAATGGTGGAGGAGTGGTCGACAAGGGCCTCATCCAATTTTGGTTGAAAGTCGCCACTACCGGGGTTGACCGCTAGAACTAGGCGAGGGTTGGTGACCCTCACCTCATTTGGGCAAGGGCCATGACCTTTGCCTGTGGTTGGTGAGGGTCGTCGAGCCTTGGCCTGGGCTTGGCGACTCCCATTGACCATTCCCCACCATTGGTAGCCCTTCTCGGTGATAATGGCGTGGCGGCAGCAAGTATGGGTGATCGGTTCCAAGGTGGGCGGTTCTCACCCTGAAATCGAGAACTGCTTGCTAAGGACTGGTTCTGCAAAATGGGAATCGAGAACTATCCGTTGGTTCATGGATCCACTTGAGAATCGGACCGCCAATCTGATCCGATTTTTGGGTGGATCCATGGAGCTGATCTAGTTTGGTAGTACCTTGTATATGTTGCATAATGTAAAGTTCAAAATCGGCACTATGCAAGACCGAACAAAAGGTAATATACATTTTGTATAAACTATAATTGCTAACATAAAATTTTGGTAAATCAAACGGAAGGTAATAATTACAATTACACACAATATAAAGACCAAACAAAGACCATGTACTCATCGTTTGTTGGATGATTGCACTCTGTTTAAAAGGCTAACATCAGCATTGAGCATTATAACATGACAGATATAGAGTTGGAAATCCGCCCGCAAAACCAAACAGAAGTATCCTGAGCCTTCTGATATATGAAGACAAATCTCCTTAAACAAACATAACTGAGCTCACTTCAAATGCATTCATAGTCTACAGTACATATCACACGTAAAAATGAGTTGCCACAAGTTCGCAAGAGCAAGCAAGCAAAGACCGCTCCAAGACTCCTCAAACTTTTGAATCTAGAACCAAGTCTACACGGAAAAGACCGCTCCAAGCCATCTCCAACTTAAACCTTCGGCATTTATCCATAAAAGAAAAGCCCACTCCAAGACTCCAAGTTTTGACTCCCTGAAAACAAAAGAACAATTAGTATATATTGTCACATAACATTAACTTAAATAAAATAAGTAGAAATTGAACTCAAACAATTAATGAAAAATCTCACCGCATATATTCATTCCACTTCAACTTGTACACTCTATGTATGGTTAATATTTGCATTAACATGATCCATATCTGACAAAAAAATACATATTATATTGTCATGGCTAAAATATCATCTAGAGGGTGGTAAATAGGTGATTTTGCGGAAAATATCACCTAGAGGGGGGGTGAATAGGTGATTTTGCGGAAATGAAAGAAATTAAACCAAAATTCCAATGGGACAACTTTTGATGAAGTGGTTAGATCTTATTGGTGCACAATTCTATTACAGAAAATTAAAAGTGTAAGGAACAGAGAATTGCACACTCAAGATTATAGTGGTTTGGCTTTTGCAAGCCTACGTCTACTCTCTCATGCTACAGCCAATTGGCTGGAATTCACTAATGAGGATCGATCAGAGGTTACAAGATCTCAGCTCTAACCCTCAAGCTCGTGTGTATAACTTTCTCACACACTCTTAACCTCTAAAAGGTTAAACAATTTTGCTCACTGAATCAAATGCAAAATGATCACAAACACCCTTCAGACTTTAGAATTAAAAGCTCCAATACTCGTGAAAGCGAATTGTTGTCCTTCTGCTATGAGATCTCCTCTTATATCCCTTCTAATCCAAGTTGACCATTGGACATGCCTTCAAGAGGATCATCCAGCCAATCCACCCGTTGGTCCTCGATTTGGTTGAGAAGATTTGATGGTGTGAGGATCGCCAAGGTTGAAGCTTCTCGTAAGATTTGCTGCCCATATAGCAAGTCGGGTTTCCAAAAATCGAGTGTCTATGTTTATAAAGAACAGCTCGTCTTCAAAGATTGAGGAAAGATTGGAAACATGAGGATTTTTTTAATGAAAACCTTCCTTTTCAAGTTCCTCCAAAGAGATGGCAAGTTATCCAGTCAATTTAGTCATTGCACGAGAAATATATTCATTTCTAGCCGGTTGATTAATTGTCCAAATAAGAAAGTATTGTCCATGACTTTGATTTGATTGCAATCATCAGACTTTCCTTCCTAAAAAATACTTATAATCAAATTTCAAAGTCGGTAAGTTTTGTCAATCATCAAAACCACTAAAGGAATGTTTTCTCAACAATAAATAATTCACTCATTAGATGTAGGAAAGAAGGATATTTCCAATGACTTACCCAACTCAAACTTTTCCACAATGCACACTTCAACATTAATTGGACACCGCAAATAAATGACTTTTCTTGAACCCAAGAGGCCTCTAAGCACCATGTGATCTAATGCATACAAACACGTAAATGGAACTCCTGAATCTGCTGCTTAATATTCTCAAACTTTTAGAAAATTCATGGACACACACCCACTAAGCTATCATCTGTAAAACCCAATTCATCAGAAAATCCGAGTGCCTGAGCACCATGGGCTATAATTGGAAATAAAACAAGAAGAATCAAACCAACCACACAACATACACAGCAAAGAAATTAGGAAAGACAGAAAATACACCTAATTTATAAAAGATGGAGTCCTTTGTGTTCCTTTGATTCAGAGTTAAAAGTGAACCGATGCTTGATGAAATGGACGATTTTAAGAGGACTTACAGTTGCAAATGCGAGATCAAGCTACGAGAGTGAGAGAGGGAGTGATGAGGCTAGACTGCGGAGGCCATTGAGTGACGAGAGCGAGAGCGGGAGGCGAGGTTGCGTGAGACAAGGAGAGAGAGACGGTAGGAAACTAGGAAAGACAGTAGAAAATTAGGGTTGACAATTTGATTTCAAAACGTAAAAGTTAATATATATATAGTACCGTACCGGTCCGGTCCGGTCCAGGCGATTTCACATTGGAATCGGGAATCGCACCACTCGTCACTTGGTTCCAATTATTGGAATCAAGAATCGGATTGGACCCTTGGGAACCACTTGACCGGTTTGATTCGGTTCGGACGGTTCTCGGTTCTTTTGCACAACCCCAGTGGCAAGGGCAACTCTTCTATTTTTGTTTCTTTTTAAATTTAGCTCATTTTTTATTTAATTTAAATAAATTTTTTCTAAAAAAATCAGACATGGACCATAAAGGCTTCATTTTGACTTCCATTTTATGTTTTAGTCACGTAGGAGAGAAAAATATTAAAAAAATCATGTCGACTTTTTTCACTAAGTTGGATGGAGTAAACGGAAGGACTCAATTGAATCAATTTGACGAGTTTTAGAACTTGATTTCACTTCTTGTAAGTTGTAGAGCTCAATTACACCATCATGAAAAGTTTGATGACTTCCATTGCACATATTTAAACTTTTGTTTTTAGTACGTCAAAGATTATTACCGACTAGAGAAGAATTTACTAATCACTCGACAATTTCCTCTAAGATCTCTAGGTGGATTATTCTCTAGCATTTAATATATTAATCACCACAAGTACCTAACCGGACATGAGCAGGTCCTTAAAAGGCTTAAGGGAGAAGAAAGAGGCTGGAGATTCGCCCTAGTGGGAGATCCAGCAATGTCACCTTCCATGTTCCTACTTGTCAAGGAAGAAATATAAGTGATAGGAATTGGGGGGCTTGTTGGTAGTAAAAGTAGACACAACCACATCAGTACTTCGGTGTTGGCTACTGCTGGGTAGGAGAGTATAGTAGCTCTTCACATATGGTGTGAGAAAAGGTGGCTTAGGCATTTGATTAAAAGACTTGAGCAAATCTCAACCTACCAAGTAGTGGTTGTGAAGCCACCCTAGCTCACCGCAAGCACGAAGAGCTACTATACTCCCCTATTTGGCGGTAGCCAATATCAAAGTGTTGACGTGGTGTCTATCTTCACCACGACAGGCCCCCCAACCCTTACCACTTATTTGTCTTCCTTGGCAAGTAGGAGTATGGGAGGTGACATTGCAGGATCTCTCATCCGAAGGTAGATCTTCTTGCCTATTTCTTCTTCCTCAAGTTTTTTAAGGACCTGCCCATATCTAGAGAATTTCCCAGGCTGTCACCAATCCAAAAACATAAAAATAATAAATGACAAAAGAGTTTTTAAGTGGCAATACTTTTATTCAATTTTCATTTCCAGTGCACATATTCCTATTTTAAACTTTGTTTTCAGTATGTCAAAATTTATTACCAACTCGAGAAGGATTGACGAACCACTCGGCAACTTCCTCTAAGATCTCTAGGGGGATTATTCTCTTGCAACTAATATATTAATCACCACGAGTACCGAAGAATTGTTGGATCGCCAAAAGATGCAAATAAATAAATTGCAAGATTGAAAAACAGAAGGAAAAAAAAAACCCACGTACCAAGGTAGAAATCACATGCAAAGGCGCGGGTAAATACCTTGCAAACCACGTTTGCGTGGTAACGTTGCGTACAAGAATTAGGGTTTGAATTATCATTTATGGCGCCACCTTGGTGCATGTGAACAGCTTTGTGTCTCCAGCTTTCTGACACATTTTGACTTCACCAGAATTGAAGTATCGCCTTTTATATTGCCAAAAAGTATTCTTCGAGACGTCAAATTCACCCTAAAAATCGTATTTATCCAAGCTGGCAATGTCGATCAAGTCAAACGTGGATGTCACCAAAACCTTATATAAATAGAGAGCCTGATTAGCTTCCCATGCATATCAAGCCTGGTGTCAATGAAGTGTTTTGCTTGGTGGTGTAGGGGAAGAACGAAAGAAAATGAGAGCATCAAGGTGGTGGTTGTTGTTGTTGCTGGCGGTGCTCGCATTGATGAGCTCATGCGCCATGCGGCGTGTCGAGGCAGCAGTGGGGATCCAGTGTTAGATTATACATATAATACTTTGATGCGGAAATTCAAAGTAAAAAACAGTGATCTTTTTATCTTTATGATTTTTACAAATAGATGAAGATATACCTTTATCCATATCGTTGCACTTGATGATGATTGTTGTAGAAAACCAAATGAAGAAACCAATTTGTCTCCCTTAACCCACTATTCTTAATGTATTCTATCGATGGAGGAGAGAATACCAAATTCCTTTCAGTTATTGTTATTCATATGGGTGAAGAGAGGAGCAGACTCTATTTATACTTTCTTTGAAGAGGTGCTTTCCATCAAAGCGACTTTTCAACTTTCATAAAAGTCGTACATTTTCGTTTTATTAGAGTCGTAACTCCTCATAACTAATACATTATTTATTTTATAGCATTTCAACTATTATTAAACCATATAATAAATCATATCACGTGGGTCACAATAATTCTTACATTCTCCTACTTGGCTCATATGATGTTCCTTTCATGGTTTAATAAAGACTGTAATGTGCACAATAAGATTATGCTATAAAATTTTCATTAAATTGGCAATCACATAATAATCATAATTAAGTAAAGAAAACTAATGCGAGTCATAGCGGTTGTATGTCATTAATCGACATAGTCCCTTCTATGCATTACAACCATAGCACTTTACTTAACATGATCCATAAATGAGAAGTACAGCAATAGTCCAACTATAATGTCTCTTTAGAAACTATCCTGTTTAACATTCATCTATTTTCATAATGTATACTAAGTAGAAAACAGGAAATATCAGAAACTCGTAAATGAGCTTAAAGTGTCAAATACATAAACTTAATACAATCATAATACAAACATTAATGACGTCCAATAATGCCCATCTTTTCAACATACTCATTAAATGTTTTGGGCGGCAATTTTTTTGTTAAGGGATCTACTATCATAAGTTTGGTGCTAATGTGCTCAATTGACACTCTTCATTTATGAACTTCTTCTTTAACAGACAAGTATTTGATCTCCATATGCTTAGCACCCTTAGAATACTTGTCATTCTTAGAGAAGAAAACCGTTGCAGAGTTATTACAATAAATTTTCAGTGGCTTAGCAATACTGTCGACAATTACAAGCTCTGAAATAAATTCCGTAGCCATAATACATAAATTGTGGCCTCAAAGCATGCCACAAATTCAGCTTCCATAGTGGATGCAGCAATAACTGATTGCTTCGCACTCTTCCATGAAATTGCCCTTCTAGCGAGAAGAAACAAGTAACCAAACGTTGATTTTCTTGTATCGACACATCTGGCTAAGTCTGAATCCGAATATCCAATCACCTCGAAATGATCGGATCTTTTATAAGTAAACATATGATTCTTCGTTCCTTGCATGTATCTAAGAACTTTCTTTGCAGCTTTCCAATGATCCATTCCAGAATTACTTTGATACCGCCTCAAAGCATTCCGACAAAGAAAGCGATGTCCGATGCGGTGCAAGTTTATGCATACATTAAGCTTCCACAACAGATGCATAAGGAATATTTTTCATTTGTTCTTGTTCCAATTCACTTTTTTGCATAAGGACATTTGTATGAATTGGAAAGGCTAAATTTGTCAATGTAGGCTTTTTGAGACAATCCTAATAATCCTTGTGATCTTATGGTATCATTAAACTTAAGATACCATTAACAAACCAAGATCATTAGGAAGCAAAATATCATCAACATTGTTTAATCTTCAATATATTGATTTAAATGAAGTTATGGTATCCTTAAACTTAAGATACCATTGTCGGGAAGCTTGTTTAACCATGATTTTTTGTTCATTTCCTTTCCTTTAACTGAAAAGCTTTTGGGTTGGTCCATGTAAACCTCTTTTTCTAAATTCCCATTAAGAAAGGCGGTTTTTACATCAATTTGGTGTAATTCCAAGTCATAATGAGCCACCAAAGCCATAATGATTCTAAATGAGTCTTTCTTATAAACTGGTGAAAATGTCTTTTTATAGTCAATGCCTTTTTTTGGTATAAAACCCTTTGCAACAAGTCTGGCTTTATGTCGTTTAATATTACCTTTTGAGTCGCGCTTGGTCTTAAAGACCCATTTACACCCGACCTTCTTACATCCTTTAGACAATTCAACAATATCCCAAACTTGATTTTGATGCATGGATTTTAACTCTTCTTGCATGACATTAAACCATTCATTATAATCTTCACATTCCATGGTTTGGGAAAATGAATCTGGATTATTTCCAATTCTTAAATCAATTTCTGACTCTTGTAGATAAACCATATAGTCATAAAAAATAGCCGACCTACTTTCTCTTTGAGATCTTCTTAATGCTATTTCTTATGACTCAGCTATTGGAGGTTCGATATTGACATCTCCATTATCGAGTGTTTGTTTATTAATTTGTTATTCTTGATTATTGTAATGTTATACTATAATATCATGAACAACTTTAGAAGTTTCGAGTATAGAAACTTCTACAATTACTTCTTGAATGCAAGCATCACGCATTCTTTCACTCCCACTAATGTCACAATTCTCAATGAACCTAGCATTTCCAGATTCAACAATTCTTGTACTATGATTAGGACAATAAAATTTATACCCTTTTGATTTCTCTACATAACCAATGAAATAACCACTGGTCATTCTTGAATCCAATTTCCTTTCATGTGGATTGTAAATTCTTACTTCTACTTGACAACCCCGAACATGCAAGTGTCGTAAACTAAGTTTTCTTCCCGCCCACAGTTCAAAGGGAGTCTCTGGAACTGCCTTACTAGGAACCCTATTTAATAAATACATAGAAGTCTTTAAAGCATACATCCACAAAGACATGGGTAAAGATGAATGACTCATCATACTCCTAACAATTTCCATTAAAGTACGATTACGCATTTCTGCTACACCATTTTGTTGTGGTATACCTGGCATTGTATATTGAGCACAAATGCCATAATTTTCAAGGAATTTAGCAAATGGACCTGGACATTATCCCGATTCATCATACTTTCTATAATATTCACCGCATCTATCCGATCTTATTATTTTGACATTTCTATCTAATTGCCTCTTAACCTCTTTAATATACACTTCAAGTGCATTAACTGATTGAGACTTATCATGCAATAGATAAATGTAACAATAACATGAAAAATCATCAATAAATGTGATAAAATAGCTTTCCTTACCAAAAGATAGAATATCGAAAGGACCACATATGTCAGTATGTATAATTTCAAGAAGCTCTGTGCTTCTTGTGGCACATTTCTTAGTGTGCTTTGTTTGTTTACCTTTAATACAATCAATACACATTCCAAGGTCAGTAAAATCCAAATTTGGAAGAATTTCATTCTTCACTAATCTTTGCATTCTTTCTTTGGATATATGACCCAAACGTTTATGCCACAAGTAAGTAGAATTTTCATTTATCAAACTTCGTTTAGTGCCAACATTATAATGCAAGGTCATTAACGTCTCAACAAAAGTATTATCAAGTCTAAATTTGTAGAGATCATCACATAAAGTTTTAGTTTCAATAAGAGTATCATTCTTAAATAGATTGAAAGATTCATAACCAAACTTACAATAAAATCCCGCCACATCAAGTCTTGGCAAAGAAACTAAATTGCGAGAAAATGTAGATACATAAAGGGTTCGAAACAAATCCAAATAATGCCCAGTATCTAAGATCAAACGGTAAGTGCCAATGCCTTCAACTGGAGCTTTGTTTCTATTCCCCGTAATCACATAACTTTCATTTGGCTTTATGGTTTGGATCATAAGAAATCCTTGCATCGTATTTAACACATGAGTGGTGGCACCAGAATCAATCTACCAAGTATTATAAGGAACTTCAGTAAAGTTTGATTCAAAACATACTAAAGCACAAGGCTTACCTTTCTTTTCGAACCAAGCCTTACATTTCAGATAATCTTTTTCAAGTGTCTAATTTTGTTGCAAAAATGACACTTAATAAGATTGTGTTCCTTCTTGTGAATTTGAGAAGCCTTTGAAGAGTCATTCATGACGTGTAGTCCTTTCTTCTTGCTCCTTCCACCTTTCCTCTTGAAATTCTTTCGAACTTCTTGATGACTTGAGAGATGAACATAATGAGCCTTTTGATTCTTTATCCTTGTTTCCTCTTGAACTAGCATACCGATCAATTCATTTACATTCCACTTATCCTTTATAGTGTTGTAATTAATTTGAAATGGCCCATATTGCTCATGAGGCAATGAATTAAGTATAAATTGTACTAAAAAGTACTCATCCACGTTTATTCCCAAAGTCCTTAACTTTGCTGCTAAATTCATCATCTCAAGTATATGCTTATGCATGGTACGTGAACCATTATATTTCATGGTGGTTAGTGTGCTCATCAATGTACCAGCAAGTGATTTATCAGCAGTTTGAGAATGCTCTTCCACAAATTTCATAAATTCCTTAGCATTGTTAGTCTTGGGAAGAGAAGTCTTTAAGTTGTTTGCAACTGTCATTCGCATAAACATTAAACTCAGTTTGTTCGATCTTTCCTAAGCTTTATGGAAAGACTTTTCATCATCGCTACTTTCATCAATAATAGCAGCTAGTTTCTCAGCTTGAAGCGCTAAATCAAGATCCAGGACACCTAAGTGAAACTGAACTTGTTCACTCCAATCAGGAAAACTTATCCCATTGAATAAGGGAACATATGAGGCGTGCGAATGGAGTGAAACATGTACAAATACTGTAAATGTGCAAGAAAATACTCATACATTAATGCTTTGAGAATATCACCTAATCAGATTCAAATTAAACGACACATGTACATTATAGTTCTCCTTTGGGCGATCCTATGATATACAAATATATATAAATCCTAATGATGCTAATAACTTTTATTTGATAATTGTAAATATATTTTATTAAAATTTATGTGCTATCTTTGGATATACAAACAAATGTAACAAATCATATTAATTATCAACCATAACGTTTATGAATTATAAGAAAATAATTAACTTTTGGTTAATCCCTAAGTTCTTATAATAAATGAACTTCAATATACCAATAACACCAATAATGATATGTAACATATCATTTTCATATATAGCATCAATTAATCATGGGTAATTGAATAAAACAATTTACAATATCAAAAATTTAAAAGACTTCAAGGTTTGGCCACTTTGGTGACTAACAAACCATTCATAATATGAATTTTTAATATTGTAAAATACAAATATTTACAAATTGCACATAAGGACAAAAAACTTAATCAAAGCATAAGGGCAAAATCGTAAAATCATAATTCCATAAGGGCAAAACCATAAATTTATAATGCAGGGGCAAAATGGTAAATAATCAGCAAGGGCAGAACTGTAAATTTATAATCCAGGGGCAAAATGGTAAATAAATAGCAAGGGCAGAGTCGTAAAATTGTGAGAAGGACAAAATGGGAATTTTTAAAATGGCACAGGGGCAAAATGGTAAAAACAAGCCCTCGGTATGTCAGGTGCGTGCCAAGATCCGCCGTGGGTGCATGCCCCGCACGCGCGCATTGGGCGCGCAGGCGCACGTGCCTGCCAACTACCGCGAGGGCAGTTCCGCACGCGTGGACTCCACGCCCTAGTGGTTGGCACGCACATGGATCCCACGCGCGTAGCGGTTGTGCGCACGTGAAGGCATGTGGCGCGTGGTTCCACACGCCTGCAAACGCAGCGCGCGCGTGGAGCCCACGCACCTTCTTCGTCGCGCGATCGAACGCTTCTCCCCGCCGTTTTTTGCCGTTTCGCTGCGGTTTTGCCGGCCGTTTCTTCTCCGGCACCCATCCCAAACACAAATAAATAATGGGTTTGAAGAGAATGTCGGCACGATCACATGGGTTCAAGTTTCGGCGAAAATGACCAAGAAATTGGCCTCAAATCAAATGAAAATTTCCCAAAATTTAAACCCTAAACCACCGCGACTTCCGCCGCCTGATTGGCCTCCGACGAACACCGATATACCGGAAAACTCATGGCTAATGTTCCTCATGGCAGTGCGACCGTATGGGTCCGAAATCAAGTGGTGGGTTGCAAGATTTTGCCCGGAATCGGCGATTTTCTCACTTGGCCTCAAAACTCCGAATTCCTCCATTTTCGTCCTTTTTCATTCGGATTTTTTTTTATTAACAGAACCATCCAAAAAAATTTTCTACAACAACAAATAATATGAACATGATCGTTCAACAAATCATCATACATAAATCATAATATTTCTATAAACGGAAAACCATGAGATCATAAATCATGCTCGATACCAAGGATTTTTACATATAATACTTTGATGTGAAAATTCAAAGTAAAAAACAGTGATATTTTGATCTTTATGATTTTCACACATAGATGAAGACATACCTTTATCCATAGCGTTGCACTTGATGATGATTGTTGTAGAAAACCAAATGAAGAAATTCGATTTCTCTCCCTTAACCCACTATTCTTAATGTATTCTATCGATGGAGGAGAGAATATCAAATTCCTTTCAGTTATTGTTGTTCATATGGGTGGAGAGAGGACCGGACTCTATTTATACGTTCTTTGAAGAGGTGCCTTCCATCAAAGCGACTTTTTAATTTTCATAAAAGTCGTACCTTTTCGTTTTATTAGAGTTGTAACTCCTCATAACCAATACATTATTTATTTTATAGCATTTCAACTATTATTAAACCATATAATAAATCATATCATGTGGGTCACAATAATTCTTACATCCAGCCGCTGGCAAAGCTGCAGTGGCATTACTACCGGAACTCATGCTGCGATGCCGAGAGGTACGTGAGGAACCAGGTCGAGTTCTACTGGAAGCTGGACAGGAGCCTTGCTCCCAAGCTCATCCGAATGCTCTACTCCGACTGCTTTGTCACGGTACGTATCGGCTATTTTTATCCTCTTTTGAGCAATCTTTAAGTCCGCATCGTCTCAACATCGAGTTTCCATCGCCCTCCCAGGCACGTGATATCTTTTCACCCAATGGTTTATCCTCTCGAACTGGCTTTCTTACATACCAATTGCCACTCTTTCGTGTACATATATAAAAAACAAAGCCTTGGACTCTCAGATATGTTTGGTTATGTGTATAAAACAGGGGTGTGATGCGTCAATTCTATTGGACGGGCCATATTCAGAGAAAACGGCACCACAAAATGCAGGGCTTCTAGGTTTTCCTATGGCGGTGATAGACAAGATCAAGCAAGTCCTGGAACAACGTTGTCCAGGAGTCGTCTCTTGTGCTGACATTCTCAACTTTGCCGCTAGAGATGCTGCTCACTTGGTATGGCACCTGGTTTGCACTTCTCTCTTTTGGCTTGAAAAGGAGTTGTTTTCGCTGCACTGATTATTGACATGCTGTTAGCTTGAGCTTGGAGCGTTAAATATGGAAAATTAGAATCACTGATGCGATACTAATGTTGTAATAGGCAGGAGGGCTATCGTACCCCGTTCTGGCGGGGAGGAGGGATGGGATGTCTTCCTCCGCGGCGTCAGTGGACCTACCGTTGGGGGCTGTCCCTTGGGGATCAGCGCTCGCGTACTTCGGATCAAGGGGCTTGGATGTGCTGGACCTTACTACTCTACTTGGTACGATCCAACCTCATATGCAAAGTATTTATTTGACTTGGACCTCATTAAATTACCTTAGATCTTAAGTAATCCGGGCAATTTGTTTAGTTTAGTGCGGTTGCGAGGAAAAAGAAAATCACGATAAAATCACGATGTTCCTTTTCGATTTTAAGTTTTCAAAATCTCCGTCTCAGGATACGAAGAATTTTATCAGATATAGGATAGTCGAGGATATAATCCAAACCGATCCTCCCAATGATTACCTCCATGCGCACAAAATGACATGCTTATGTATTATGTCAAATCTCAAAGTCAGAACCAATTCCTAACTTGCCAAAACAATTTAAATTTTGCCAGGGGGGCATTCAATGGGCAAGACCAACTGCAGCTTCATCGCGGACAGGCTTTACAATTTCAACAACACTGGCAAGCCAGACCCAAGCATGGACTCATCCTTCTTGGCCCAGATGAGGGTGCAATGCCCACCGAACTCAAAGAATCAAGTGTACCTTGACCCTGACTCAGGCTCCAGCTACAGCTTCAGCAAGTCATTCTACTCAGGGTCCTGAACCACCGGGCCGTCCTCGGCATCGACCAGCAGATTGCCGCCAACAACAACAGCTCCCAGATCGCTGAGGAGTACAATGCCAGTTTCGAGGACTTCCGGAAGATTTTCGCCTTGTCGATGAGCCGGATGGGGAACATCAAGGTCTCAACAGGGAATCAGGGGGAGATTCGCAAGAATTGCCGAGTCTTGAACGGGAAGAAATCCCGACAAAGATCGAATGCTCTCGTAATTGTTAAGCAAATGGAAGCATAATTTGTTCTAGGACAAAAGTAAAAGTTCTCAAATAGATTTTTTATATTTGAAGGTGCGTTAAATGCTGAAAACTAAAGTCCTTTGAGAAAATGCAAAGTGCGCTTGGCAAAGACTCCTCTGCGAAGCAACTTTGGATTTAAGTAGTGTTCGGTGAAAGATAATTTGCGAAGGGCTTTGGCTGCAGTTTTTCTATTTTTTATTTAAAATATTAAACCTTTCATTATAGATGAGGGCCGCTTAGGGTCGTGCGACCTTAGGAGACCCTTGCCAAGGTCATACGACCTCAGGGGTCCTCACCAGGGTCATGCAACCCTCAGCAACAAGGCTTGACATCACGCAACCTCGCGGCCCTCGCCTAGGGTCACTAACAAGCCTAGGCACTGTCGCTGATATCGCGCTTGACCGATGCCGGTGACTAGCCACAATCCTTAAAAATAGTGAGGGCAAGATGGGAAGAAAAATGTTTAGAAATAGCATGTTGCCCAAGGCTAGTCCCTACTTGTCTTGAGCTTCCAGCTTTCCCAAGCATTTGGCTAAAAGCCACTTCAAAAGACTTGTCAAACACGTCAGCATTTTCTTAAGGTGCTTTGGAGATTGAAAGCCTATTAGAAAAGTTGAACCAAATGCAAGATATTTTGGTTGGTATTAATCAAATGAAAGCATGTCATGAAGAATATTGAAAGTGCTTTTATTATTATAGATAGTAGCCCCATTGTTTCGCCTTGTGAACAATCAAAGAAGCCATATATATCAGTTCAGCAAATGAAACAATTTCGCAAAGAGCTTTGCAGACAAGTCATGTCTTTGCACACTTCATTTGGAGTTGTCATGGCTACCAACCTTCTTACGTGACATGATTTGCGCCCATATGAATATTTTTAACAATTTATTATTTATTATTATTTTTATTCTTTCTTTATTTCCTTCTTTTTGGCCCTCGCCTAGGTAATCGGGTCAATCTAGATAAGCCCTGCCTAGGCCAGTCGACGAGTTGCAATGGCCCTAGGCGAGGCCATCATGCTCCTCCTAGCTATGGGCGAGGTAGCCTTCGCCCAGAATCTAGGGAGGGCCTTGGTGCCTTGGCTCATGGGGCCACAAAGGCCTTGGGCAAGCCATAATCAGCAAGGCCACAAAGGCCCTAGGCAAATGTCATGGGTCGGTCGATTCCAAGCGATCACACACTCGTGCAGCCTTAGGATTACCATCCTAAGTTAGCCTTACACACACTCAACTCACAAGAATGAAGTGGGGGAGTGAAGCTCGAATGCATTACTCGTGAACAGGAGTACATCCAAAGGGGGAGGGTCCCCTATTTATACATGAGTGGGCTTGATCCTAGCCACTGATCCCCTTTCGATCCAACGGTCGTATTGAAATATGTACAACCATTACAAGGCTATATGCTAAGAAGCATAGACACTCTTCGGGACCTTTCGTGACGTGTCCGACACTCCGACACGTGTCCGACATGCTCCGACACGCGATCAACTGCCTCCAACACACTTCGACACGCGAGTTGGAAATTCCGACACGTAACTCCGACATGCACGGGGTTATTTTTACAAATTTCCAAAACTTCTGGGGTCTAAATATAAATATAAATAAAAAAAAAACGCTAAAACACGCATGAGGTTCTGGACTCTTCTCAGTTGCATCGTCGCACGCACCTTGTTCTCTTCTTTCACCATGAGTCTCTCGCTAGTGTTGGTTCGCCGGCCGCGCAGCCCACCCCACCATCGTCGTAGCCCCCCACGCCTCAGCCCCACCCGTCGCCACAGCCGCCTCCGACCCTGCCTTCATCTCTCGCAAGCATCGGGTCTGCCTCTCACAGGCGTTGGCGCATTGCTTCTCTTCGTCTCGCGATCGCGATTTCATCTTTTTGCTCATCTCAGGTTAGCAAGTTGTGTCATTCCATTTTCTTTTTCGATTCAGCATCTTGGATTTCTTTATAATGCGATTTGGGATTTTTTTTTGCAAACCCTAGAGTTAGTTCGAGGAAAGACACTCGTTTTATTTTTCTGCTTCTTAGCGTATCGTAGCCCCTCGCACCTCAACCCCACCCGTCGCCACAGCCACCTCCGACCCCGCCTTCATCTCTCGCAAGCATTGTCTCTCACAAGCATTGGGTCTGCCTCTCACAGGCGTTGCCGCGTTGCTTCTCTTCGTCTCGCGATCACGATTTCATCTTTTTGCTCATCTTAGGTTAGCAAGTTGTGTCATTCCATTTTCCTTTTTGATTCAGCATCTTGGATTTCTTTATAATGCGATTTGGGATTTTTTTTGCAAACCCTAGAGTTAGTTCGGGGAAAGACACTCGTTTTCTTTTATTGCTTCTTAGTGTATCGTAGCCCCCCGCGCCTCAGCCCCACCCGTCACCACAACCGCCTTCGACCCCGCCTTCATCTCTCGCAAGCAACGTCTCTCACAAGCATCGAGTCTGCCTCTCACAAGCGTTACCGCGTTGCTTCTCTTCGTCTCGCGATCGCGATTTCATCTTTTTGCTCATCTTAGGTTAGCAAGTTGTGTCATTCCGTTTTCTTTTTTGATTCAGCATCTTGGATTTCTTTATAATGCGATTTGGGATTTTTTTGCAAACCCTAGAGTTAGTTCGGGAAAGACACTCGTTTTCTTTTTTTCTGCTTCTTAGCGTATTGTAGCAGAAGAGAGGGGGGGGGGGGGTTGGAGGGGGAATTGATTCGTGGGAGATCAAATTCTCGATTCCTTATGAATGATGGTGTTCGATTACATGCGATTCTGGAAGATAATCTGCTTCGAGCAAACTGAGAAATTTGAGGGTTTTGTAGATGCTTTGACAGGAATGCTTTGTTTGGTGATTCTCAAGGGAAGAAAAAGGGGGAATTTTTGTAGCGACTGTACTAGTTCTGTATGTAGTTGCTGGGTCAAAATACTAGCTTTTGTGTTTTGGATTGGGATTGTTTGCTGGGGAAGAGTTTTCGGTCGAAATTGGCTGATGTATGTTGTGAATCTGAGTGACACGAATACTCCTCTGGGAGATTATACTGTTTGGAGCGAGCAATTAGCTAGGACTAAGAAATTTGAGGATTCTGTAGATGCTTTCATAGGAATGCTGTATATTGTAATCCCCAAAGGAAGAAAAAATGAGAAATCTCGCCATGACTGTACTAGTTGTGTAGTTACCGGGTCAGTATACTAGCTTTTCGTGTTTTGGATTGAGATTGTCCGATGGGAAAGAGATTCAGTTGAGACTGGCTGATGTATGTTGTGAATCTGAGAGAATGCTGTATGAGTACAGATATAGCAAATTCTTCACACGAAGTATTTAGAAGGCATTTTGCTTTACGATTTCGGGTTTCTTGTTTTGACCGCCACTGACGTTTGTTTGAGTTAAGATGGGTGTTATGGCATTTGTCGTGTATGTGTGATGGTTGGGAATTGATGATGGAAATTTTGCTGCTGCTTTTCGCTACCATATTGCTATTGTTCATTGTCGTATTGCTGATGTTCTTTGCCATTCGCTGCTGTTCGCTGCTTTATTACTGCTGTTCATAGCAGTTGGCTGCTGTCTACTGTTGCTTGCTGTCATTTATTGTTGTTCGCTGTTGTCCATCGCTATTTTGCTGTTGTCCACTGCTTTCCGCAATGTGCTTCCGGTTGGTACCAATCTTCCTTAGTTAACTTTAACTAATAATGTTAGTGCTAGTATGAACACCTAGAGGGGGTGAATATGTGTAAAAACATTTTTTACAAAGAACAGTGAAAATATTTTACTTTAGAAACTGAGTCTGAAGAACAACATACTTTGAGCTAATTCAGACTTTAGCAGTAAAATAGAGCTACGAGCAAAATAAAGAAGTTCAGGGAAGAGAATATGAACACAGAATTTATAGTGGTTCGGCTTAGATCAAGCCTACATCCACTCTCCCACGCTGACAGCCTTCTGGCTGGATTCCACTATAAATCAAAAGAGAATTTACATTCTTACGATCTCAACTTCACAATGAAAAGTATCTACTGCTCTCTCACGAAGTCATACAATAAGTTTCTCTATTTTGAATACAACTTTGAGCTCAGTATATGAAATAACAAGAAACTGGGAAGCTTTAGACTTTGGAATTTCTCTTTCAAGCACTCTATCGAACAACTGGAGAGTCCTCCTTAAATACTCCTTCATGCCTTCTCGACCGTTGGCACTTTCCAAAGGAATTCTTCCAATCAACCCGTTGGACAGAATCAATCAAGGAGATCTCGAAATGTTTGAAGATTGTGATGAAAGCCCGTTAATCCTATTTACCCATACAATCAAGATCTTGGTTTCCATAAGTAGATTCTTTCCAAATTTACTTGCCTTCCAAAAAGATTTGATGAATCCAAATTGATTCTAATGAAGATATCCAATCTCGTAGATGTGATTTCCAACTAGAAGTCCATATATAATCCATATGAACCAATCCCTTGAAGAAAGAAAGATAATCCCTTCTTTGGAAAAGTCTTCATTCTTCACTTTCGTTCAGTCTGGAATTTATCAATGTGGGCAGACTTTGACACAAAGTCTGGGCGTCTTTAGACTTTGACACAAAATTCTGGAATTCTTCATAAT